>CM055427.1:14565452-15058256 GCA_029228465.1 Salix viminalis
CTGTGGTCCCGTGTTAATGGTTGTTAACCATAAGGAAGTGCTGTCCGAAGTTTCGAGGCCATTTTATGGGCCTAATAACGACAAGAACCGAAATATCTTGTTTTTATACCATATTTTAAAAAAAAAAAAATTAATTTTTTTTTAAAATGGTAATATCAAAAATTATTTAAAAATATATATTATTTTAATATATTTTAAAATAAAAATACTCTAAAAAACAAGATCATTCCCAAAAAATTACTTATACACTTGTATTAGTATGATGTGTTGACGTCAGGCTGTCAATCCATCGGCCCTATTGAGCTTTTTTTTGCTGGTGGATTCGGAAAATGACTTCCGACATTAGTGATATCGTTGTTGTTTTAAAATATTTTTATATTTAAAAATATATTAAAATAATAATTTTTTTAAAAAAACACTTTAGGAATACAAAATCAAGCATACTCTTCGTTACGCGAGTCGATAATACGTGGATTGTTTTGCATTTTGTTAAAGCTATTAAAAATCAGGTCCTCAATGTATTCAACAATCCTCAATAGAAACCTTTTTTCTCGGCAAACGTGCCTAAGCTTTATTCTCAGCTGGGTGCCCAGCACTAGGCATGTTTTTATTATAGGTCGGGGATATAATTGAGAAAACAAAGTTATAAATTAGGACTAATTTGATTTTACCCCTTTAAAATCGGAGGCGATTTGTTTGCCGGTGATTAACCCATTCCTGAGCTCCTCCATCGCTTTGAGTGTGTTAATTCATTAATGTTTGAAATCGGGTCTTTAACGTGGATGGCAATGAGCTGCATGGTGCTTTCATGCATTAAATATCTTCCCTGCAAATTGCATTCAATGGCGTGCTCTTAGCATACACCACCTGGATGTACTGTGCGACGTCGTGTGCTTAGTTAAATCATTCATAATATAAATAATTATATTCAAATAATGATAATTTAAACAAATTCATAAAATCAAAATAACTTATGCTTGATAATCTAACATCAATGGATACACACATAATAAACACTCAAAAACTATAATACCAAAAAAGAAAATCCTAGTCAATATTGACTAACTTAACTAACCCAATAACCTGAAATATAAGATTGAAATTATAAAAAATAGAATCTTAAAAGAATAATTTAGTAAGAAACACAAAAATTGAATTAAAAAACATAAAAATAACAATCTAATTCAGGTTAGTTTTATTAAAATGCTCTCGTAATAACCTAACAAGAAAAAAGTTCATGGTTTGAAAGCCTACAATTTAATGCTAAATAACAAGATTGAAAAAAAAACAATAAAAAAACATGCATTTCTTATTGTATTTTTGGAGGTACAGAAACCTAATTTGGTTTGGTGAGACGTGGTTGATTTTTTTTACGTGTACGTAATAAAACAATAAAAAACATGTAATTTTTTGCTTTTAATGAGATGTTGTTGGTGCACCTAAAAAACCAACCACACATCTATTATAAACACGTACCATGAGCTCATTTATATTACGAAAGTAATTATTTTTTATTTTTTTTTATTTGGAATTATATAAAAATAATATATATTATTTTTTATATTTATTTATAACATCAACATATTAAAATAATTTTAAATATAAAAAACATCTTTATTTTTTTAAAATACTTTCTTAAAAAACAAAAATTAAAGTGGTTATAATAAAGCGGAGTGGCTAGTTGAATGAGTAAATGAATCTATTTACATATTCGTTTGAAAATGTAGTTAAAATATTTTTTGTTTAGAAATGTATCAAAAAAATATTTTTGATATTAACACATCAAAATAATTTAAAAATACCAAAAAAAATATATTAAATTATAAATAAAAAAAATTCATTTTAAAAAAAAATATTTTTGGAACACAGTAAAAACTAAAAACACCCTTTTAGAATCGTTATCATGCTCTATCAGGTCCAACTCAACGAAAGTTACATGAACGGGTTCCTTCTCTTTTTCCCCGGTGGAGTCCATTTCCCTCTGTTTCGTACTTCTTTCCATTGATTGGACCTTTCAGGTTAATGATTATTCTTTAAAATATTTTTTTTATTTAAGAATATATCAAAATAATGCAATTTATTTTTAACATACGTGTATATATTTATTGTGGTAGCGAGCGGGCTCTTAACTACGGTACACGCATCCGAGAGAGTAAAAGCAGGAGGGCCACAACTGAGGGAATCTTTGAAAAATGGGAAAATATTTTCCGAGAGAAAAGATCTGTTTTATCATTGAATCTCCTTCAATAAAGCAGTGAAAAGATGTCTTACTGACGGAATGTTCGGAAAGATAAGGAAGTAGGTGCTCGAGGTTCAAGTAACAGCCAATGGGATCGATCAATGGCTCGATACTCTGCTCGGGGATGATATGTTCTGTTTTTTCTTGGCATGCTGGACATAAATTCAAATCAAAGCTGATGACCTAGCTCTGATTTTATTCCGAGATAACATATATGCTGCTGTACTTTATCCGAATGAGGGAGGCACAAATCAAATTAGCCTAATGTTAAACAAAAACTTAAGTCTTGATGTTGAAATGATTATTCCATGTAATATGAAAATTTTAATCAAGATTAATTAATAATATAAGGTATAGTGTGTGCTCGTTTAAATTTTAAGTTCAAAACTTTTTTTTTTTGAAAAAGCATATTAAAAAAATATATATAAATCATGTTTTTGAAATATAACCTAACCACACTATGTTTTTTCCGAAAATTAATTTCAATATTTCCAATGTGAACCAAACTCGCAAGCTATTATTCGATGTATCAAATGAATATAAATAAAAATAAAAATAAAAATAAAACAACTTGGTGTGTGTGGATTCGAATATATCAGTCTGTGGGCCCGTTTATTGTTCTGGCTTGATTTTTATTTTCTGGACCTGACCAGGTGTGAGCGGGCTTCACTTCAGGGTTTTGGCCTCGAACTGAGAAAACGAAAGGATTTAATGGGGTTTTGACCTCCTCCTTCAGATTAATCAATATACTCTATATTTTTATGTAAGTTCTGCTTTTTATATATATATTAATTATTTTTTCAAACCACAATAACGAAACTCAATAAATATCAACTACCACATAATGAACAGTTCTTTTAAAATTTGAAAAGATTGTGTTTTTCAGGTAGTTTGAGCCTGTAATGATTATTTTTTAAAATAATTTTTATTTAAAAACAGGCAAGTAGTTGTCAACATGTCAAGATTTAATGGAAGAGTACCACTAGAGCCTCAATCCATCCCTCAAGCAGCAGCCGTACGTGAATGCGTGCTTCTTTATCATGTTGGTAACTCAAAGCCCATTTTGTTTTTTCAGTAGATATATGCACTCTATTGGAGAAACAAAGTTATCGAATCGAGTTTTAGTCCGAAACCCAACAGTAATGATTCCGAGGAGGAGGGGGATGAAACCATGAATGAGTTCTTGTCGCGGTTTGTGAGGAATATCCGGATGGGGCGGGGTACTTTGGAAAAAAGGTGATCTTGAACATATATATGCTTAGTCCTGTGGTGGTTACAGTGTCGCAGGAGTTTAGTGAGGATTTGTGGAAAACAGAGTGGGAAGTGAGCAATGCCGTGTTGGAGGATATGGAAAGGAAGTAGAAAATGAAGGTTTTTTCGCCATGTAGGTGCAGGGAATGCGTAAGTTTTCTGATGAGATTGGAACCCGAGTGATGGGCTTGTGAGAAGATGGAAGAGATTGAACCGCGTCAGGGAAGAAGAGTGCTGCCGAGAAAAAGCAGCAGAAGACGGCGAGAATTCCGTGACCATGGGTGAGCAGAATCCTAAGGTCGTGACTTTTCCTATGAGACATGGGAAGATGAAGTACAAGATTCATGGGCTAATCTTTCTGATCCGGAGTGGGCTGAAGTTGCTGATAGAATCCATGAGTCAGAAGAGCGTGATTGGCCAGAGGAACCCAAGCCAATATCTGGGAAATGCATACTGGTTACCGAGAAAATTCTACCACTAAAAGAGGAGGACCCTTCTCTACTGATAGTCAATGGGTAGAGCTTCGACATCCTAGCAGGATTGATCGGTCAAACTTTGCTGGACAAGTTGAAAGGAGCAGAAAACTCATTTATACCTTAAGGTACAGTGCTCATTAAACTTTTATCTGCTACCGTTGTCAGCTACACAACTAGGTCATTTACGACATGGTGTATGGTTAACAAGATTAGCTGTCGATTTATCTATTCCACGTTTAATATGTCGGAGATTTCAAATGTCGAGAATATTAAATGCCATTGCATAAACTACCCAACACCTTATCTTGATTGGTATTGCAGGTAGCTTAAATTTTGTTGAACGAAAAAGTCTTTCCAAGCTAACATCCGTGACCGCACCATGATTATTGATGCCCAAGCTAAAGAGAACCGCATAGAAGATGCTGAAAGAATTATTAAGAAGATGAATGAAAATGGTATTCTACCAGATATTTTGACCACCACTGTTTTGGTTCACATGTAAAGCAAGGCAGGAAATCTTGACCGTGCATGCTAGAGAAGCATTGGAAAGCTCAAGGAGCTATGGTTTCTAACCAGACACAGACATCTACAATTCCATGATCATGGCATATGTAAATGCTGGTCAACTGAGTTGGGTGAATCACTGATGAGGGAGATGGAGGCAAGAGATATCAAGCCTATGGGCATCGGAACATCTTTGACTATATGATAAAGCATGATTGCAGCTTACGAGAAAAAGAATCTATTGTGTAAGGGTCTAAACCTATTGTTACAGCTCGAGAAGGATGACTTTGAGCCTGGAGTAGCTACTTGCACTGTCCTTGTCGATTGGTTTGGGAAATTACAGCTGGTTGATGAGGTTGAGCAGCTATTGGATATGATTTCAGTGCATGGTGAGGATCCTCTTCTCTAGATTTAATTTAGCCTTTGTGATATGAATGCAAGGGCATGTGTATTTGATATTGTTTTTGTTTTTGTGGTCTAGGTTTTAAAAAAACAATTTCATAAAAAGTATTTTAGTTGTGATTCAAAATAATTTTTAAAGTGTTTGGTTAAAAACTATAGTTGAGTTTGAGGTTAATGAAAAAGAGTTTCATGTATTTGGTTATCAAGTTTTTCATATTGTTTTCAACTTGTAAAATTACTTTAAGGAACATAAATATACACACACAAATTTATGTATGTATGTATTTAAATATTGTATTAATAATCATAATATAATGAATAATTTAAGTAAATTAGACACTTTTTTTTATTATGTATGTATGTATGTATATATATTTAAATATTGTATTAATAATCATAATGTAATGAATAATTTAAGCAAATTGGACACTTCTTTTTTCTCCCATCAAACTATTTGTAATTCTATCACGAACTAAATTCATTCATGAAGGCTTCTGCGATCCCTAACTATTTGATCGAAGAACAATATCTAGTAAAATATCATCTGAAATAAAAGTAGGGTTGCGAGATAAAAATTACATTTTAATATCTTTAAATATATTTATTTGAAGACTCTTCAAGCTCTGGAGGTTCTGGACGCTAAGGGCAAGTCCAACGGGAGAGGCATCCCAGTAGGCAAAGGCAAAATTTGGCTCTTTTTGTTAAATTTGTCACTCCAACGGGGAGAGGCAAATGAAGAGGCAAAATGCCTCTTTCAATTTCGGGAGCCATCCCCACGTGTTTTGGCCGAGGAGCCAAAACCCAAAATGTTACCGTTAGGGGGAGTTTGTGACCGTTGGCATTTTGCCAATAAAAAGTGCTCGTAATACATACCAAGCAAAATCAACACGACGAAACCAACATACCCACAGACAATTGAATTAATTGAATTAATTGAAAAAATTGCAAAAAACAATTATTGTACAGAAAAACTCAAACAAGGAAAAATCAAAAAAAAATATCAATAATCCAACGAGTTGCATCTTCACTTGTGTCAAATCTTCCCACACCTTGCATCTCATTGGTTTGTTTTCTAACTTAATCTATTTGTTTTTGTTCAAGTAGGTTTTATTTGAGAGGGAGCCGAGGGAGAGGGGGGAAAAGAGTAGAGTGAGGAAGGAGAAGAGGAAGAGGAAAAAGAAGAGGAGGAAAAGAGAAGAAACAAGTGTGGGGGCAGCGAAGAAGAAAAAGAAAAACAAGAAGAAGAAAAAGAAAAAGAAGAAGAAGAAGAAACAAGTGTGGGGTGCGGCTGGAGGGAGAAGAGAAAGATGGGTAGGGGTAGGGTTTTTTTAATTTGTGGATTGAAATGAAAGGGATTTGCACGGGGGGTGGGTTTTTATAATAATTATTATTATATAATAATAATATTATATATAATAATAATAATTATTATTATTATTAATTATTATAATAATATTTAGCATAAAAAATAGGGGTATTAATTTGTAATTAATTTGATTCAATTATTTATAATGGAATGTATTTTAATTCATTATGTTTGAACTTATTGGTTATTTGTTAATGTGTTTATTTTGTTTTTTAAAGTTTTTCTAACACTCAAAGACAATAAGTAACATTAATTAATTTTAAATACAACAACCATAAAAAAACATAGAAATATTGTGGTTTTTTTAACTATATTTATATTCATTTTTTTAATTTAAATATAATTAAAAAAATAATTTTATTGTTTGGGAGTTTTTCAAAAGCAATTTACTTACTCATATTAATTGTATAATGAATTGTATAATTACACTATATACAAAATAATTGAATTTTATTTAAAATAAATTTAAAAAAATAGCTCTTAAAAATGGCTCTTACCATTGGAGACCACATTACCTCAAGAGCTATTTATACACTATTCAAAGAGCTATTTTTATCATTTGCCTCTTAAAAATGCCTCCTACCATTGGACTTGTTCTAAGAAGGAACAACTGGGACACGAACTTGAGAGGTTTGTTTGTTGAGGGGGCTTATCACTAGTGGGTTTGCGCAGGAGGCTCGAGGGTATATGGGCTGATGGAGGCCCAGGGCTGACAGTGTGATTCAATCGATGTAAAGTAGGGTTATTCAGATATCATATACGCTCTCTCTCTCTGATAATTCCTGCGATAAGTTCATTAGATCTTCGGGAGTGATGTTTGTGTACTATACAGAGATACTTAACGCTTCAGGAGAATTGTGTCAGCTTTATTTCATTATAAACCTACATTCTTCACAGCATCATAAACGGTGTCAGTGGTGCGGCACCAGAGCCAAGAGCCCACCTTCTCTTCTCCCTTTATCATCAGTACATCTGCCACCGTTAAATTCTCCAGTGCTTTCTCTCCCACCGGAGGAGTGGAGGTCACACATCCAAAATGTGGTAATATTTTTCTCCTCTCAATTGTGTCTCTTACATGCGGACGCCGTAGAATTGCCACTCTGAGGGTTTCCTGGCAAGATCTTACTCCCTGAACTTGCATTTCAGCACTGTTTGCTGAAAGATGAAAGTTCGAAGTATTGTCTACTGCAAGAATGCGGGTGACAGGATTTGTGGTTGCCTAAATGGAGGTTTGGAATAAAATACTCCAGAGTGAGAATTATCTTTCCTATGAGGAAGATTAGAGAACTCGGAAAACGATTACGCGATCTTGTAACAGTGAGGTTATGAGATGGATTCAACCCATAATTATCATTTTTCAAGGAGAAGACACGAGAATGTCTACCTTGCAAGGTTCTTTTCTTGAATGATAGGGTGAGGGAGGAAAGAATATTTTTCAGATCTTTTTCCTTGTTTTGTAGGTTGCTTCTCTGGTGGGCATGGTACAATGGCAGAATTGGCAGCTAGCAAACCAAGAGGTTGCATGCATTGCTGAAACCTTTTTGCCATGCTGAAATACGTGCTTACGACTAAATAGTCATCCTCGCAGTATCGATATCTTTATCATAAAGTCAAGGAATCTCTGTTTCTTTTACTCTAAATTAAAACTGAAATTGGTCATCGGCAATCTATAGTCCGAGATAACACATGTATCATGTGGATGGAGTTGTAGCTATGCCCTACAAACCGAGATTTGGCAAAGTATATTCTTGGAATTCCTCTAGGGGAAAAGTAACAGCCCTGGTTTCCCAGCACAGGAGACAACAAGTTACAACTTGGAAGCTTAAAGTAGAACGAGAGAAATTACAAAACCTGAGGATGACAAATTGAGATGCCAGACCTGCGAGAGAAGGAAGATCTATCTAAAAGAATCCCGGATTTCTCCCATGTAAAGGCTGGCTTTTAGATTGTAAACGAGGCAAGAGGCAAAAGGAGAGTGAATTTGAAGACGGGAACAGAAAGGTCTCAAGAACTTTCCAAGGTATCAAAAAAAAAACTTATTAATATCAATGCCGCATGCAGTTCTCAACAATAATTAAGCATCAACGCAGCCAACCTACATCAATATCATTCGTTATACTTTCCATTTTCTTTGATCAAATCATCTATGGCAGACCAGAGGCCTTTCCGTTTTCGGCTCCCTTGGTTATCAGCACCTGTTGCTCCTGCTCCACGTCCTACAGCTGAACCCCGACCTCCTCGTCCTACAGTTGAAATTCAAGCCCCGGCGCGGCCAACCACCACCATCCCCATTCAACGGCCACCTTTTCGACCTGCTGGGATAGCCCCAGCACCGACTCCTGCCACTCAGACTACAGCACGGGAACAAACTGAACCACAGCCAGTGCCACCACGTCGTGCAGCCACCGAGTCCCAAGTCAATTCCCAACCAGTATCACCATCTCGACAAACTGGGGCTGCCTCTGTGCCACCATCACCATCTCGTGAAACTCCACAATCAATAGCTGCATCTGTGCTCCCTTCACCCTCTCGTACGAGAACTCAACCCCAAGCAGGCTCTCAAACCCAGTCACCATCTCGTGCAACTCCACGATCAAGAGCTGCATCTATGGTTCCTTCTCCTTCTCGCACAACTTCCCAGCCCCAATCAGCAGCAGCAGTGACGGTCCCCCAAACTCGATCCTCATCTGGTTTGGCCGCTCAAGTTCCAGGTACAAAATCTCCACAACCCTCTTCTCCATCTAAGACAGCTACCCAAATGCAGCCAGCAGTTTCTCAGTCCCCATCAAAGAAATTACAACGAGCAACACAAGAGATCTCTCAGCCTCCTCCCAAGCCTACTCAATCCGACACTCAGCAGGATGAAACAAAACCAACACCTGCAGCAGAACCTGTACTAGAATCAGATGCTGTGACAGCAGCAACACCAACGCTAACTCCTGTGCCAGCACTTGAGACGCCAGCAGCATTGCAAAAATCAGATCCCAGGACCATAGGTGCTGATCATCCCACGACTCTTTCAGAACCAGTGAAAAGAGCGAAGGAAGATATTTTTGAAAGAAAGAAGACAACGACCAGTAGCCCTAATGGGGAAACTATCAAAACAGCAAGAACCCGGTATGCCTTTGGTGAATCTCATAAAAGAAAATCCATGTCTAATGGAGAAAAAGTTCCCCTGCACAAAGAAATCGGGGAAGATATTTCCAAACTTGTTCATAAGCTGGGAATGGAGCACATGAAGCATCCCATGGGAGAAAAGCCTGTCAGCATTGTTACTCTAGCAGGTGAAAACAGAGGAGCTACCATGAATATGGGATTTGAGTCAACAAGAAAGGATGGGTCAATCCACATTCATCGTGGTTATAAGATCAATCCAGATGAGAGCAGCGAAGCTACTACTGATGGAGAAGGAAGCTCGAAGGGTAGAAGCTCCAAAGACCTGCTGACAAAGGAAGATCCGGCAAGGAAGGCATATATTAACAGTAACACACAAAGTGTCAACAACTCGATGTTGTTTGAAACTTCAGTTAGCGAAAGAAACCCTGGTGTACAGCTAAATCTCTCTTGCAACGATGAAGAACCCAGCAAGAACAGCAGTAAACCAGTGCATTTGGAGACTCGCAAGGCTGACTTTCAAGTCACCCCTGCTAAGAAGCTTAGTTATGAACCGACAGTAAAAAGACGATGCCTAAGGGGGCTTTTCATGGAATCAAGCGACTCCGACCTTGATAATCCAGAAAAGCCTCGAAGACATGGCTGCCGCTATAATTGTGGGAAGATCTAAGATAAGGACATAGGGGTTCTCCGACCTGGTAAACGATGACTTCGATACGATTATCTGCCAACAAATACATGTAATATGTACATAACAACAAAGATATTTTACAAAGGTGATGATAAGGATGCATGATCGTCCAGAAATGTAATGTTTATGTATAATACTTTTGCATCATATGTAAACGAAATGTTTTGTTCACTGTAATTCGCAACTTAAAATCAAGTTTCAGTATACAAACTTTCCAATATGCAAAGAAAAACAATTATAAGTTCATAGAAGACGTGAAATAAAACTCCATAAGTGAATAAGTTACATACTTGAGGTGCAGAACTACCTGTCTGCAGATAAACAAATGTTGCAACTTACATAGAGACCATGCAGGCCGCTGGCTCTTTACATAGAAATTAATGCTGATGATAAAGTGCAAATCCTAGATGCTTCCTTTAAAGAGAATATATACAACAAAATTTCCAGGGAAGGATAATGTGAATATGGCCCAAGATGGCAAAAGAAAATGATCATTCACAAGCTGGTTTAGTGTCAAAGCTACTCAAGCAGACTGCAAAAGCTTGGAAGGCAGAGAGGGGGTATCGATAGTCCATGGTGAAGATATCTTTCCCAATCTTTCCAAACTGCAGAATGACTTTTTCTTGCTCTTCTACTGGAACATTTTGGTAAGGCTCCGCAGCTGCCACCAGCTGGAAATTCTTCACAGAGGCCACCGTGACACGCCCTTTGAAATTTAGACACCAACACTGCAACTGCTCATGCCATCTAGGAGCTTTATTTTTCAAAACCAGGGGATCCCTTTTGCTGCAAAGTGATTCAGATGACTCAGCAAGGCTAGTGGAGCTGAAATCAATTGGTGGTTGCTTTAGTTTTGAAGCAGCCAACGGAGAAGATTGTTCATCGCTAGGATTATTGAATTCCAATGGAGTAGGTGCTATTCCCCCTTCTTGAATAGCAGAAATAGGGATCGAGTGAATGGTGCAATGCATTCTCCTTGGACCTCTGGTACGAAGGACATTAAGCTCAAAAGAGACGGTGGCCACATTATAATTTCTAGCAGCAACCCCTGGAGACACTTGGATGGAACGAACTTTACGCTGCGGCTTACAATTGGATTTCATTGCAGGACAAGGAGTCTGACTGTCGTAAATGGTGAATTTGGTTCCCAGGAAATTAGACCTGTTCAGAATTTCCCAATCAATTTCACAAAAGAAGAATGAGGTGGTGCGAAGACAAGAAAACCAAAAGGATAAACCATACCTCAGTTTTCCGACATAGGTATTGCTGGTTTGACAGAAATCACTTCCAACAAATGATATCCGAAAATCTGTGCTTGTAGCCTTCCTAATTTTCTTTGCTGCTAATAACACTTTACTCGTATCACCTGACAAAGCTGTGATTCGATAAGTGAAATCAAATTAGCAGTCAAACACATTGTTTAGCTTACTAAGATTAAAAAACACCACAACACTAGAAAATTTCAAAAAATAAATAAACCCACGGCAGACTGTATAGTGGATCAAATAACTCAAAAAATAGATCCAATGCAATAACAATCTTTCCATTTCAATTTTTTTTTAAAAAAAAACCCATTAAATTAACACAGAAAAAAAAATGAATATTTACCAGGACTGAGACCCAGATACAAATGATAAGTGGAAGTGGCCCTTTCCCTTTTAATATAGCATTGAATTGGAGAATCTCTCGGCCCCGGCTGATCAAAAAACAAAAAAGAGCCCCCAAAATAACATTAGCACCTAGCAATACACAGAAATACAAAACAGCAAAATAAGAAAAGGGCTCTCTTTTTTCAAGTCACCTGCTTTAGTGAGATAGGAAAAGTAATGCAACCACACTGTTCTGGAGTCTTAACAGCTGCTTTAGTGATTTCTCTCCAAGACTTACAGACAGAAGCACAAGCAACAACATCTCTTCTTCCAGGCCATGAAGTTTCAGTACCTTCAACTCTCTGAATCACATCATGTAGCAATTCAGGTGGCAAATTAGCCCACCGACTCTGTTCTTCAATCAACTCGCTTAAGAACTCAGACCCACCTCCTAATTCAGGCGCAATATAAGCTCTCCCTCTTCGATTTGTTCTGCTCCTCTGTAACTTTCCCATCGAAAATGTGGTAGAAATATCATCTCTAATCTCCTTTAACTTTCCCTTGAATGACATCTTGACCACGCCCGAGATCTGATTAGCGATTTCGGTTTAGGAATTAAAAGAAAGTGGGACAGGCAAATTCATGCATGTGATTAGAGACAGTGAGACAAAGTCATAGGAAATGACGAAATTCTGAGGAATTGGGGATCGAGACGAGGAATCTAAGGGAAGTCTGCCAATGTCTTGGGTTGAGCAAAAGCTGTGTCTTTATTTTCTTTTGTAATAAAACTTGTATATGTGGGGGAGTGACACGACGGCGGTTGTGAAATTAGCCACCAGGACCTGATGCGGAGGAGCTTTTTTCTGAACAGATATGGACTGGCACAGCCACACGCTCACTCTGCTTTTATTTTTTTCGGATCTCAAATTCTAATATTTCGGTCCTTTCTTTCCCTCTAATTATTAAATCGTTTTTTTATATAATTTTTTTAACCGCTTTTTTATTTTCTTTTTATTTTTCGAGGTTTTGTCGGTTAATTTTATCGTGGACTGTTAATGTGCGATTTGCTTGGACGGAATACTAGATTCGTCCTGACGTGTTAGGTTTGTATTGGGTATTTTGGCTTCATTGAAACGGGCCTATTACACGAGGTAGTGATCAAGTGGTCCGATAATGATTTGTCTTTTTCCTAATCACTATTCTTTTTTATTTTCAAAAAGTAATAACTTTTTTACCCTGAATTTGATTATCTTTCATCTTATATACCCATTAATATATAAGAGCCCCCCATGTATGTATGTATGAATGTATGTATGTATGTATGTATGTATGAATGAATGAATTAATGTATGTATGTATTTTTAGAATTCAAAAACATAAAACATTCATACACGAAAAATAACCCTAGTTTAGCTTCTATTTTTCTTTTTTAAGAAACGGGGCAGTATTATTGAGCATCACTTGAAAGCACAGTACAAAGAAAATCAGGAGCGTGACTCCAAGAAACATAACTCGTAAAATTAAGGACATTTCGATTGACGTGAACAACGCCGTAGCCATCAATCAATCTACGTTATTCCCATAGTACTAATCCGAATTTAGAAATATCAAGGTGAACTAATCTGGTAGAGGCATCAACAATAATATTGCTAAAACCAAGTGTATAAAGCTTCCCTCTACGAGCTAGCTAACACGTAAAGAGTTGAAGTTTTAAAAATGTTTTTAAAAAATAAAATAAAAATGTTTTGTAAAAACTATTTTAGAGAATTAAATTTTTAAAATGATTTTTTAAATAGTATAAATATAATTTTTTTTGTTTTTCGTTTACTACAATGGTAAAAATTATTTAGAAGAACCATTTTTTATATATTATTGTAAATATAATACAATTATTTTGTACATAATTTAATTATACAATTAATATGAGTAAGTTATATAATTAAATGATTGTTTTTAAAAAAAAACCTCCAACATTATAATTTTTATTTTTTTAATTTTATTTGAATAAAAAAATCAAATTTGAAGAAAAAAAAACACGCCAACATTTTAAATTTTAAAAAATTGAAAAAATCCACCAAAATTTCAATTTCCCATGTAGATAAAAGTATCTCAACACCCCCTGCACCTCTCATTTTCTTAAATTCTCAAAGGAATTCAGCACAGTTATTCAAACTTTGACAACAGAGATCAAGATTAACAGGAACCCACAAGTGTTAGTCCAAAACGAACAAGTGTTAAACACTTGAAAACTCAATTTGATACCCCTCAATTTATCATCAGCAAGAATCGAAGAAAAACCCCAAAACAGAGGGCAGAAGATTTGTAATTGACAAAGTTGTTCTTCAACCTTTCTTCGTTTTTTCTTATCCGTTAGAGAAGAAACAATTCTTTTTCTATACAACAAAGAAGATGAATGCTGAGCACAAAATTTTGATGATGGTATTTGGGTTTTTCCCCCCTATTCTGTTCTGGTTTCAAAGAGAAGAAATAGTTCTGCAAGAAATTGTGTTTGTATGGCCTTGTTTTATTTTTCAATCGTTGTTGTGTTTTAATTAGAATTTATAAATAGTATAATTTCATCAGATATGTGTACTTTTTCAATGTTTTCTAACTTTGATTGTTTTCAAAATATGTAGGAATAGTTGTCTAGTGAATAAATAGTCATTTTAGCTATCAATATTACTATTGCGTTGGAGACATTAAAAGCAAGCATAAAAGGTAAGAGAACAGTTATTAGGCTTTGCCAATTCAGATGCCTTCTGCGTTGGACTTGCTCTGATGATCCCAAATAGACCACGCTATAAGAACATGTTTGTTAATGTGTTTTGTTTTATTTTATTTTATTTTTTACTTTTAAAAAAATTGATATTTTTAAATTATTTTTCATGTGATGATGTTAAAAATATTTTTTTAAAAAAAAATTAAAAAAATATTATTTTAATGCATTTAAAAACAAAAGGTATTTTAAAAAATAATTGTAATTATATTCTCAAACAGACACTAAAATAATATTTTTTAAAAAATTATTCTTGATACTAACACATCAAAATAATCTAAAAAATATAAAAAAAAACTTTAATTAAAAAAAAATACTTTTGAAATGGTGTAAAAATATCCTATTCAAGTAGCTGGAAACGGGAGAAAAAACAATGTTCAAAGGAAACATTACTAGTCATCCTTTTCAATCTGAGTTCTTTTATAAGATGGAAACCTTGTTTAATGAATTAGTCTATTGCTAGAAGTGATGATGTTTTGTTTCTTTAATGGTGTTATAAAATGACAACTTGCTGATAATCTAGATCGAAATAATTTCAAATATGCTTCTTTAAATCTCCACTCCAGAAGTTAGGAGCCGGGACCACGAGATATTAAGTGCCGATGGTTTTTTTATTTTAATTATTTATATATAAGCAAAAGCCTAGGAAAGGCAAGAATCTTATTTTTTTTAAAAAAAAAAATTGAAACGCAATCATAATAAAACTTTAAATTCTTTTCTCGGACTAATTACAAGTTCATCAATGGTTTGTCATCCTCGCTCGAAGTTAAATTTGCAACGGATATTTCATTATAATTTAAAATTATTTACAACAGATGATTTGTTGCAAATGAATATTATATTGCAATAGATTTTTTGTTGTAAGTTAAAGTTGCAACGAAGAATCTGTTGCAATCCACTTTTTTTTTCAGAATATGTTTTGCAACAAAAAATTCGTTGCTAATCTGCTCTTATTTTTGCAACAGATTTTTTTCAGTTGCAAAAATCCGTTACAAACAACCTCTTTTTCTTGTAGTGTGATAGGTTTGGACCCGGAATTGAACAATATTTAATCGAATCTAACTTGGAGACCTAGTAAGAGGTGATTATCAAATTTCAATGGAACCCCTCCTAGACCCTTTTCACATCCACTAAATGAAAGAGTTGGAACAAATACCTTCTTTCTTTCATTGAGCTCTCCAACACACATCTTTTTTTGCTAAGATATTAAGGACTTGCAACCTTATTCCTTATAATGTTGATGTTTACTAACTTGTATATCAAGAAACAACTCACCAAACACTAATCATAGGGTTACAGATTTGGTTGGAAACAAGTTCATTATCTTTATCATCCATAAGTGATATATTTTTTATATTATAAAATAATATAAATTATATTTTGAGATCTTATCTAACAACTTAAATTTTTAGGTGAGATGATTCATTAACATGATATTAGAGTTTTATTGACCTAGTGGTCACGAGTTCAAATCTCAACACCCTCATTTTATTTAATAAAAATCAAGCACAAGACAGTATGAGTTTATGCAAGTTTTAAATCCAAATAACTTTAATTCAAGAAGATATATTAAAGAATAATATAAATCATATTTATAGAGTTTCACCTAACTTAAATTTATAGGTGAGATGATTCATTAATACTCTAAATATGTTTCCATCAAGAAATAAAACAGTATATATATACACACACATGTAGAGAGAGAGAGAGAGAGAGAGAGAGAGAGGCCCCGTGATTACTTGAAAAGATTTGCAGGTTAATCAAAGAAAATTATTTTCATATTCAAGAAATTCCTTGTAGTTCATCTTTAAGATCTCATATTAATAGCAAGTGATCTGGCTAGTAACTTTATTAATCTCTACTTTTACGTTCATTATAAACAATACTTTCTCGAGAGCTGAGAATTTCCACTCTTTAGGGTATCTATTACGAGGTTGCGTTGGATAGAAGGCTGGGCATGTTTGCATGGCAAGATGATTTTTTTTCAAATATCACGGTACGATTATGACCACCAAACAACTATTAAAAAACGGTACAACTTTTTTCCCTCTTTATATCATAGAGTATATCTTTTCATCACACTGGTCCCAGCTATCTAGGCTGTAGGGCAGCTTTATATATATATATATAAATTAGCCTTTTGTTGGTTGAAAAGTTTTTTGTAATTACTAGCTACTTTAATTTCAATTTTTAACTCTTCCTTCTGAGCTGTCACGTATGGAAAATGGATATAAGAAACAGGAGTAAACATAAATATTTACTCTTCCTTTTCTAAATCAAATATATTTTTTATATATATAAATGTAGAGTGATGCGATGGCTCAATAATATAAATTATTTTTTTATATAAAATTATATAGAATGTGAGATGCGTGTTCGTGTAATTTTTGTCATGTCCTCATGAATGCTCTCAAAATTTGTTAGTATAGATCATGCTTGTTAATTTCGTTCTGTTTTGGCTGGAATGACTGAAATATTTTATGTCATTAAAAAAATTGAGATGAAATGATGTTATTTTTGTCTCATTTTAATTCTGGCCCGTTCCGGAAATTCCGGCTAAAACGTCTCGGTACCGTTCCGGCTCAAAATCATAATATTTTTTTTATTTTATAACATTTTACTATCATAATATTTTGAAATTTTAGAGATGTTTCTAATTTTGAGATTATGTTTTTTTGACTTTGTGTTTGTATTATATAATTTAAAGTTAATTTATCTTGAATTTAAATTATACTTGTTAAATTAATATTTTAATTTATATATATATATATAATTAATTATATATGAACAGTACAACTCCGAAACGGCACGCCAAAACGCTCCGAAACCGAAAAGTTCCGTTCCAATAAAAAAATCGGAATAGCGACCGGAACATTATTGACAACATATTATTAAAAAAAGAAAAAGGATTAACCAATATAATTTTACCACGAATTCAAAAGCTGTCCGTATCCAGTGGTAATTTCTAGCATGCATAAATGTTCATAATTGCATTTTTTGGGCATGCTTATGACAAAAGTCTTGCTAATCATGGCTCGTGTCTTCCTTTTCATTTTCTTTAGGACAAATAATATATGACTTAGGTTGGACCGTCACTTCATGCCTAGTTAACAAAATAATGTTAGCGTAGTGTATAGTCCAAAAATTAAACTAGAAATAAACATTTCCTCTCGAAGGGTCCATGCCCTTTCACCTAAGCCACCAGCACCAGAGTTGCAGGCCAGCTGGACCATGTAAACCAAGATCACCATGGAAAGGTTGATCTATGTTTTTTTTTCTTTCTTTCTAGCAACAATATGTGCATTTCCCTCTATTATTCCTCTTTTTTCTCTTCAAATTAAAAGATACTCTATCCAGTAGGTATGGATCTTGACACACGTGGAAAACCACTTGGGATCGAGCTAAAATTGTCAGAAAAATTAATTGTTTTCCCTGTGTTTTTTACCCCATAAAGTAAAAACTGCAGTCTATCCACGATGATGATGGACCTTTTGCACATATCAATGATTTTGATATATAAGTATTAATATTTTAAAAAATATTCGATCAGGTGAATTTCTTAATCCAATTTTTTTTAAATGCATTGCATTATTAAGATTACAGTACATGATAAACAAATTAAATAAATAACTAGAATATAAGGGTGATGTTCAACAATAGCTCAAAACTCTTTTTTCCAATGCTATTAAACATCACGTTCTAGAAAAATATATTTTATGGATATAACTGAACGAGTAAAAATTTTAATATCTCATATTTTTATGTTTTAACTCAAACTTAAGACCTGTCGTTCAAATCACTAAGTATTTTATCATCACGCCATGTTTTTTACAAATAATATCTCAAAACTCATTTATACTATAAATTATAATAACAAAATGATGATTTTGCTTTTCTCACCAAAAACATTTGGTGTAACTATTTGGAAAATCTAACCTATATAGATTGTTCTATTTTTTAGAAGTAAAATAAAATAATTAAGTTATTATTGAAATATATATAAAAAAAAACGATGTTAAAGGGTTTTTTTATATTTCTTTTCAAAAAAAAATGTTATGATCACGTAGGCTGAAAAACAATATTTTAATAAATGTAAAATATTATTTTAAAAAAAAAGGTGACTAGCGCTTGCAACGCACGCCCTGACATATGGAGAGCTTCCATGTCATTTGAATAATGTATGAAGTGTCGTTCAGTTGCTAGATGATGACTTATGAGATGATGTTAGAGTCATATCTACGTCACCTCCGTTCTTGAATACCATGCATGGCTAACATCCCTCTTATGACATCAATGATTTTGTTTTCATTGATTTCCACACCAAACTTTCTAATTCTTTTTAGTAGTTCCTCAATCTGATTTGTTTTTAGATTTGATCTGTGTTTTTTTAATATTTATTTTATTTAAAATTAATAATAAAATTAGAATTTATTTATAATTTCATCCTTTTTAATTTTTATTTGTTAAATTTATTTTTGTTCTTGTTTTTTTATTGATATTTGTTTTATTTGAGATAATATTTTATTTTTATAATGATTTTATCCTCCTTTTTTTCCTATCAAATTCGATACTTATTTTTTTCATTGTTATTTCTTTATTGTTTTGATAAATTTTAAAAATTGATATATATATATATATATATATATATATATATATATATGTATATAAATCATCTTTTTAATATTAAATTGATTTGAGGTTGAGCTTTTTGATTGAATTTGTGACTATGATTTAAAAGGTTGTTTATTTGAGAATTAACCCAAGTTTGAGAGTTTTGTCTGAATTTGCTTGTTTTTCTTCTATTTTTAAGCTCATAATTTTCTAGTTTTATAATGTAATATTTATTTGAAGATTGAGTTTTATTATATATAATTTTATTTTGCTATTTTAAAAAATACAATTCAGGCTATCGCATGTTTTTTATTATGTTCTTTCTTTGCCTCTTGGGTGTGATACTGATAATTTATTTTTTATAGTTAGCTATTATCAAACTTTTTTATTTATTTTACTTATTATTAATTAATTTATTTTAATTATATTATTAAATTAACTAAACTTATTGAATATATTCAGGATCATTATATTTTTTCTTAGAATATCAACATTATATAAATATATATTTTTTATATTAAAAAAACTGATCCATCGTGCGGTATAACTAGAGTAAGCAGTCTAGTTTATCAAAACCGTAGGCGCGGTTAACCATCCTTTGTTCATGTTGAACTTTAGATCCTGACCCATGTGAGGTGGGACCAACAATTCTTGACAGGCGAGCCTAGTCAGAAAGGTTGCCAGCAAAAGTCACTCGTACACGTGCAAACTACTCCAGTGTAATGATTTTCCGTGGTCAATCAGGCCCCAGGACAGAGAAGAGTCACTGTGGATGCACGGTGGGATAATGAGAATAGTGAAGAAAAACACTGAGAGATGGTTGAATGGATATCTTAAATTTACACGTACACAAATCTAATCTGGCCCTGTCATTCTTTGTCGAGTCATGATTACAGCGAGGAAAATATTTTTAATATCCGAAAAGTGAATTCTCGTTGTACAATATAATTTGTTGCTAATTAATTAACAGATTGTAAGCTATTGTTTTGGATTATTGATTGTAAAATACCTAGCAGCTGGATGATATTACAAGTTATTAAATTAATCTCGCCCATAACTTGTTCGATGTTTGGATTATGAGCTAAAATAATAATAATTTAATCAATCAAAACAATTTTAAAAAAATCAAACTAATTTTTAACTTGATTAATTAATCAAATCAACTTAACGATTGATTATATTTTGTAATTCAATTCTAGCTGGGAATAAATTAAACATATCAGGTTTAATAATTATCTGCATGATGAAAACAACTCTTAAATTATTAAAAAAAACGTGATAATTTCCTTAAATCATTATGTATTGTGTGAATAATCGGCTGGTGGATAGTAATTAAGATCAACCATGCTTGACGCATATCTTAGACAAACTTAATTATTATTACCCCAGTCAATATTTGGAAACAAGCAATACAATTTTGGTATAATTAATGATTTTGTTGTATATAATTAGGTTGCAGAAAAACGAATCATCATCGCTTGTCGTCTGGCAAGGGAATCAAAATTATAGCCACCTAAAAGAATAGAGGGTCCACTCACCAAATCGGTGCATCTAAAAAAGACCTCCAATCAAGTATTTGATGCTCATAAAATCATATAAAAAAATATGTATTCTCTCGATTAATCAAAGAGATGCTTGCCTTAGAAGTTACAGGGTCAATCGTATTAGAAATTGTGTTTTAAAAATGTTTTTGATTTTTTTTTAAAATTATTTTTAAAATATGTTGATATATATATATATATATATTATTTTTATGTATTTTTTTAAAAAATATATTTTTAAAAATAACTTTAATCACACAAAATAGAAGTTAAATCTAAAAATAATGCGTGGAGATGTAAAAATGGTAATATAAGCTGCTCAATCAGGACATTAATTGTACAAGAAGGTGATGAAGTGTAAACATTTGATTTACTTATGTAACTACTCTGCTAGTTACATAATTGATTGTTTTTTTTTGTGTTACAATATATTTTTTATATATAATTTTAATGTTACATGAAAAGATCTAAAGAGAAATCATTTCAATATATATTTCCAACTAAATATACAGTTAATTAGCTAAAAAGCTACTCTATTGCATCAACCCCTCCACTTTTAGAATAAGCTGAGGCAGAAATAGCCAAAAGATAAAGGTGCCCTTTAATGTGGAGCCCTTGTTGCATTCATTGAACTAAACTTTATGGCAATAGATGGTTGCCTATAGCTTGTTATAATTGGAGATTTGCCAACTGGTAATGCATGCCATCAAGGATAGACGAAGCTGGCGCCACAGCTAGCTAGCATGAATGTGATAGGTATAATATTCGACGGGATAAGATTTCCCGGTAGCCATGCTAGATCTATATAAAACTTCAAATCTTCCGAGTGATTGATTGATGAACTAATTTGATGCCATTTTGCTACAGGTTACTTAGAAGCAGTATGAAATGTGACTTCTGCAGAAACCGAGTCCCTACTTGCTCGATGCATTGCATGAACATATGGTTTGTGTTGTTGCCCAGCTCAGGGAGTAGCCCACCTTCATCTGTTGCCGAGAACTTTAAATTTCGAAGTAGAATGATTCTCGTTTTTCTGAGTTTGAGTTTTGAATGGCGTCAACGATGAAGATATTCTGCAGCTCATGCAAATTCAAATGATGAATTATATTGCAGTGACAGCACTGTTACAGGTTGTAGTTAAAGAACACTTCCAGATGCCCAAAACCATTTTTGTAAACGCCAACGAATCATAATTTTTAACTTCATTGATGTAACGTTCTGGGATTTTACTGTATTAATTGTTCTAAACGTCATGTTTCTTATAAAAATTACAATACAACACCATCCAAGTGCAGGAACATGCTCGGATTCGGTTCACAAGCTATTGCTCAGGATTTTTATTTATTTATTTTTTCTTACAGTTTTCAGATTGTTTTTCTATTTAAATTATAGTTATCGATTTAGTTTTGAATTTACCTTAAAAGAATGTTTTTTTTGGTATTTCAGCAGCTTTGTAGATTATTTTCCAGTATGAATTATTTACTTTTCGAAATATATCTTAATTCTTCTAGCATTTTGAAGTGTTTGCGCGCCATGGAGCACAAGTCAACAAGTAAAATCTGAAAGAAAAACATGGAGCCATGATCATAGCACCGACCCATTCGCTCTAATCCCTTTTCATGATTGATGGCACAGAGGGACAACCTTCAACTTGTGGTCAACATGATGCGCGGAATTCAGGTGCTGTCGAGGGATGGTGAAAATAGCAATAATCACAGCCATGCATGCATACCAAAAATCTAGCAAGAAAGTAAACGATCGAGCTGTTCTATCATCTACGGTCGAGAAATAATAAGAAAGAAAATCGGCCTTTTATTGTTTTGTCTTCCGAACTTTTTATGTGTCCTTGCTCCCATGCTCAAAAGCAGTGCTCCTTTTTACTTTTTCTTCAATGTGCATCCCACTAGGTCTTGCTAACTACTAGCCTCCACGTACTTAATCAAATGACCTGGGAATTTACTGGTTCAAATCCAAAGAAAAATAAAATTTGCGAGATTTTTCTGTCAGTAAATATGTAATTTGAGAGTGTATATATATACTAGCAATTCGATCGGATGAAAAAACAAAGTAGATAATTGTTCATCTAGTCCACTGATTATGGTCACTAGCTATCATCATTTATAAGATAAAACTGGAAGCATACAATTTGAAAAGGTATATCTCTGCCAAGTTCTAATGTGCTGTGGTGGCTCGAGTTTCCAATTTCAGTGGATGAACTAGATGTTGGATCATTAATCCAACGTTGGGCTTATACGAGAATAATTATATATTTGTGGACTGTCAAATAAGATGAAACCTAATTAAAAATGATGTGCTAAGTATTTTTAGGCAATTGAGTTTTTGGTGTATCTAATACGGTGTGAACCTTTAATGTGTATAGATTAAAGGGTTATTCCTATTTTAGTGATGAGCTAAAATAGGAATATAAAAGGGTAGGAATGTCAAAAGGCATGAATACCAAAAGACACCTGATTACCTATATATAGGGTCATGATCTCCAGATTACACGTGTTACATTCTCATATTGACATTCTATTATCAAAGAGAAAACTAAGGTTAAGGTAGAGAGAATCAAAGGGCTCTCTAAGATGAACATGTCAATCTGGAAGGTCATCTGTACGACTCTAGATAGTGACTTCCGAATATGAATTCATGTACGTTTTCGCTTTATAGTTTATACAGTTTATGTGTTCTTGATAATTCAACATGAACATCATTTTTTTATGCTATGAAATGCTAGATCTAACACTGTAGAGATCATGAATACGCAGCAGTCTGCCATGGAATCCCTAACCTTTAATTTATTCCACAGAAAACAGAATTCCTCCCTGTGGGTGCCTTACAAAGTCATTTCAAAGGGTCTTTCATCGTTAATCAACGACCTCAGAGGCTCCGATCGAGTCTTGATTTTTAAACTCTCTCTTCAGGTTATAATTCTCCGACACACCGGATCAAAGTTTCAGCTAAGAAAAAATAAGGATTATAATTTCTCCGACACACTCTCTCTTCAGGTTATGTTTAGTCAGCAAGAATAATAGATCTTAAATGAGAATGACTATTGTGTTTGAAATAATACTAAAAAATTAGAATGAAATTTAAATATTTAATGTTTTTTTAAGTAATTATAAACAATAATTTAAAACTTATTGTATCAACAGTGGTAGTATAAAATATTAAAAATAATTATAATAATAATGGTACAAGAAAATTAAAATCACATAACCAGTATTTTAACTCAAAAGGTTTTCTGGAAAGTGGAAGCTCAGCCCAATTAAATTGCGTGAAAAGTGACAAAGATAAAAGTGTGCCATGTCCGGCCCAGTCCAATTTATTGGCCCATGAATCATCATATCTGATTCTCTTCCCGTGGCCCGAAAGTCAAAATGAAAACGACAGGAGATATTTTTGGCGCCGTTAATCCAATGGTGTGACCAGTAGTATAAACAAAAGCCAGGGGTAAAATTGAAAGAAAATATCTGGCATAAAACCCTGCCTGTAGTTTGCATATACGATCGAATCTGTGGGCAGTGGTTTTTAAGGATTAATGGACAAAAGTTGGTGAAGCTTATCGCAATCATAGATCCACGTCAGCATAAAGTCAATAGGCTCATTGGCCCATACTCGGCCGTGAATCTAATCTAAAATTTGTCATCCTACTAAAATGATTTGAAGATATTTTAAAAAATATTATTTTTTGTTATTCTAAATTAAAAAAAATAATTTAAAAATAATGCTAAACGGACACTAAGAATATATTTGTTAGAGTTTAATCGTTATATAAAGTTATATAAAGCAACACGTTAACTCATGAGCCGGGTTCTTATCGGTTCAAATCACGAATCAAATTAGATAGCGATGCATGCCCATGCACGAGTATTGGCGAACAAGCAAACGATAAGGACAAGGACAAGGAGAAGGATAAGACCTGAGACCACACGCGCATCAGCAAACTTAATAGGATAAAAGGCCATCTTTATCACACATTCTAGCAAAGTTCTTTGATTCAATCAACTGAAAGATTTTGAGCAAATGGGATCTTTAATGCCTGGCTGGGACTCACCTATCTCTGATCCTAAATCAGGTAAATAATATTGGCAGCCATGGCTGTCCAGTTCGTGCTTTCGTTTTCTCTCTCTGTTTTTTCGTCACTTGATTTGGCTTGATTATGTGACCCGTGATTCCTTATTCAGTGAAATACGAAAGGAATAGCTCACTCACTAAAGCAGAGATTGATGATTACTGGAAATCAAATAAGAAAACGGAGGAGGATCATCTCAAAGCTAGCAACCAGGTCTAATTTCTATAAAAAGTTCACTTAGCTATCTTCTTTTTTCTTGTATTTTCATCTTTATCTCCAGTTAAAGAGGTGTCCTGATCATGATCATGACATGTTTTCTCACAGGATAATATCTACGAAGACGATGGAGTTAAGTTTCAGAGATCAACCTGCACGCCCGATTCAGAGGAGCTCATGGACGTGGAAGATGAACCAAGTTTGGAGCACCTCATCAAGAAAAATGGCTGGTAATTAACTAAACCCAGAATCATCACAGTCCTGTATGGTTTAATCTAGCATGTAATCTTTAATCAAGCCATTGTTAATATTGCAGGTGGGCAAGTAGCAAATGGGCATTTCTAAATGAACCACCGGCACCGGAACGCGCTTTCAACAATTACACGCCGCAGTTCAAACACCGCCAGTCTTGCCGCCTCACAATCCACCATCGGAGCCAGCGCCGTGTGAACTGTGAAGGCCTCGTTGCTTCCTGTATAATTAAGCTGAGCTACCGCTCCTGTAAGATGCTGTGAAGATGGAGAAGTTGAGTGTGATGATTGGATTTTTTCCCCCTTTTTTTTTGGCCATTGATCATCTGTATAAATTATTAAGAGTGTAGAATGGCTGACCATCAAAAAAATTGACTTGTGTCACTTGGTTCTCTGGTAAATACATCAGGCTTTTTGTCTTTATTGATGAGAATAATTTGTTCTCGTGGACTCGTTGTATGGTCAACTTATATCAGTTCAGGGGAGGATTGGGCCTGGATCATTTTTAGTTCACAAAAGATATGGAGCCCAGTAGCCCTGGAGCCCCCGATCTTTGGGCTGGTTAGTAAGGCCTTGTTCTCTTCCCGTTTTTTCAAAGCAAAGCCCTCTTATTGCTGGGCTTTCATGTACACTATTACCGAAAAAGAGATCTTTAAATTTACCTAGTGTTTATTTAAAGTGCGGTTGAATTATTTTTAAAGCAATTTCTATTTTAGAAACCCATTAAAGTGATTTTGTTTTATTTTTTATATTATTACATAAAATAATTTAAAAATACTTAAAAAATAAATAAATAAAAAATATTTTTTAAAAATATTTTTGTAACGCAATTCAAACATACCCTAAATCTATCATGAGCACAATCATAATTTTGACAACCGATCTCATTCATGACATTATCTAAAGCTCATATGTTGATGAATTGATTTAAAACATACTTATATAAAATTAATAATAATAAAAAAGATGAATGCATTTCGCATTTACTCAATTTAAAGAAATGAAATTAATAAATTAAGTTAAATAAATAAACAACCACTCTCTTAGATGGGTTATTGTCATTCATTTACTTATATCTTATTGATTATTGATGTTATCTTGTTGATAAAGAAAAGAATAAACATAAGACTTTTGAACTTGACTGAAGCTAACCACTTAAAGCCTTACGAACTTGAACCCATGGGGATCAATGGCTACGGAGGCAAGACCCTCTTTTTACTCCAACGGCAACATTTTTCAATGATGTTTCAAGCACATGCCTGAATCATGTTTTCTTTAACTTCACACGACAATTATGATGTCGTAATTCATATGGATATCCTTAAATATTCCCTAAGCAATATATTGTGATATTATTTTGTATTTGAAAATACACTGAAATTATAAAAATTTTTATATATTTTTTTTAACATCAAAATTACTTAAAAACATCAAAAAATTTAAATTGAGACAAATTTTTTTTTAAAAAAATATTTTTTAAACAAATTCTTATATAACCTCGCGATTATAGTTAAAACAACACCATATTACCATTTTGAAAATGATTTTAGTCATAGGATTGGATTCTTATTTTTTTGTATCTCTTCAATTTTAACTATTGCCCTTTACACTTAGATTTTAATACCAGATTTTAAATAATCCCTGAATTTTTATTCAATACAAACAAATCCAAGTCTAGCTTATAACTCAATTTTGGTCCCTAAATATTTAACATTTTACAAAAAAATACTAAATTTTTTTCTCTTGAGCTTCCTCTTATATATATATAATTTTATTTTATCTTATATTAAATGGCTACATAATAACGTACAATATTTTGTTTATAAAGTGACAAGACCAGGCATGATTTAATAGATTAATTCAAAAATAGTATTTTATTTAAAAAAAATTAAATTGACTATACATTCCATCCCACCCACAATTTTATTTCTAGAACAAGTTTACTCTCAAGATCGGATTTTTATAACCATAATCTTACATGTAAAATCCAACCTATTTCCTTGTAGTTGTGAAGAATCATTCAAATGGTCCACCACTTCTGAAAGTCCTCTGCTCAACCTATCAGGAAGAAGAAGAAAAGAAGAATAAGATTTTACACCTACCATTGAACAAAATTCAAGAACCTTTCCCACTAAAGTCTAAACGGCTATGTTCACCAAATTTCTCGAACGACAACAGCTAATTTGTATTCTAAGTTTTAGAGATTATTTTATAGAGTGTTGATTATTTTATAGAATAGTTGATGTTGTTTTTTAAAATATATTTTGTTAAAAAATAATCAAAATAATATATTTTTTATTTTTAAAAAATAATTTAAATAAAAAATAAAAATAAAATTATTTAAATTTTCTCAAAAATATTTTTTAAACATAAACTTTAAGTTGGCTATCATTAATCAATGCCCCCACCAAAAATAAAAAGCGACTGCGCAACGAATCGTTCCCCGCCAGACTAAGGTGACTAATTAGAATTCATTTTCTTCGTAACCCTCTTTATTAATAAATAAATAATTTGAAATGACCATTAACCCAATATCTTATTAAATTACACACATCAGTTCTGTCCATAAATTATGCACGCACTGCTTCGTTTCTCCAACACAACGTTGCTC
The DNA here is from genome assembly GCA_029228465.1 of Salix viminalis. Lineage (NCBI taxonomy): Eukaryota > Viridiplantae > Streptophyta > Magnoliopsida > Malpighiales > Salicaceae > Salix > Salix viminalis. The sequence continues at coordinate 14,593,169 of CM055427.1, forward strand.
TCTTCTCCTTGTTAAACTTTCTTGGTTTCTTTCAGCAAGAAAACCTCTCTACAATGGCTGGTAAAAGCAAGATCTTGATCATCGGCGGCACTGGTTACATAGGAAAATTCATCGTGGAGGCAAGCGCTAAGGCCGGTCACCCCACTTTCGCTTTGGTTCGAGAGAGTACAGTCTCCGATCCTGTTAAAGGAAAACTTGTCGAGAATTTCAAGAACTTAGGCGTCACTTTGATCCATGTAGCCGCGAAAACCTCTTCTTCCCTGTTCTGAAGATTTTGTTTCCTTGTCTTTGCAAGAAACATAATGTATTGATGGTGTTATATCGTGGGATTTTGCAGGGAGATGTCGACGGTCACGACAATTTGGTGAAGGCGATCAAGCAGGTGGATGTGGTGATATCAGCGATTGGGAGCATGCAAATAGCAGATCAAACCAAGATTATTGCTGCCATTAAAGAAGCTGGCAATGTTAAGGTTGGTCCATGATCATAAATCTTTTTTCTGTTTCTGATCAAATCTATCCCGTTAAATCTAATATTCAAGACTGCGATATTGGATTTTTTGCCTTTTTTTGCGTTACTGGTAAATCAATTGAGCTGACTCTGTTCTTCCATGCTTGTTTACAAAGAAAAGAAGGGCAAACCTCAAGAGTGTCCTTAACATTAAAAGTAAATTTCCATACAAAGAAAGTCATTTCTTATGAATTCACGATCAAATATGTAGAAAAACTAACGAAAACTCTGAATGGGGACAAAATTGATATAAAAATTTGTATGGGGGTAAAACTGAGAGTGTATATGTACGTAGCTGGGGGATATTGTTTGAGGTTTGCCCAAGATCGTGCTTAATCTCACCGTTATACTTAATATTAAATGGAGCCTGGAAAAGGAGATTTGTTGCAGAGTATGGAAATTCTCTGTGCGAAATCTTATTCTTAATGAATCAGCAAAGAAGTACATGATGAGCTTGGAAAATTACATAAAATTATTTGAAGAGTCTGTCTGACATTGAAGGGCAGCAGGGAAATAATAAACTTAGTGTTATGGTGGTCCGCTGCAGTCTAACAGTATCAACCTGTCTATAACATGATGGTGATTTATTTTATTATCGTGCTGTTTTTCTCAATTCATCTAGGAGAATCATCGAGGAGACATGGAATTTTAATAACAATAATTGAATATTTTTTGTGTGTTTTGTTCAGAGATTCTTCCCTTCAGAATTCGGAATGGATGTGGATCATGTCAATGCTGTCGAGCCTGCAAAAACTGCATTTGCAATGAAGGCTCAAATTCGACGTGCCGTAGAGGCTGCGGGGATTCCCTACACTTATGTGCCTTCCAACTTCTTTGCTGCATATTTTCTCCCCACATTGGCACAGTTTGGACTCAGTGCTCCTCCGAGAGACAAAATCACCATCCTCGGAGATGGCAATGCCAAGGGTAACAAGCGCTATGATGTCATTAACTCTCTCTATGAAATATGAGTTGGGAAATGAATTGGTCTAACAGTTTTGACATTTTTATTTTGCTCAACAGTGGTTTTCAATAAGGAAGATGACATTGCGACCTTCACCATCAAAGCTGTGGATGATGCAAGAACCATGAACAAGACTGTCCTAATCAAGCCTCCTAAAAACACTTGCTCATTCAACGAGCTTGTCGCTCTTTGGGAGAAAAAGATCGGCAAAACCCTCGAAAAGACCTTTGTTCCTGAAGAGAAACTTCTGAAAGACATCCAAGGTCAGTGAAACCCTCATCCATAAAACAGAATGTCAATGCCAGCAGAAGCACTATTTCTTTCTACCAGATTCTCGATGTGCACTGATCATAGTAGCAGATGCAAATTACTAGACGAGGTGAAGAAATCATTTTGCTGGTATATTTTATCTGATTTTTCTTCCTTTCTTTCAGAGTCTCCGATTCCGATCAATATTGTTTTGTCAATCAATCACTCAGCCCTCGTCAATGGTGACATGACCAACTTCGAGATCGATCCATCATGGGGGCTTGAGGCCTCTGAGCTATATCCAGATGTCAAATATACCACTGTGGAAGAGTACCTCGATCAGTTTGTCTGAGGCCCTGGGAATCTCCTGTTCTTCAGTTATTGATGAAATAAACAGCCGAATTGTTGGAAGTTTGGATGTTTCTTGTAGAAGAGTGTATGCCCCCGAGTCAACGAGGCCTCTATCCTTATAAATCTTGTTGACATGGTTTGTATCTATTGCTGGAAGAGATGTTCTGGGTCAGAATAATTGAAAAGAATCTGATGAATATGTTTAATGTTTTTTCTGCATTTGTTTTTCTAGCTTATGGCATTGTCCCCGGTGAATCAAGCCTGGTGTTTTTTTTAATCTTATTCCAAAATCAAATCAGGAAGCTGATAGCAAAGCAAAGTCAACAAATGAATAAAAAATGACACAGATTATTTTGGTGTTATGCCGTGATTGGTCGAATAGCAGCCTTCGGAATACTGAATTCCCATTTCAGTTTAGCAGGATAAACTGTACAGAAATAGCTCTGCTGAGCGTTGATTACCGAAAAAAACATTCTGGACATCCAGTTTCAGAAAGACCTTCCAAATCCAGCCAACGCCAGCAAAAACAAGCATGCAAGGTCACATGCTTGACTCTAAAAACCAGATGCAATGGAACCGAGCGAGCTGCTGGGTTGCAATTTCTTTGGCTTAATTTTTATGATCTCACTGGTGACAATGAAGTCAGTTGGAATTTTACTCATCAGGTTGGCATAGAAAATTATTTATGATTTAACTTTAACTAGCAAGCACTGCACTAGCATCTCAAAAGAACATGACGTAATGATAAAAGACTTGAGATCTGTACAGCAGGTCTCGAGTTTGAGTAAGGACGTGCAACTCTTGTAAGAGACTGGGATAGTCAAAGTTTTACTTGCTCACTTGGGCTCACAAAATACGTTTTCTAGATAGTGGGGTTTGACATCAAATACAAAAAAATAGACAAGTAGCAAGAAAACTTGTCAAAAAAGGTAAGAAAAAGGGTTGATCCCCATCGCAATCCAGTGGGTTATCTTATTGTCAAATCACTACTTGAGCGACTTAATTTCATTGCGGTCATTACAGTTGAAAATAAAATTAATGCAGCCTAGTGCCGAGTGATGAGGGGACAGGCAGAACTAGGCCGTGTAGAGGAACGCTCGGAAGGGCTCTGACCACCAGGTTGGGTGTTTCTGACCATTTGACTGTTTGATGTGCCTTCGTTTCTTCTTCTATGCTCAACTCACCATCCAACAGCAGTTCCAAACAATTCTGACACCCACCTAACAGATTAAGGAAGGATCCTCAAAATCGTGGGATTAGCTTGTCATGTGCTGTTGAAGGGGCATGAGATGTCAGAATATTGCTCGACGAGTCATCCACAAATGGATCTCTAGCACTTGGCATTTGACAGCTTCTTGAAAATTTAAAAATTAAAGAATAGCTGTTCTTATCTTCTAGGTTAGAAACAAATTTTCAAGAGACAGCTTTTCTTCTGTTCTGAAGAAAGCTGACGCCTATGGATGGCCGAATGAAGAAAATTTTATGATCAAAATTATTTCCATTCGTTTTCCTAGCCTTCTACAAGAACTTGATTTACAGCACAAGAATGTTTCTGATGCAATTATTTCTATAACACAGGTATATAAATCTACAAGTTATGTCTTAACTTTTACACTATTTTTTTATGACAATCGAACAAGATTAGAGCCTTCAAAATTTTTGTTTAAGCAACCAAAGAATCTGAAATCAAACCTGCATGGCCATGAGAGCAAGTTTGTTGATGATCACAAGCCTCATCTCCTCTTAAGAAACCTTGTCAAAATAACCTCTCTAATTCCAGAGACTGGTTCTGGTTCTGGTTCTGGGTCTGGGTCCGGTACCGGAGCTGGTGTCGGTGCCTGCAATATTGATGCCAGAGCTATTTCTTCTATTCTTGGTTGTTTCTCAAAGTACCGCATCATTCTCCTAGGCTTCAGCACTCCACCACCATTTTTCTCAACTGCAATATTTTAAGAAAAAACATGCAACTTACTGTTAGTTCTACAGATTCAAGAAACGAGGCTCAACAGCTCACCTAACATAAAAATGTTAAGAAAATCCTTACCATTTAAATCCAAGTAAGGTGCTGAAGATTCTGACAAGAGAACAAGTGTAGGGGTGACAATAGCGAGGAGAGCCCAGAAGAAGAAAATCACTAGAAAAATTCTCCCAGACATTTGTAGGGGAGAAGTCGTACAGTTCGATTCTATTTGAGAGTTTTATTGCAGATATAGAGGGAGGGTTTCGATGCCTGTAACTAGCTGGCCATGTTTGAGAAACGTTGTCAATATAAAATTCAGGAAAGTTCTGCTCCAACTTGTTATACATTTGTCTTTCAATTTTAAAGTCAAGTAGCATCAAAAAACATATTAGAGACGTTTGCTATTCAGTTGTTGAGGATTTGATATATGAGTTAGTGAATGATTTGACATTTACATCTGGCGTCATTGCCATGGCCCTAGCCAATACATACGTGCAAGCCTTCTTTTGTGGTATCATGTAGTTCACCCCCACTCCGAGCCGTCTAGCAATGGAGCAGACAGGTGATATCTGATAATATGATTTTGACTTGTGATATTCAATTATTCAAACTGGCCATGTCTCGAGCATCTTTTTTCTGATATCGGGCTCTGTCTCCTTGTTGATTCATGGGTCTACTACGATAGGCTAATTCTCCCTTGTGATTCAGTGATGCTCATTTTTTTTTTTATTCTAGAAAACTCCAACTCCCGATAGTGCATTTTGTAGGTCTAAATAAACAAGTAAAAAGTTTGGTTGTTCAAGATTTTTATAAGAGGTGCACGTTACGCCATGCCCCTTGAGGATGCTCACACTTGTTTTTTTTTTGGATTCGAGAAAACCATATCCCTGGAAAACGCACTTTGTGGTTTCAAGTGAGCGAGTAAAACCCTGATTGTCCCAGATTCTTATAAGAGTTGCACACTTTAACTCAAACTCGAGATTTATTGTGCAAATCTCAAGCTTTTTGCTCACAATCGATTTCGAAGCAGCACGGGATCCAAATTGGTGATTCAGGAAACTGCAGGCAAACTTCTGGTTGTCCCCCAGAGAGAGACTGCAAGAAATCCGACATCCAACAGGATGAATCCATGAATTTAGATCAGCAGATGAGCCACGAGAGAAAAATCGGTGGACCATTTTGGTTTCGAGTTGGGTTTAGATGGATTCGAGTCTGAACAAGCCTTAACCGAGTTTGATCCTTTTTGTACTTTCGGGTTAGGTTCATATCTAGCTTTTTATGGGATTGATAAAACCTTAACGTAAAATCAGTTTAGATCATTTTCGAACAAATGCTGATTATATACTATTAACCATATATTACATCAAGATTATCCTTATTCAGATACAATTGATGCATTGAATCCAAATACAACTCTCTAGTCCATTAGCTTTCGCCCCACCGTAGGTTGGATCAATTTTTTTATATGTAAAATAACTTATTAAAAGTGCAAAGAATTTTTTTAATCGTGTTATTAAACTTGGCTAAATTGTCAAAGTAAAAAACGAATAAAAAACACTACTTAATTTGATTTTCCCTCATCATATAAAACTATTTGGAACAAAAAATATAGTGTTGTGGTGCTGAAGTCGTAACAACCAAAACTCTCTCTATGCTAGAATCTAGCGATCCCATTTCTCTAAACTCACCAAATATTTTTGACAAATGATAAAAATAAGTTTGACATCAAAATTATAATTAGAGAAACCGATCACCTAATAGTTAGATAAAATGACTCAAATGTACTTTTTAAATAAAATTGAAAAGTATTAGTTATTTTACCCATGTTTTTCATTTCAATCTTGTCTTTCAATTGAATCCTCTCTTTAAGAAAATTACAACTAAAGTTAATTTAAATTTTAAACTAGTATAAGCTCAATTGTGATAAGAAAAAAAGAGTAGAATCAAACTGAATTTTGTAAAGAAAAACACTTCAATTCATATATGTGATGTGGTAAATGGTGATTTTAGAATAGCTTTGTTTACAATTCACAGAAGTCACTGCACTAGACAGCACAATTCACAGAGGTCACTGCACTAGACAGCAAAGAACATGGTACAATTTAAACGATTTTTCTGCCACTTCAAAATTCATATATATATATATATATAGAACACACAACATCCAAGAAAACGAAATGCCAGTGGATGGAACGGAAGGTGCGAAATTGTAATCTGAAAATTTTACAATTTCTGTTGAAGTTGGAAACGAAATTTTGATTCATACATATAAACTGTTGGCAGTGAGATGAATACAGAATCTAACCAGGCCTTGCTATTGGTTTCAGAATCATAGGGTGGCTCACCATCAACCACAGTTCATTGGACGAAAAAAATATAGAATAATACTAGAGGAATTGTAAAGTGTAAAGGAATGTCTCCAACTAACGCAGAAAATCTGTGATTCTAAATTCATGCTAGTGACTGCTACACCTACACTATCGAGTTTTGCATATGGTATTTGACAACGACAGGAAAAACCTTCAAATAAATAAAAACAAGACACCTGGAAGCCTTCGGGACATGTCATAGCTTTAATCCCTCGCCAAGCCACTGCTGCTTGCATCAGACTTTTTCTTGCCATACCTCTGCAAACAAAAAAGAAAAAAAGAGTTACTGCATTTTAACTGGAAACGGAAAAGGAAACATCCAATGTGCATTGGAACTCCATTTCCCAAACAAAAAAGAAAAGAAAAGCAGCCATCAATCACCACGACAGAGAGAATATGGAAGATGTTGGCAGAAGGGAGAGGAGAGGGGTGTGGTTACCTGCTTTCCTAGGCTGAATGGAACATATCTGTACTTCATCATGTGCATGATTTGGCGCTTCATTGTGAGGACAAACAGAACAATCCAATAGAAAAGTAATATGGGCCAGAAAACAGGGACATCAAATATAGAAAAGAAGGTCATTACGAAGGCCACGCAAAAAGCCTTGGTGATGGCATACCTGAAACCAGAACCAAAATAACAACTAATTTTTTGGGTCTGAAATTCATACAAAATAAGATACGATCAGACTGCAATGTGTGAGATGGATTCTGTTCATTCAGTAACATATTAGAATGGGGCTCTGTCAGAATGAATGATGTGGGTCAGACTGACACATGTGTATCTTCTTCCTGACTTGCAAGATTTAGGGCCACAAGCCACTAAAGCTTACCAACAATATTATCTTCTTACCAACTGTATTCCCCATCAACTTGCACGTTCAGCTGGTCCCATGCCAATAGGATTTTTTACAAACCTTTTTCAAGCCTCTTAGCAACAGTCTCTAGTTCCTCAGTCAGTGTGATGTTGAAAAGTCAAAAGGGACAGCTTGTTGCAAGACCTTCCCCCCCAAAAAAGTGTCCTAATATCAGCTCTTACAGTATAAATACCAGAAGTATGTAAAAAACCTGAAGCTAGAGCTAATTTAAGCTAACAACAACTAGCAAACAAAGATGGCTATACAAAAACATTATCTCAAACAAATTATGGTAATGTGTGTTTTGTTGGCAACAAACTGCTTTCAATCCACCAGAGGTTGTATGGATTGTCCACATCCATGCCATGTGTTAATACCCTTTTGAATTTATTATCTGATACAGAATAAATATTTCAAGTGTAGAAATCATGCGGTATTAATGGCACCAACGCCATTAAACATTAATAATATCACTCTGAAATTATAACTGGCATGTATAAGGTCAACAAAATGCAAAGTGATAAATCTCTATGTAACACTGAGTATTCTCCATAAAATTTCCAACCACACCAGCAGATGAAAACAGCACTTCATACTTGACTTTTAGATTTTTACTTTTTAATCAAAATAGTATTTCTGATATCCTATGCTTCAAGATTAAAATGGACAGAGCAGTCATAACCAAAACCCACGCAGGACTAAATATTGACACCTGCTTGTAAGGATAATAAAGCCTGACAGATAAATATTAATGAAAACTAATACACGCACGAACACCAAAAGCATGCTGGAGTACAAAGAACATGCTGGAAAATCAATTCCAAGACCTACTCAGGCATTTTATACCTAAGCACGAGCTAATATACCAAGACAAACGGAATGATCTACTAAAGTACAAAAGAAAACCTTGATTACCAGAACTTAAACTCAGGAAGGCGGCGAATAAAGGGCTTGAACTCATCTGATCCTTTAGTTGGCAAAGAAGCCCCATCCAAAACTTCAAGTTCAGGGTCAACCTTGGGTGACAGAAACCCAATCAACAAATTCAAGATGTAAATTCCAAGACCGTAAGACACAATGTAAAACCCTTGAGCATAATAAACACGCAACACATAAATTGCTGCAATCGCAAGTGTTCCAAGCCACCTCTGCATCGGATGAGGAGTGGATCGGTCCAGATAGTACTGAAATGCCCGAGAGAAGTCATTTCTCCTTTTCGCAAACGGTGCCACCACATTGGCAGCATCACCATCATTTCCTTCCATCAATTACTATGTTCTAATTTCTCCTGCAGATCCAAAACATAATCAATAATTTTCTACAAAACTTGAATTAATTAGGGCTCAAGCTAGCTAATGAATAATCTTGCATGGATCATTTCAGTTATTTTCTTCAAATCAGCACAACTTTAATAACAGAAAAATAAGAAAGAAAGAAAAACAAGAATCGTTAAATTTATTTTTTATTTTTTAATTACATGCGTAAATGACAATTTATAAATTAGGCAAAAAAAATTATTAATTGAGACTCGATGAAATAATATAGAATTAGCTAAGCATTTTCTTTTGTTTTTTTATTTCTCTGAAATCAAACGGAAACTAAATAAATAAAAACATGAATCGTTATAAACCTATTTCTATTTTTGCTTTAATTGATTGGGTAAATATAATAATAGCGTACATAAAGAGAAATCATGAAAGCTAACCTCGAGAGAGTTAGAATTTTGAAAGTGGCGAGGATCCAGTTAGGGATTGTAAGCGGTGAGATGGTGATCTATCGGTGATGAAGCGATCGCTGATTTTGTCACCTTCTCTTTCTCTGGATTTTTTTTTAAAAATAGCTTAAAATGCATGTAGCATCTGAACGATGGACTCTTCGCGTGCCAGAAGGCGCGCGCATAATCAACCATCAGAACGCGCCCTTCTTATGTCGTTTTATTAGGAACTATTTATTGACCGAGCCAGGGTCTCCTTGGGACTGAGCGTGGCCAGCCCAGTGACTGCTTGGACGGGCGATTTCGGCTCGGGTTAAGGCCCGGTCCCGATCCCAGTCTTCTTTTCTTTTTGTCAGGATCGGTTCAATTTTCAATGTCGGTGAGAAGAAAAATTGTAAAATCATCTTTTTTAATATATATTTAAATAAAGTTTCAAAATTATAATATTTCATGTCCCATACTTTCTGAGATATTCTCGATTATGTTAGTCTGACTTACGGGCATCCTTCTATATATAGTTCAAACCTAAATTCATTTTCTGCTGGACCATTGAGCAACCATGTATGTGACCAGGTCTACCTTTGATATTTTAACTTTCTATCAGGGTGGTTATTTTCAATTCAAATCAATTTGTTTAAGATTATAATTTTTTCAGTTTGTTCGGTTTTTTTCTTTTCCCTGCTCGCTGTCGATGAAATAGATAAAAATGACAGAAGTTTCCGTTAAGCAGCTGGGCCTTGCTTGAGCCTTGATGGCTATGGTATCGATTAATTATGTCATTTTAATATTATTTAATATTTATTATAAATAGACTAATATTAAATATTAAATATTAAATTGAGTTTAAAAATATGGGTTTGGAATGACATGAAATTGTGATCCCTGATATTGAGCATCGAGTGTCAGGGACCATTTTGTAATATAATTATGGATGAAAACCCTAGTTTACCCTCCAAAGTCTCGGCTACATGGGCTCTACCCTCAGTATCATTTTTCTTAAAAACCCCGCAGGGCGCAGACCACACTGAGCTACATTTCTCTTTCCTATCACAGTGAAACCAACGAACAATAACCACTTGATCAAACGAGTAGGAGATGGGGACCCTGGGCAGAGCCATATACACCGTTGGATTCTGGATTCGCGAGACCGGCCAAGCTCTTGATCGTCTCGGAGGCCGACTTCAAGGCAACTACTACATCCAAGAACAACGTAAGCAGGCTTAGCATTTCTATAAAGTATAAACCCTAGATCCTAATTAAATTTCTTTATAGCTTCATCTTATCTAATTAGATCATACAATTAATTACCGCGCTCGCATTTTTAATACGAATTTATTTGCGTGTTTTCTGTTTTCGAATTAGCGTAGATAATTATATAATTTGCGGAGTTAGTTTGCTAATTTGGTGTTTTTGGAGAAATGCTTTATTTATTCGCGTAATCATTGTGAATGTGAGTATTTCATAGGTTTGATCATGAGATTTTAGATAATAATATCTTTTTGTCGTCCTTAGAGCATGATTTTTAGACTGGGTTGGCCTATTAGCGATGAGGATAGTTTAGTTTCTCGAAATGTAGCCGTATGATTTGAGTTTGTGATTGTTATTGTTAAGGATGCCACTCTTATGAGATGCAGGGGCAATTCGTTTCAACCAATAGGGTTTTGAAAGTTTTTCTTATAAACTGAATTTGGTCTCGGATACTTGGCTCCCTTCTGCTCTGTTATCACCGAAAAAACACTAGTTTCTCAATTACTGTGATTTTCCATCCACTTTCTTACTTCTTCTCTTATTGCTGGGGTGAAATAACTCCTCATGCGTGCTTATGATTTTATGTCGCATGTGCTCAAACTATCATGGAAACTTTTATTTTATAGTATACCTAAGGAATAATGAATATGGGTTTGCTATGAATTGGATCATTTTGTTAAATTCTATAATGGATATGGAGTGCTTTGGAAGATAGCTCCGTGATGCACACGGGACACTCCCATGAACTCCATCCTGTCAGAGAAGCGACAAGAATACACCACACATGCAAGACTGATTTCAGAATTTTAATTCTCTTGCTAGTTATCATCTGCCTTGATGCCCACTAACTACATGTTTCAAAGTCTAATCTCTTCTTTTCATCTGCCTTTGAATCTAGTCTTTTGTTCCTTATTAGTGCATCAACGAAATCATTAGGTGTATTTGGGCATGATACTAATGCTTTTAGCAGGCTTGTTTAGTTTAGCTTTTTTTTCCTTTTATCTCCTTTCAATATGCTTCTCATTATTAACATCAAGGAATATAATTGGGGTTATGCTGGTCTAGCTTGTAGTTAGCTATGGCAGATGGTTGTCAAATCAAGATTTGAATCATGAATTGGAAAGTCTGTTTTTGGGATCAGGACCGTGAGATTCAGAAACAATTGAAAACGGCATTATGAAAGATAAATAATATACTGCATATCAAATGAAAAGTGATTGTTTATAAACAAAATGTGCATCAATTCATTTAATTAATCAGTTTTTAGTCTCTAAATGACCCCACAGTCTACTGTTCATTGTTTTGTATGTGAGTCAAGTCTAAGATTCTATCTACCACATTAATTATTTCCTGTGTTATAGTGTCCAGGCATCGAACTCTAATGAACATATTTGACAAGGCTCCTGTGGTTGATAAGGATGCATTTGTGGCTCCCGGTGCCTCTGTAATTGGGGATGTTCTGGTTGGAAGAGGATCGTCCATTTGGTATGGATGTGTTTTAAGAGGTAAGATTTTATACAACTTATATTTTGATGCATTTAACTTAGAGTTTCCCCTCAAATATGCTCAATTGGATGTAATTTTGGGGCCTAAGAATCAAAATTCTACATAGAGTTGTCCTTGTCATTTTTGGCTTTTGTAATGACCATGAACTTATTTTGGTGGATAGGTGATGTGAACAGCATCAGTGTTGGATCTGGGACTAATATACAAGACAACTCCCTTGTGCACGTGGCAAAATCTAATCTGAGTGGGAAGGTGCTACCAACTATCATAGGGGACAATGTTACTATAGGTGAGCATTATTATGGAGGTCATGTGTTTAACTAGGAGCAATTAGGTGATCATGTGTGTGATTCTTTCTTTCTTAATGAATCTAAATTTGAACTGGGCAGGTCACAGTGCTGTTGTACATGGATGTACTGTTGAGGATGAGGCTTTTGTCGGTATGGGAGCAACACTTCTTGATGGTGTTGTTGTTGAGAAACATGCTATGGTTGCTGCTGGAGCCCTTGTGAAACAGAATACAAGGATCCCAACTGGAGAGGTATGTCACTGTTTGAATTTGAAGGTGTTTTTTTCTGAATCTATAATTCACTGTTTGGTGTAGCGGGGCAACCACTGTTTTGCCAAATTTTTATTTATTTGTTGCTTCAAATTATTATTTTTTGTGTTTTTGGATTGTTTTTGTGTGGTGATATTAAAAATAAATTTTAAAAAATGAAAAGAAAATATATTTTGATGCATTTCTAAATGAAAAACACTTTGAAAAGCAACCTCTACCATTGTCCCGAACACCCCCTAAATGTGTAGCTATTCACCATATGCTTCAGACTTGTCTTGAATTGGATGCATCAAGGATATTGACATCTATTCGTAGAGATTGACAGTAGGTCTTATGTACACTTTAAACATTTGACAATCGGAGATGTAAATGAGAAGAATGAACTTCCAAACATTACTAAACCCAAAAGTATCAATCGTAACAATACAGTTTGATGTTAGACAGATGAGTACATGGAAAATGTGTTTGTTCATACTGCACAAGTGAATCTTTATAAGATACACTGAAAGAACACAGAAATACCAGCTTCAGTTGTTTGCAATGTATGCAGGTATGGGGAGGCAATCCTGCAAGGTTTTTGAGGAAGATGACTGATGAAGAGATAGCCTTTATTGCTCAGTCAGCCACCAACTACTCAAATCTTGCACAGGTTCATGCAGCTGAGAATGCTAAGCCTTTTGATGAGATTGAGTTTGAGAAGGTTCTTCGCAAGAAGTTTGCGAACAAGGACGAGGAGTATGACTCTATGCTGGGTGTTGTACGTGAACTGCCCCCTGAACTTATTCTTCCAAGCAATGTCCTACCAGATGAACATAAGGCAAAATGAGCCATTTCTCGAGGTATTGATTCGTAAACTTCAAAATTTGAGGTTTGTCTTTCAAGGAATATTTGTTGTTATCTGCAAATACATGAAGAAGGGATCACTTTCTTTCCCAATAATACAAGACATGTTAAGGGTAGAATTTTGGCTCCATTTTTAGCTTCAACCTCTGCTCTCTGCTCTTCATGTGGTTGTTCAGGCTCACTCTTTTCTTCCATGGGAGAAACTAATGCCATAAAGCAGCATGTACCATGATTTTTTCCTGATTCGTGTACCTAAGAAACTCGATATCAATATGATTTTGTTGATCCATACTTCTGATATCAAATTATTTAAGGTGTTGAAATAACTAATAAGTTCATGTTGGCAATACTCCTTTGTGTCTGCATATTGTAATAGAATTCTAGAGGCTTTTCTTAGAATTTGTAATCGAAGGAGAAATATAGAAAATAGATTTGATTCGATGGTCCAGATTCTCCTCGATAGAATGATACAATGTCGAATAAAAAAAAGGATCTCAAAGCTATATGATTCATGTGATGGGTATGTAAGAGAGAATTGCAATGCTGCTGTTGTGAATGAGTGTTGCTTTTGCAACTGTAAGGAATAACTTGTTGCGCTGCCATTGGTTGCTGTATGGTGGTTTGGCCATTTCTATCAGCTTGGCTGGAAGCATGAGTCGAAAATGGATTTCAGCTGGGAAGCCAGATGCAAAAATACACACTTACGCTAACTCTGCCAATCATTTCTTAAATAGAAGGGTTCCAGCATTATTCATCAATTACATTATGAACGTTATTTGTTGGCCTCTTCGGACCTTGATTGTAAATGATGTGTCATTCATATCCTCCGATAATTTGAGCAGTGCATTCTTCGTTGATGTGAAGTGGGGGGGAATAGACCACCGTGACTAATGAGATGTGGTTTTCATTTGATTTTCAAAATGCTTAACGCGTAGGAGGTGAGGTGTTATCGGCGGCCCAGGGTTCAGAGATGATTTCACGACACCTTCTGAACTGCGTATATTATTGGATCAAGATTCATGTGACATTTGTTGTGCCCGGTTGGATCATGGGACGAAACCTTACTTCCAGGTTTACGTGGAAGAATGATCTTTTATGTTTGCTCTCGTGAATTCGTGATAAACAGTTTTCACTGTTTCTTGTTGAGTGCTTCGCACTGTTTTCAAGTTTCATTTCGCTATGCAATGGTGTAGAAAACGTAGTTTTATTTTCATCGTTTGGTGGCAGCTTGGGAAAATTAAGCCTTGGCCATTCCAACCTCCTTGAAGCTCCCCCATATGGTCAAACCCCAAATTCAGGCCTGACCAAATTTAGTTGTGACTAGAAAAAAAAATTCCCTGTCAAAAAAAATGCTGCGATGATTGTATTTTAAAAATAGTAAGAGAATTTTGAGAGTTGGATGATTGATTTAAATAGGTTCAATAATTTTGATTAATCTAATGATATGATTTTAAAATAAAAATGCAGCGACAATAAAAAAATGTTTGCCAATATTATAAAAAATAGTATCTTATAATTTTTTTTAAAAGATCTTGTTTGATGACAGAGAAAAAATTGAATGGGAACAAAACAATCTTATAAAAAAAATAATAAAGCTTAATTACTAACAAAGTAAACACTGTTGGATGAATTGAAAACAATTTACACAGTGCAACAAATCTTGTTTGGCAATGAATCACTGATGCATTTTGTTTTTTTTTGTATAATTAGAATTGATTAAGCAATTATTTTATGCAAATAGGAATCTTAAGAGGCCAAGATGCAATCCTCCGTGATTAAAGTTGTCCTCTGGTTGAGAAAGACAAGATGTCGTCCGTCTAATCAGGCATCAATCCTCATCTCCACTTGCCTTGTTTTTGCTGTGCGCTTTTCCTTACAAATCCCCTCCTCCCCCTTCAATTTCATTTTTAGTGCTGTTTTTTCTTCGAAAGGTGTCTGCCCCTTTACAGAATCCACGATGAATGATGTCTTCCGAGGTCCAATGATTCATGCCAGCAACACGGAACAGTGTGCATACTATAAGAAAAAAGAATATCAATTATAAAAAAAAATCAATAAAAGAATGAACATCAAGATTGAATTAAAAAATAAAAATAGAATTTTGATTTATAGGTAAAATTGAAAAAAAAAACTAAATTCAACAAATTATCAAAAAAAATAATCAAAAGAACAAGGACCGAACTAGAAAAATAACATATGAAAAACTGGGATTGAATGATGAAAATAAAAACAAATAAAACTTTTATAAAAATATCAAGAATAAGAATTGAAGTTGAAATACCAAGAACATTTAGGGTTAAGCTGTAATTTTTGAAGGAGGGAGGAGAAAAAATAAAATAAAGAGTCCACCAATAACAATCCATCTCACTGCACCAACACGTGTTGCACCATTAGAAGACGTGACAACTCTTTTGATGGCACAGCACAAGGGCATTTTTTATGTATGTCACTTCAAAATATGCGAGCGTCTTTCACGTGTTGGTTTTTCTTTCTCTCACAAGAAAGAGGGTCAAATTATATTTTTCATAGGAGGAGAAAACACAAGAAAAAAGGTTCACAAACTATAAATTATCTCATCATTACCAACACATGTTGTACATATAGAAAAGATTGCATGCGACACTCGAAGTGCATGAGCATCTCACACATGTTGATGGTCGTGTTCCACACACCTTCACTTTTTTCAAATTTAAATGATATTAAACATATATAAAATGACTATATTGCCTTTCATGAAAATGATAATAACAAAATAAAACCCATAGTAAAAAGATAAAAAAAAACAACCATGGTTTATTTTTTTTGGTTCCAAAGGTGGAGTTGTCTTTAACCATTGATGAAAATGTGTAAGAACTTTAATACCCTATTTGCCCATATAAGAATTTTTGATATGAAGAGTAATTAGATTATTTTGTCGTGTTTAAAAATTGAAAACAAACACACATATCCACTAATGATCGATGAATTAATGGAAAAATTCATAAAGATGGCAAGTAAATCTCTCTTCTTCTTTCTTTCTTTTTGTTTTTTGCTCGGCACAACAATGATTAATGGTTTTTTGAAATGGTAAAAACACTATTACGACTGTTCCAGTGACAATATAAAGATACATGGGTGAGCAAGGTTTGTCAAAGAGGGATTTAGCTTTCTTAATATAATTTTGGATACAATTCGGATAGCTATCACCAACACTAGATATCTATGAAAGAACAGAATCGGTAGCCATGGAATGCTAATGATGTCTATCCTCTACAATCTTCAAAAGCACAAAAGGTGGGGAAAAGACGACGAGCAATAGCAGGTGGGAAACAAAACGCAGTCCAGCGCCGAAGTTCGTTCTCAGAAATTTGGATAGAAGAAGATCAAAAGCAGGTTGCTTTCTGTGTTTTCTAGCTATATTTTTTTATGGCGGGGTCACTGGCGATCTGCTTTTGGATTCCTTGGCCATTTTAAAGTGCCTGGCCCAGCTCGGCCACGTTGACGAGTCACTGACTCGAGCTCTTGTCATCAGATTCTCCGTAGCCTTCACGCGCCACCAGTATGCCACGATTATTCCGGATGTCGTCTCCTCTGTTCTCCGAAATTATCATTCCCAGCTCTTTTCGTGGATCAATGAAGAAGCTGTTCTCCTCGACACTCGAATATAAAACACAATAATTACAGGAATCGGAATGTCAAGATGCAAAATGATGTCCTCGGAGCCTGGATGATTGGCAAATGTCCTTTCTCGTGAGAGAGAAACTGTCGAGCGTGCCTGAATTCATGGAACCGGACGGTACCACTCAGAAGCTGGGATTTCTCTTTCTCGGATCGAGACTCGATGGTGGGTTCATCCAATCGATTGTTTCTCCTTTTTTCTATGAGATTTAGGCATGAAATCAGTGCACGAACGTCAAGCAACGAATCCTTTATTCTTTTGCGCCGAAAAAGAATAACATACGGAGGGCCACGATTTAAAGTTACCCCATCATCATATTGTTACTTGATCGGCATTCCCCCGTCCAAATACCTCCCCCACTCCCACCTACCGCATCTCCTCTACCTTTTCAATTAGCCGTGGTTAACAAAATCAACTTGATTTGCGAGGTTGATGTGAAACCTAATTTAAATTTAGTTTCATTTCAAACTTATTCAAAAACTAATTAAATTAAGCCCTCTTCATTACCTTGTCTGGAAAAAAATGAATAAGATTTAGCTAAATTATATATTTTCTCAATAAAACCATTTTATCTTTAAATTTTAAAATAATATTATTTCAAGTTGCGGGAGAAAAATTAATAGTATGCGCTTATCCAATTTAATAATTATGAATCAATAATTAGATAAATAACTGTTTGGCAGCCAAATCATCATTTAAACCTCATGTCACTTTATTCTAGTTTTTTTTCTTCTCAATATGCCCTTTTTTATCTTACTTGGTCCCTCTACTTAAGGAAATGTTTTAATATGATCCTTCTATTGAATTTCCTATCAATTCCCACTGTAAAAAAGGGATACTAACGTGTCAAATACCAGTGGTAATATGAATGGAAATTTTATGGAGGAACAACATCAAGGCATTTTTATGAGTATAAGGACCAAATAAATAAAAAATAGAGTCCATACTAAGAAAATGACAATATTACGGGGACCAGATAATAAAAGTATAGAGCAGGGGCAGTTTAGGAAAATGACAAACTTCCGGTGCAAGTCGAGTTTTGGAGCAAATGCTGTTCTCCTCGGCGTCTATAAATACGAGGTAAAGAGGCAAGGGCTGGAGGGCAAAGGCCGAGGGGGTGTTTACTGCTCATCAGAAACCTTAGCCAAATGGGAGTTGCAACCTTGCCCGGAAATGGAGAGATTGCAACTGATGCTGTCGCTACTCACCCTCTCATACTTGGTCTACAGCCAGCAGCTCTTGTCGACCACGTGGCACATATTGATTGGTCTTTGCTCGACCAAATTCCCGGTGACCGTGGCGGCTCAATGCCTGTACTCTCTCTTTTTTCAATCTCCTAACGTTTTTACTTGATTTTGGCTTCTTATTTCGTTCTTGGGTATGTCTTAATCTTGGCTTGTTTTGCTTGTTTAATGTATAATTCACTGCTTTTCAGAAGGAAAAAAAGACTTGTCTTTTCTTGCTTTGTGTCCATACCCTAGGTGCTTTTGATATATTTCCTTTTGGGTCTATGTTATTTATAGACACTAGAAACATGTACTGGCTTGGGTCAATTTGCTCAATGAGTGATTGTTGTTAGTAGTTTCCTTCCTACCATAAAGAAATTCAACCAAGAATACAAAATTTAATCTCGGTTACTCAATTATGCATCAAACTATTGACAGGGCAAGGCAAAGTAGGACTTCTGTTTTAGTACATTAACAATGGCGATATTGGTGAAAAAGGGATAGTGATGTTGTTGCTGGTCATGTGATGAAAGGAGATTTGATAATTTGTGTTTGGGTTATGTAGGTTGCAATTGAAGAGCTTGAGCATATATTAAAAGAGGTGAAGGCACATAAGCTTGCTTTGCCGGATGAGTTATCTCCGATGAAGACGATGGCGGGTGGCAGTGTAGCAAATACTATCAGAGGACTGAGTGCAGGCTTTGGAGTCTCTTGTGGGATTATCGGGGCATGTGGGGATGATGAACAAGGGAAGTTATTTGTGAGCAATATGAGCTTTAATGGAGTTAATCTTTCAAGATTAAGGATGAAGCAGGGACATACAGCTCAGGTGATCTTGATTTTTTATTGTTTTTTAGGAAAGAACTGTTTTTTTAGTGCTTTTGCTGGGGTGATTGAATTCCTGAAAGCTAAGTTTTGTCTGTAACTATCTTGTGGCAGTGTGTTTGCATGGTTGATGAATTAGGTAATCGTACTAT
Organism: Salix viminalis; assembly: GCA_029228465.1. NCBI lineage: Eukaryota > Viridiplantae > Streptophyta > Magnoliopsida > Malpighiales > Salicaceae > Salix > Salix viminalis. The sequence goes on from CM055427.1 coordinate 14,612,160, forward strand.
GCGACCCTGTCTCTCTAGTGCTGTCAAAGTTCAGGTGCATTATCCTTTGGATCTTTTGCATGACTCATTTGTTTAAGTTTTGGGTTGTTATTGGTTTGGAGGGTTGACTGAGCATTCTCATCTAGTCGAGGCTTTTTCCAACCATTTGTGCATTTTGTTCCTTTTCAGGCTGATGAATTGACCATGGAGGATTTTAAAGGTTCCAAGGTCTGCCATCTTTCACTGTTATTTAGTTTGTTGATCGATTCAAACCACCACACCTTTGTTTTCTTCTCTGTTTGTTTCCTTGTCATTTTTAGTTTTCCCAGGGCGGTCAAGTTGGACTAAAAATGAGCTTCTATATAAAACATCTAAACAAGTTGTTGTTTGAAGGCATTTGTTTTATTTTGCATAAATTTGCTATCTCATATCCAAGAAGGATTCATACTGCTTTGTTATTTCATATGGTTGCTTTTGAAGTATATTGTCACTTTATTTGAGATGTTGCTAATACATCTTTATTATAGTGGTTGGTTCTGAGATATGCAGTATTCAATTTGGAAGTTATTCAAGCAGCTATCCGGACCGCAAAGAAAGAGGGTCTTTTTGTTTCTATGGATTTGGCGAGTTTTGAGGTATATTTTTTTTATCAATTAAGGGAATGGCCAATTTTGGTTTCAAATAATTTTAGCATCCAAATTATAATTGACCATCCTTTTGGGAGAATGAAGTCAAACATTATGTAATAAAACATTTTTTATTTCCTTGCAACAAATGAGCTTGAGAATGATCATGTATTTTATTTGTGAGCGTAAAGTATGCCATTTCCATCTGACACCAGTCTGTTTTGATACTATTTCAACCAAATGCTTTATGGTGTGGCCTCTATTAACTTGCGTGTTTCTTGCCAGATGGTTCGAAACTTTAAATCACAACTTCTACAGTTACTGGAGTCAGGGGACATAGACCTCTGCTTTGCTAATGAGGATGAAGCAATGGAGTTGTTGAGGTAGCTGTTGTTTGGTTATGTTCTTCACTTGATATGCTGAGGCTACTTAATTGTAGAGTTTCACTTTTGCATACTGGAATCTGCCCTCATGTTTCCTGGCAGTGGTAACTGATTTTCTTTAAACGGCTGTAGGGGCGAGCAACCTACTGACCCTGAGGCCGCCGCAGAATTCTTGGCCAAACATTGCAACTGGGCTGTTGTGACTTTAGGTGCTAATGGTTGCATTGCAAGGCATGGAAAAGAGGTATATAGGAGTTTTTTGGTCATCAAAAGTTAAGCTCTGGGATGAAGATTTCCTTGCAGTTGTTGGGTTCTGCCTTTATGGACCTGAAAAATATTAGTGGAACAGTGCCTCTTCTGCACACACCCTCAAATACATTTCACTTTTGTGCAATAGAAGGAGCAATTAGCTATAAATGTTATGGATCTCAGCTTCCACCTTTGCTCTTTGTATTTGCACTGCCGCTTTAAAGTCTTTTTACTCCTGGCATTTTATTAAATTTTCTCAACATGTCAGATTGTTCGAGTTCCAGCCATTGGGGAGGCAAAGGCTACCGATGCCACTGGAGCAGGAGACCTCTTTGCAGGTGGGTTCTTATATGGATTGGTCAAAGGCCTGTCATTGGAGGAATGCTGCCAAGTCGGTGCCTGTAGTGGCGGGTCTGTCATCCGCTCGCTCGGGGGTGAGGTTACCCCAGAGAATTGGCAGTGGATGTATAAGCAGATGCAGATCAAGGACCTCCCTCTACCTGATATTCGCAATTGATGCAATAACACCTATCATAGGTTGATTCTTTTTCTTTTTTTTCTTTCCTCCCTCGTCAAGTACTGTAATTTTTCACCCTCTAAAAGGACTGAGGCAGGTTCAGTTGCTGTTTGGGATAATTTTATGAACCCAGGACGAACCATTTCTCCATGGATAACACAGCATTAAGCATGTTTCTAAATTAAATAAAATGTTCGTTCAGATAAACTTGAGTCAGAAGCTTTCTTTTCCTCTTTGTTGGTGCTACACATTTAACAATGATAACATAGACAAGGACCTGGCACTGGGCGAATCCTTGTACATGTATTTCTTGGAGTAAATGATTATTTAGTTTCGGTGTCTTCAACAAAATAATTTGTTGGCCTCTTTGGTTAAAAAGCTCTAGATTGCACCCCTCCTTTATTTTATTTTAAATAAATCTATCACGAGTGTGTTTAGAGTAATTGACAAACCATTGCTTGCCTATGCGGATGTGCAAGCTCGGCCACAGCCTGCAGCACTGCTAAGCGAATGCTGCACAGCGCACAGCCTCTCTCTATTACCGAGCCCTTGAACTTTGAAGGACATTTGCTTATAAAAGAAGCCAGCCTTGAAGGCTGAGGGATCAATATTTGCATTTGATCAAGTAAATCGATCGGAGCTAATGTTGTGAAATAAGATGAGAGGTGGGGGACTGTTTAAAAGAAGCAACAAAAGCATTTGATAGAGCAGGGAATTCCTTTCCTGGTTACCCGACAAATCTTCGAGACTGCTTTCACTTTCACGGGGGAAAACACCGGGAAAACCAAAGATTCAGGTTTTCAGGTCACGAAAGGGACTCAGCCCAAAACTTTACAGCATAAAACGGGCCACAGAGAGGTCCATAGCAATCCCATCCTCACAAAATCACTCGTAGATTAGCCCCGAGCCCTCATGAATCAACTTCGAGAGACTGCATCGATGGCCGGTTCTATTCAACGTTAAACAGAGAGACAAAGTGAGACCGAGTTTGGGATCATAATTCATAAATGAGTATGCACGCCAAAGGCTAGCGTAAATTTTTTTGCGTAAGTAAAGCAAAGATAAATAGCATGGGAAAAGGGAATCCAACAAAAAGATGTCTTCCAGATCGCTCATTTTTTAATAAATTCATGATACACAAGCTAGAAAACATCCAAGACTAGGAAAGAGAAGCCGCTTGTTTCTTGCATCATCACATGTCCATTGGAGCCGCATCCTGACCAGCAGCAGCAGCGCCCTCTTCAGCTGCAGCGCCCTCCTCAGCAGCAGTGCCCTCTTCAGAAACAGCTGCCTCTGTCTCTCCCACAATCTCAAATGCATTAATCAGCTGTTGGACGGTTTCCTGATCCAGTATATGGAATGCCTCGTCAACTCCTACCACAGCAACCGTGCAGATGGAACTCTTTAGTGTTTCTCCTTGCAAGGTTTCCCTAACTGCAATGAGTGCGTCCTTAATCAGATCATCCCTTGAAGAGTTCGTAAAATTTTCAAATCTGCGTTCCAAGTATGTCTTTGCAGCTTGTGAGCGGGATCCTATTGCAAAGGCCTGATATTCAAAGTAGTTCCCACTGGGGCAATTGTAATAGAGGTGAGCTCCAGATTCATCTGTCCCACCAACTAGCAGACCAACACCGTAAGGTCGTTTCCATGAACGTTGAGTACAGACCTGACATTCAAATATGCATTACAACTACAGGTGAGCGGCAAACTAGCATACCATGGTGATATGGCTACATACTTTATGATTCAAACAAAAAACCATAAAAGAAGCTACCCAGTGAAGCTACAGTACGCTTGCTTTGACCATGTTGCATTCTAGAGATAAAACTAGATCAACAACGTAAAGACAGCCAAAAGGTTTCCCAGTTACAGTTAAGTGAACAGTCAAGCAATCATCAATCCTTCATATAATTGAGATTTATCTGTTGACATCATGTGACAGATATAGAGCTAGAACTAGATATAACTCCACCACAATGTCAGATCGACTAAAACATTACCTATTATGGTACAGTCACTATTTTAATTGATGAATACGGTACCATCTTTAAGAATAAGTAAAATATGCATATTATTTTAATCTTACCACCACGTTTTTTGAAGATAACCTTCTACATGGATGGTTTCACAAGTATTGACTTCTCCAAGCTCATTAAGCTTGGTGAGCAAATAAGTTAATCAGAAAAGCAAATCCAAGATTTCAATGTTTTAAAAAGAATGTTTTGAAAATCAAAGGGATAAATTTGTGTTGTGTATTGACTGGCATGTGAAGAATGGTGGAGAAGATGTCGATTAAGTTGAGCCTATAACTCAGATATGTTAAAATCAGGAAAATCAGCGACATCAAAGTTTAGTTATGTCACCCTTGAGTACAAAGGGGTTGCAAAGGCTACTCACACTTTAACTCGCATTCGCCATCAAGCTTTAATATTGCTGATACTTCAACAAAAAAATCATTAACGTTTAACCTAAATTCCTAAAACTTTCATAATAAGATGCCAGGTTCGGTGCTGGTAGATTATACTTACATCCACCATCAGCATTGGGGGATTTTATTCCTTAAAAAACACATGATCTTAATCATTTAACAAAGAACCCAATGCAAATTCATCAAGGGAAAGATAAAAAGACTAAAATAGGGAGATTAAAGAGACCTAGTTTTCGTACTTAACACTAATTGCTAACCAAATTACCCCATTAGCAACAAAAAGGTACATTCAGCTTACTAATGTACAAAAGCAAGTAGCTTGCATTTATAATTCCCATAAGAACACCCAACTTCCCCCAAAAAAAATTAGGTTCTAAAATCAACAAATGACACATAACCAAGAACCTAACCCCTAAACCCCACGATCTGAAAAATCAAGCAAAACCCAGGGAAAAAAGAAGTTAGACCTTTTAAGAATATGCAAACAAACCTGAGCCTTGTCCGCAAGCTGAACGACGAGGCGACCAACAGGAAGTGGAGACTCGTAATTGAAACTGTAATTAATGCATTCAGTTCGCATATACCGAGACAAAACACGGCCGTCAGCTGTGAGTCCAGCGATGGCGACACCGATATGGTCATCCACCTTAAAAATCTTCTTCTGGTGAGAGGAGAGTTCGGAGTTGGCTTTGTTAACGCATGCAAGAACCACGTGAGTCTTAGATCGGAGTCCAATCGCCGCTGACCCTTGCTTCACTGCCTCCATCGCGTACTCTACCTGGAACAATCGACCCGCTGGACTCCATGTGGTAACGTCTGTGTCGTATTGATTCCTGAACATTTTTTTATGCCTTCACTCTCTTATCTTCGATTTGATGTGATGATGTCTAGTTTTCTTGGTGTGGGGGGTATATAGAAGGGCTTCTTTTTCTTTTTGGACAAGTTAGGAAGCGATGAGTTGAGGGTGAGCTGAGTCGATGAATCGAGACCGGGTTCTTGCCGAGTTTTGCTGTGCTAGAGGTTTTGACCCGGAAACGAATAGAGGTGGATATCTGGAATTTGAGGCCCAGTATGAGTATTAAAATGACTGGGCTATTTGGAAAATGGGCCTATTGGGCTGTCCAGGCCCGTAACCAGCTTATTTTTTAAATCTAAGATGAATTGTCTGGGCCTTTAAAAATAGTTTATTAGATAGTCCAGTAATAGATGAATTGCTCTGTGTGGTACTCTTGTGGCCCATGGAGGACTTCAAGCAATTGTTTTAAAACCTGAAACCCTAGGTAGGTTAACCTGAGACCAGTAGATCTGGAGCTGAACCGGTTTAAAATATCGGACTTAAACATGTGAAAGCGTTGACTAGTTGGTTGGTAGTCACAAGTGACTCGACAGACTTTCCATATTCTATTGTGGCTGTGAGGGGAAAAGTTGGGGGTAGCTTCCTTTGTTACCTCGGGACGGGGTATTGGAAATAAGGCGTTTTATATAAAGAGAAAAGGACATAAAGAATTCGTTGTTATGTGTACTTAAAATTATTTTTTAGAGTAATTTTTATTTAAAAAAAATATCATAATGATTTTTTTATTATTTTAAAAATTATTTTTGATATTGGTATATTAAAATATTTAAAAACATTAAATATTTTTAATTTAAAATAAAAATTATATATAAAAAATTAATTTATTTAAAAGTATTTTTGAGACGCAGTGCTAAATAGATTGTTTTTGTATGTCTTGTCTCGTGATCATGGGAAAACACGTAAGGAAGGAATATAAATTATGTAATACTATTTTGAGTTTTAAGTCCAACTCAATTTAGTTTTTAAACCTTTTTTTACTAGAGTAATATGAACTGTTTTTTATTATAAAAATAAACCACTTCTTCCTTTTTTTATCCTATCATTTAGTTTTGTTTTTTTTTTCAAATCACATGATTTTATTACAATTATTAAACTTGATTGAAAAAAATCAATTCAGAGTTAGACCTCACTTGATCAAGAGGTCACAGTGTGATTTATTTTTTAAAAAAATAATAATTGATTAGAGTCAATTCACCTTACATGCCTGTAACTCGGATCTTCATTAATTTTAGTTTTGATGATGATGACGACGACGATGATGATGATATATATATATATATATATATATATATATATATATATATATATATATATAAAAAGAAAAGGAAAAAGGAAAGAAAGAAGCAAAGCCATCATCTCGTGGGTCATAATCATCATGTATATGATAAGTTCATAGTCTTTGGCAATGCCACTTCATAACGATCTCACTAAAAACAAATATCTTGGAATAATTAAATGCTGAAAAATGATATAGTAGGGTAAGCCATTCATAACCGAATGCTTCGAGTTAAATGATCAAGGCTCTCGATCGATCATGTGCTTAGCATAACTTGAAAGAAAAGGGAAGCGTCGAGATGCACCGTGCTGGTGAAAACGACAGTAAAATTACCCGTTTGGTTTCTCCTAATGATTGTTGGATTTATTTTCAGACCCGCCTGGAGCCAGCTATGCCAAAGCTGTTGATCATTACACCTCATGTGTCCAGAATTTTAGGCACTTTCGAGTTAATCGGAACTCGGAGCGTATGGCCCAGCTAGGACAGTCTGGTCTGGTGGGGTACCGAGTAATCTTGGCCTCGGTGAGGGCCAGGGAGGCCCTGATTTATGAATTGATTGGACGTCGAGAGGTGTGGTATCATTCCCAGCAGAATCTACAATTGTTATAAATACGGCACCGAACACGAATAACAGTTATTGATAGCTGTGCAGGAGGAATATTTATATAATGACACTTATTTATTTGATTTTAATTATTATTTTTATTCGTATGTTCTCGAACTAGTTTATACATAGATTCAAGTTAAATATATTTATAGAGAATTTTAATAGCATATATCTACGTTAATATTGTATATTTAATAGCAATATTTATTAACATGGAATCCCCGAATTTGTAACCAATCTAGTAGGAAAAGGAATTGTTCCATCCACCGTCGAATGGTATATACAAGGTGAGAATGAGGAGGAAAAGTTAATCTCTAATTCGAATAATCATGAAATGAGATAACAAGTTTCGTTAACCAAAAAATCAATTATTCAGTTGCTAGACTATTCAAGACCTGTTAATATATGGTTCAACTTTTCAAACTATTTTTAATTGAAAAATATTTTATAAAAATTGCCATCATTCTCTCACTTAGCTCAACTTGTTGAATAACCATATTTGTCAACAATACCAAAACTCTACGCGATCCATCTTGGCCTGACATTTTCTCACTTGGTCCATAACAATATTTTTATAGAGTTCAAGATATCTAACAAATAAAAACATGCTTGAATCAGCAATACAACATATGAATCATAAAAAGTTACACTTTATAATCAAGTACTTTCTTCCATGGACTATAATGTATTGCATCTTCAAGATAAACACATAATGAGAAAATAAACTTTATGAATAAACTTACAACAAATCACTTGGATCAAAATTTATATATATCAGTGGATATAGAAAATATTTTCTACATGCATAGAACATCATTTTGGTCTCCAAATTTAACATCAAAATTATTTTTACATTCAACTAAATGAAAAAAAAAAGTCAAACATAAAATGGGTTTGAAAGACCTATACAATCTACATGATCTCTATGCCGTGTTACTGGCAATGCTTTGGCCATGAGATCCACAATTATCAACTCAATACTAGTATATTTAATAAGCACTTCATGTTCATTTACTTTCTCTCATGTAGTGAGATATTTTATGTTAATATACTTGTTTTGGCTTCCACTTTTATTTTTTAAAAGAATAATAGTTGAATTATCACAGCATATCATTATTGATCTTGATATCAAATTGACAATTTAAGACCATAATTCAATTTTTTTAGCTAGATCCCTTGTGTTGCTTGCTTCACAACATGCAATGATTCTTGTTATCATGGTAAATTAAGCAATAACAATTTCATTCAGTGCTTCTCCTGGATACATTTGTTCCAATAAAAAAGAAAATATATCTCGGAGTATAATTTATTATATCTAAAAAAACCATGAAAATCTAAGTCCAAATAACCAATCACTTTAAGGTATTTAGTATGTTTGTAAGTTAACTTGTAATTTTTGATTCCTTACAAGTACATAATAACTTTTTTTATAAGATTTTCAATTGTCCATTCATAAATTGTTTTGTAACCTTCCCCACGTTCTTGCTATAAATGTCAAGTTAGGTCTTATACATACTTGTGTATACATCAAATTATTGATTGGAGATGCACATACAATGTCACTCATGTGCTTATTTTTCAATGCATTTTGCGAATATTAGTTTTGATTGAATTTACCTTTTTATTATTAAGTGCTAGTAAAAGTACACAATTTGACATTTTGAATCTTTCCAAAACTTTTTTCAATACAAGGCTTTTGAGATTTTTCTTTATTTTTTTTAGACTTGTTTTTATGAATTTTTATTCCAGCGTAAAAAAGCCCCGGATCCTTCATATATATATATATATACATGATTAAAAATTAGCTTATTCTCTTTCCATAACTTTAATTGTAAAATTATATCTATTATTATGCCAAGACCCCTATGTTGACAAATCATCTAATTAAGAATTGCTACATAGCATTATAAAGCAAGAAAGAGTAATTAAATTAATATTAATCAATATAGCAAGAATCTGTCTCCACTGTCACATACAAGATAGTTTCAATATAAACACAATAGAAAAATAATAGGGTGTCATAATTAATCAGGTATTATCTGGCTACTCTAGGGTCTAGGGACTCTTTATATATAATCTAATCCTGCATCTCCATCCACCAAGAATGTGCTCAACCCACAACTGAGTTTAATAGGTTCAAAATCTTAGCTATTACCTAATATAAAATCTTCATGGCATATGGGTCATTTTAAAAAAAATTATGATAGTTTTTAAAACTTTTTTTTGTTTTAAAAAATATTTAATTAATCATTTTTATATGGTTTTTTTATGATTTTAATATGTCAATGTGAGAAATAAAAAATATCATTTTAATATATTTTTAATTATATATATATTGGTCAAGCATCTCTACCTGGAACTTGATGATGAAGCTTCTACCTATTAAAAATGATTGTTTGTACTGAGTACTAGGCTTGAAATGATCCAAAATTCGAACTCATCACCTAACTGGATGGTCTCATGGCCTATGACTATCCCTTTCTGTACATTGAAAAACATGTTAACATTTCCCAGCGAGAATAATATTACAATATCAGAATACTTCACTTGTCTTATAATATTATCTTAAAAAAGAAAAAAAAAAAACTGCCGCACAGAAATATGTTTTTTTATTTTTATTATTATTATTATTTTACTTGCACCGCTTGTTTGCAAAACAGCAAAATAGAAGCGGGCACAATATTTATTCTCCTAAATCGCCCTTACCGTGTCTCCTAGAATTCCTAATCTACCCCTATTTCTTACTGTGACGGTATCGTTGATTGGTGACAATGCATCGCTTAGAGGATATAACCAACTAAACGACAACACCTTACCAGTTCTTTTTCTTGAGAGTATCACACCAGGTAAATTGTTTATAAACTCAGTGTTTCCCCCCGACAGTGCCCGGTGTCTCTCGATCAATTCGGGGAGAGGCTGGATTTTTTCTTGCACGGTATTTAAGTAGTGAATATTTCTTTCCACCTAGCTTCTATTTTTTAAAATACTTTTATTATATTAATTATTTTAGATATTCTCGAATACTTTTAAAGGATTTATATAAAAAATAAAAAAACAAAAGATATTATCTTATTAATATATTTTTAATCAAAAGATATTTTATAAAACAAAATACTTTACCGTACCAAACACATGGAAAAATTATTTTTTAATTTGTTCAAACTAAGATGATCCCACGGACTATTCAACAACCGAACTCTATTTCTAAACACTTTTCCTTACATACTTTGAATGCAACTATTGAATTGCATTATTGCAATGATGGCAGGTCATTCATCTCCAGCTTTGAATATTTATAATAAATTATTTCCCCCGACTCCGCTAGATGCTCGAATAATGAAGCAGTTTTCTCGAGTTATTGTTTTTTTAAAATATTCTGTATAATTGAAAATGCTAAACTTGAACAGCGTGGATACTTACAGAAATAGATTTTATGTTAAACGTAAAAAAAACTCTTCAATGATTAAATCAATATTGAAAATACGTCTTAAAAGATTGTATTAATACGTATTTACAAAACTTAAAAACTATATTGCACGTGTGTTTACAAAGCTTTTACGAGAGCACGAAGATGATTCAAATCATTGCCTTAATTTGCGTCGGAGACTGTGTTACACATAAGCACTGAACCCCCACGAATGTATACATGTAAGAGATAAAGTAGTCCAAGTATTTGTCACTTAATTACGATTTTAGACTATTCAAAAACAGAAGTCAATGGTGACAATGGACCACCGCAAAGCTCCTTGATTTCTGATCTTTGTGAATTGTGCGCCGTTCATTAATGACGATATCAAGATTGTTTTTTAAGGAACAAGGATCAAGAGGAGTGCCTTTTATATAATGCATGCATGCACATCGTGTCCGATTGTGTATATCAAGCCTGAGCAGTTGGTTTCGGAGTTTGCGAATGATCAAAACCGAGCCCTCCATATATCGGGGATGAGCAGTTGGTTTCGGCCGAGTCTAACCAATCCAAGGATTTAGTTCAGAGGATCAAAACGAGTCTTCTGTGTATATAAGATGGGCAGCTGGTTTCGGCCGAGTCTAGCAAATCTGGGAGCGAGTTTACAGATGAAAGAATGAGTTCGATCGAGACCTCGGAGTGTTGTCTTGTTAAGTTTTAAAAACACCCCAGATCCAATTCAGAGATGGATGCTCGTGGACTACATGTTTTGTCGCCGTCAACAACGCTTCCCAAGGGGCTAAGGGGTCTAGGGATATATGTCTCTAGCAGGCTTTGTCTCGAAATATATAAATTAGTTTGTTTTAGAAATCACTTTTTTACTCTGAGAAACATCTATATCAATCATAAAAAGGACAGAAAAACGAAGATCTTTTTCTTCATTAATTCTAATCACTTGTTGTTTTCCCACTCAAAATTGTTGATTTACACCTTGAATTAGCACGTGTATTATTTTAAAAAAAAACTATGTTATTTTTTCAAATCCATGACTTAGGTTGTTGGACTAGTTGCACTCTGTATGGAAAATCATGAAATTCAATCTCTAATTAATCAAATATTAAAAGATAAAATTGGAAAAAAAATTAATTTAACTAAACAACAAGTTCAAGAAATAGAAATAAAAATAATAATGAATAAAAATAAAATACAAAATAATTTTTATATTTTATTGAAGGGTGAGATCGAAAAGAAAAATCAATTTAGGAGGAGAACAAAACAAATGAAAAGAACAGTGATTGAAAATTGACATGAAAATACAAAATAATTTTTGGATTGAATGATGAAATTAAAAAAAGAATAATAATTCTATAGAAGGGTTAACAAAATAATTAAAAATCAAAATGATTATGACCAAATTGAAAAATTATTACCTTTCATTTTGGATTGAATGATGGAATCAAGAGCTACTAAAATTTTGATAAAAAAGTAAAGGAAAAAAAAATAATGATCAAGCTGAATAAAAAACAATAAAAAGTAAATTGAGATGAAATTCTAAATGAAAAAAAAACATGATATAATTTTTGATGATACCAAGAAAAAATAGTTTAGAAAAAATATTTTTTGATTTCAGGAGACTCCACATGCATTGACCAAAGAAAGTGATCATCTCCCACCTGCCAATAAATTCATTTATGTGAATCACTTTTTTATTTTTTATATTTTATCAAATACCAATTTGCATATAAAATAACTTATTTATAATAAAATCATCATGAAAAATAAATAAAAAACATAACTTCAAGTTTTGATTTTTTTCTTTTTATGATATTTTGAAAGTTTAACTCTACTTTTTAATTTTTTATATTTTTTCAAATACTTAATTGACTTTAAGCTCATATTATAATAATGAAAAAACAAATGTAAAGATAAAAAATTCTACTAAAGATCCATTTTTTTTTATTTTTTTATTTTTTTATGATATTTTAATTATTTATTATACAATTAATATACAAATCATTTATCCTTAATTAATTTAATAATAAATAAATAAAATCATATAAATTTTTTTTTAATAGTCCTGAAAACTTTGTTAAATTTAAAAAACAGGGAGAGCAAAATACTCTTGAAAATTATGTTAAATTTAAAAAACGAGGAGAGCAAATGATTACACTATTCCAATTCCGGCTACGGTATCCTTTCCAATGCCAATTCTTTTAATGAGTCAGTCTTATCTCGAGACTACTGTCTTGCAAAAACAAAATATCGCGGATTCAGAACCATATTCGCCTGAACTTATCGTATCCTACCCCATCTCGTGCGCCCCTCGTTATTTTTAATCAACGATATATTTCTTCTTCTTTAACGTCTTCTCTCTCGTGTCTGACTCTGCAAAACTATCTACAGAGCGACCAAACCAAGCTCACCGAAACCGAAACAAACCAAAACGAGAGTAAAACGCGTAAAACTTAAACCAATACCCTCTCCGTCTTTGTGAATGGAGCATCGGCAAGTGTCCTCTGTCTCTGCTGCTGCTCCTTTTTCAAACAAGTTTAGTCATGGCCGTGGATATGGCGGAAAGCATGTGTACGACGGTGTTTTTAGTGGTGGTGGTGGTGCAGTGAAGCTCGGGGCTCGAGTGGTGGATTATAGAGAGATATTTGGCGGGAATGCTGCTACTGCCTCTTTGATTCCCATTCTTGATGTTCCCGACCTGAACGAGAACAGTAAGGTCTCTTCTTTTGGTGCAGAGAGGGTTGATTACGACAAGATTTTCGGTGGTTTTGGAGATGCTGATTTTGGTTTGCTTCACGAAGAATTCTCTGCTAAACCGAAGAAAGTCAAGAGTTCTATCAGTGGAACTCGGTATGTATGGACTTAAACTTTATCTGTCTCCGCTGGACTTGTTTTTGTAATCTCTATCATTACCTTTTTTATTTCGAAAGTTGGAAATTTTGAAGCTATATAAGTGAAATTTTATATCTATAAGTATGAAAATGAGGCTCAATTAAGGGTTTAGTGGTTTAGACTTGAAGCTGTGCATGATTATATGTTCTTAGTTTTAGTAAAACAAACATGGAATTTGAAAAAGAAGTCATGTCATAATGTGCTTGCTTAATTTAAATTTGGTAAAAGGATGTCACTTGTGTGTGGGGGGGTTCTTTTGCTTTTCAAGGAAGGGAGGAAACTTTTTCTTTATCAAAATCAAACATTTTTCTTCAAAAATGATAACCTTTGAGCCAAACAAAGAAATGGTTGGTGTACTGCGAAAACACCCCACAAAATTTTGAGTAAATTCCGTTTAGTGTCTTGTTTGCTTGACAATTGAATGGATTTGTTGATGGGATATTCAATTTGTAAAGGTGGAAACTGGAAAGTGATTGTTTGTTTGTTTATTTTTGGCCCAAAATTGTGTAGGTCTCCAGCTGCAGCAAGGTCGCGGAATGCTGGGTCAAAACACTCTGATGTTTCAAAAGAGCAAAAAGATTCATCACCTGAAGCATCATTCCAGTCGATTGATGGTGTGAAACAGTTTAATGTGTCATATACTAAGAGCAACCCAGGGAGCAAAAATGGGACAGATGGAACGACACGCGCTGCTCAACTCCATGAAGTTCCTGGTTATACTTTCCTAGCTGATGAAATCACTCCCTCGAAGATGACTGAAGGTGGCAAGCCAGCACGATCAGTCCTAAATGATTCTCATTTCAATGCTAATGTTGGTAAGAGTTTGAAGGAAGACACGGCTCGCAGGAAAGCTGTGTCAGGCCCACAACCCAAAATTTCTGACACAAATAGTTTCAGAAGTCCTGCTGAGTTTCAGAAGAAATCCAGTCGAAATAGATCCATTTCGAATGATATGCCATTTGATGCATTTGAAATTGGTCTAGGCAGACGTCCACCTTCAAGCTCACCCAACTAATTCCAGCTATAGTATTGGTGGCACCCATTTTTCAAAGAATTCAATGTTTGGAGCTTATAGAAATGATGCTTCTAAAGTTGCAGATCTACCAGCTTCTTCTGATGAGGAAATGGATGCAGATTCAGATGCTGCCGCCTCAGCAGCTGCACTTAGAAAGGCAATAGAGGAGGCTCAAATGAAGATTTTAATTGCAAAAGAATTGATGAAAAGAAAGAAAGAAGGGCTTCAAAATCGTGCAAAGACAAGCTTTAATAAAAGCTGGAAAGTTCAGAAGAGCGAGGTTAAAACTGAAGAAAGATTAAAAAGATCCAATGAGCTGGTGGAACGGGAAATGCGTGGAAAAGAGGGTACTGCAAGGCAAGAATTCTCTGGCGTATCAGAGGGTAATGTGTCAAAAGCAAGCCAACTAACTCCAGATTTTGGAGATGAGAAGAAATCTTCTTTTGCTCATAATGCTGCTGGAGAAACACACAGCAAGGAATCCAAATCAACTAGAACGGATAATAGGGTGGAAGAAGCAGAAGATTGGGAATCAACGGAAGAGTTTTTTGAAGCTGCGGACAATGAGGTGCTCAGGGAAATGCCATCAGAATTTGAGCAGTCAGACAATGCAGGCAAAATGACTGCAGAAAAAATAAAAAAGACACAGGAGTGCACTGAGGAAGTTAAGGGGAATTTATATGCGAACTTTGTTAAGCCATCCCAGGTGCTTCACCACCGGGAAGAAAACAAAAACAAAACGATAATTTCTAACAATCATGAAGAAACTGATCAAACACCTATAGTATCCGATGAATGGAAAGACTGTGAAACTAAGCTGGAAAATCTTCACCAACCTGAAGAAAACTCAAAACTTCCAGTCCAGGAGTTGGAGGAATATGAAGATATGAAGGAACAAAAGGACTGGGTGGAAGCCGAGAAGCAACGAAGGGAGGCATTAGATCATAAGGAAACAGAGAATAGATCAGACGAAGTTCCTATTAGGGAGGAGAATGACAGAGGCCCCAATCAGATATATGAGAAAGAGGAAAATGTGGAGGGACAGCAAGGAGAATGGGCCAGGGTAGAATGTGAAATGAAACCAGGAGGTTGGAACCTAGAAGAATACGAGGAGAAACTAAATGATTTGCACAGGGGAGAAATATCAGGCGAAGATGGTGAGACAGAAAAGAACGAGAAGCTGGAACAACTCGTGGATAATGAGGAGATACCAAAAAAAAGTGATCAGATGAATGAACCTGAAGAAAAAGCAAAACTTACAGTCCAGGAGTTGGAGGAAAATGAAGATTTGAAGGGACTAAAAGATGGTCAGGACTGGGTGGAAACCGAGAAGCACCAAAGGGAGGCACTGGTTAGGGAAACGGAGAACAGATCAGATGAAGTTCCTATCAGAGAGGAGAATGATGGGGGCCTCGATCAGATATATAAGAAGCAAGATAACGTGGAGGAAAATGAAGATATGAAGGGACTAAAAGATGCTCAGAACTGGGTGGAAACCGAGAAGCACCAAAGGGAGGCACTTGATCACAGGGAAACGGAGAACATATCAGATGAAGTTCCTATCAGAGAGGAGAATGATGGAGGCCTCGATCAGATATATGAGGAGCAAGATAACGTGGAGGGACTGCAAGAAGAGTGGGACAGGGTAGAATGTGAAATGAAACAAGGAGGCGGGGACCTCGAAGGATATGAGGAGAAACTAAATGATCTGCACAGGGAAGAAATATTAGGCAAAGATGGTGAGACAGAAGAGAGTGAGAAGCCAGAAGAACTCATGGACGATGAGGAAATACTCAAAACAAATGATAAGATGAATGAAACTGAAAACAGAGAAGAGAAGGCATGTGAAAGGATAGATACCGAGAGTTGCCAGGGGGAAGAAGATGAGAAGACCATGGAAGTCACTGAACAAGCCTTAAGATACAAGGGGGACAATCTTGAAACGGCCGAGGATGAGGGTGCAAATGAGCAGTATGAAAATGAGAACTTGGGTGGGAGTCACAATGCCTCGGGAAGTAAAATAAACTTTGCTGTTAGGGATTTAAAGGCAGAGGTACTCACTGCCAAGGAGAATGGAAGGGTAATGGAGGAAACTGAATCTTCCCCTCAATTACAAGGGACTGAGAAGGAGTCAGAGGCAGTTGAAGAAGATGCGAACAACCTGGAGCAACAGAGTTGTGAAATTGCTGGCCTCGTTCAAGGTTTCATTGGACTCGATAGGATTAAGAAGAAAACTAAAGATGAAACTGGGGCTCTTCTTAATGGAGAATCTGGGATATATTTAGGTGAGCATGACATTAACTTTGAAGACAAGCAAAATGAGCATCCTGTGAAGAACATGTCCAATCAGGAAAAATGCGTTGAGGAAGTAACTAATGAATTGGATGATAATGGAAATGTTGATATCTGTGAACCTGAAGTTGGCACAGATAATGAACAAAGTGAGAAGAGTTCGATATCATCTCCCAATGAATGTGAACCTGAACTTGGCACGGATAATGAACAGAGTGAGAAGAGTTCGATATCATCTCCCAATGAATGTGAACCTGAACTTGGCACGGATAATGAACAAAGTGAGAAGAGTTCGATATCATCTCACAATGAATGTGAACCTGAAGTTGGCATGGATAATGAACAAAGTGAGCAGAGTTCGATATCATCTCACACTGAAAGATGGTCCAGTGACGAGACAGAGTCACTTCATGATCCAGAGTTCTGTGTTGAAGAAGCTGCTCGTGAGTTGGGAGAAAATAATAAGGATGTCAAGGTGTCTGAAGTTACAACAAAGTCATGAAAAAGACAAGAATTCTTTCGAATCTTCTGATGAAGATAGATGGGTAGGTAATGGTGAAGATACTGAAGCAAGCCAGCAACCTATATTCGAAGGGCAGGGGAAGGCCACAGAGATATCCTGGGAAGAGGAACGGGACCAAAGCACCAGCAAGAAAGAGGAGAATCATTGCAAGAATCCAGCAGTAGAAGAGAAGGAAGCTGAAGAAAATTTGCGAAGGAAAGTGGAGGTGGAAAAGCAACACTTCAGGAAAATGGGAAGAAGTAAAAGCGAGGGAAATAGAAAGAGAAAAGGAGAGAATAGCTGTTGAAAGGGCAATACGAGAAGCTCGCGAAAGGGCTTTTGCAGAGGCCCGAGAAAGGGCAGAAAGGGCTGCTGTGGAGAGAGCTGCTGCAGAAGCTCATCAAAGGTTAAAGGCTGAGGTCCGAGAAAGGCGAGGGAAGGCTGCTCTGGAGGCTAATAATAAATTGGCAGCTGAGAAGGTCTCAAATGAAGCCAAGCTAAAAGCTGAACGTGCAGCAGTAGAGAGAGCAACTGCAGAGGCCAGGCAGCGGGCCCTAGAAAAAGCTTTGTCTGAGAAGGTTGCTTTTAAAGCAAGAAATCAGGTTGAAAAGTCTGCAGCTGAGAGATTTTCAAGCATTTCAGAAGATAATGGGAAGAATTCCAGAGTTAGTGTCTTTACTTGTATTTTCCTTTCATAAAAGCATCTGGCATGGAAATTAACAGTTGTGGAATTTCTAGCAGGATAAACAATGCAATGGCCCAGGTCCTTCTAGCAGTTCAAGGTATCCAGGCTCTTCAAATCATGGCGGTAAGTACCTTAATATGATACATAGAAGGCTCTATCATTTCACAAGGATAGCAATTCTTTAACTTTTTTATTATTTCCCCACTCAGCAGAAAGATTTAATGGGGGCAATGGAGAATCTGCTCAAAGGAATAAAACCACATTGGAAATGCATCAAAGAACAGCAGAGCGTGCGGTATGCTCCCCGCACCTGATTCAGATATAGGAATTTCAATTCTCCGACTTCTGACTGGCATGCTTCTTTTTTGGTCTCTTCCAGGCAAAAGCTCTCGCGGAGAAGAATATGCGCGAACTTCTTGCACAAAATGAGCAGGCAGAAAGAAATGTAATTAGCTGCTCAAATAAGATAACAAAAATATTTCCAATTTCATAAAGTTTTTAATACTTTTCTCACTGTCTTCTACTGAATATCGATGGCAGAGACTGGCAGAAACTTTGGACGCTGATGTCAAGAGATGGTCAAGTGGGAAGGAGAGGAACTTGCGCGCTCTGCTTTCAACACTGTCATATGTGTGTAGAAACCTTCCGCCTATACCAGTCCATAAACCTTCTACCTAACTTATTTGATACGTTTAAAATAAATATCTCGTTGTGCTCAAATGGGATTAACTCTTGCGCAATTTATCCCCTTGAAGCTTCTTTTTCTAACGATATTTTCCCTTGCTCGCAGATCCTTGGCCCTGATAGTGGCTGGCAGCCAATTCCCTTGACTGAGCTTGTATCAAGCGCTGCTGTGAAAAAAGCTTATCGCAAGGCCACTCTATTTGTTCACCCTGACAAATTGCAACAACGAGGTGCAAGCATACAGCAGAAATACATCTGTGAGAAGGTTTTTGATCTTCTAAAGGTGTGGTACTATTTCCTCTTTTCATAGGAAATTAATCCGTATCTATTCCGTACTATTTCATACTGCAGAAATAGTTACAGCTGCATGGGCACATCCATGTTTTTCAACCTTCCCTGTCCTTGAATTGTTGAAGTGATGTTCTTTTCTTTATTTTTTATCTCCCAGGATGCTTGGAACAAATTCAGTGCAGAAGAACGGTAGACAATGCCAAGTCTCACCCTTGAGGTTGCATTCTATGTAGAGAAAATTCATGTCCAAATTTGTATTCTCAATCCTTAACGGTAGGAAATACACACCCACATTTGTATCTTTGGTCTATAATACTTAGACCATTTCTTGTAGCGCACTCATTGGCCCATTTATATGCAATTTCAAAGCTGTCAAAAGAGGTCCTTGCTGTCTAATTTATACTTCAATGTGCCCATAAATCTTCAAACGGGCAAGCCTTGTAGCACTCGATGCATGCATGCATGAGATTCTCTGCTTGCGGAAAGACAATAGAGAGTTTGGAGCTTCAATGATAGAGCATCAGTGATCTCACGCCCCTTCCAGCTGGTAAACAATGCATGAAATAAGTTTTTGGTCCACCCAACTCCACCAGTTTTTGGACCACCTGAAATATATTGCATTGAAAAATGGAAATCATAAACTAAAATCTACACTAGTGAATAATTTGAGAATTCACTATTGGCTGTGCATCACTTCAGAATAGATCTTTAGGAGAGCTCCAGATGGGGTGCTTGCTTGGTAGTAAATTGTTTTTGCAAATGGACAATGAACAAGCCTGAAACTAACAGTAAATCGGGTTTTACTTATTTCCTGCACGAGAAGTTTAAAACCATTGTAAAATTGTAATCAATAGTTTTGGAAAAAGCAGCATATATGCCTCAAATCCAAAAAATACTTTATGACAATATGCAGCCTCTTCCTTTTGCCCCATGCTGGCCACGCATCAGCCATTATTGGCAAAGATGGTCGTCATCAGTCAGGCTATTAATAACAGGTACTGTTGCATATTTTGATGTCCTGCAAAAGAACAAGCTAGCAACTGCCTTTCCAAATACCGTCATAGCCTGGTTGTTGATACCTCGTTGTCAGAGCTCATCGGGTCAGCTTCTTTGGATTGACTTTTCAGCGGTTTTTCGGGTGGCAATTCAGCAGGAATATGACAGCCGCCGCCTAATTATAACAAAACTTTTTTACTGTTTGATTGAGGCAAAGTCTGTTTACAGTACTGGAAATTTATCAGATAAAGACTAAACTGTAAAAACATGTTAGAAACAAATAAAATAAACTCAAAATTGAGTCGACACCATAATCTATCAACAAACTAACAGAATTTCTTCATATATGAAGCATTTCAAAACCCTAATCCTAGTTCTTTCGCTTTCCTTACCAAGCAATGCCTAAACCTAATTCCATTCGAAAAAGCAATCAATCAAGCAAGTAATTGCATTTCACTCGAAATGAAATGACAGTTAGAAGACGGTAAGAAAAAACATCACAGACGGATGGACCTTGACATTTGATGGAAGATGAAGGAGAGGAGAAGTAGAGGGTGACAGGGTCTGACACGAGGTTCTTCCGCGAATAGCTCGAGACGGAATTGATACGACTGCGATGTGGGAGGATCGTGAGGTGGAGTGGTAAGCAAAGCAGAGGATGGGGAGGAGAGAGAGCCTACGGATGAGGTGTCATTCAGGGACGAGCATTTATAATGATTAGTAGCTTACGTAAATGCCCCTAGACTGAGGACACACGTCGTCGTTTCTTTTGAGTATTCAAATGATCGTAGAGTTTGAAAATAATTCTTGTTTAGAAACTCGTCCCACTCACTGTTGCTCTATCTCTCTAGTTCTCTCTCCGAGACCACTCCTCAAGCTTCTTTTTTTTTTTTTCATCGCGCAAGAAAAATTAAGCTCCTTCCATCTTTTGTTCTCATTTTTCTTATCGTTTTATAATACTTTTGGGAGGAAAAGCTGAGTGAAAAACGCATCCCACACATGTATCAAATGACTTGTTTAGAGACGCACCGTGTTTTAAAAATATTATATTTTAAATAATTTTTTAATATTATTTTAATACAAAAAATAATTTTTATTTTAATATATTTTTTAAAATATATACTTATAACTTCGAGAATACTTACAAACATTCTCATAGGCATGGATTTTTTTTTGTAGGACCAATGACATTTGACTATGACTTTCAAGTACACCTTTTAGCCATTTTTTTGGTTTTGGGACCAAAAAAAAATACCGAGATGGTTTATTTATCTGTTTTTCATGCTTATGATCTAACTGGGCCAGGCTTCTAGAGGTTTGTTCTATGTTGAACTTTTTTTTTTTTTATAAACCATACAGTGTCCTAGATACTAATCTAAATTAATCCACGTTCTATGTTGAACTTGATATATCGAAGACGGGATCGTCCGAGTTTCAAATAGAAACTCATGGCGCTTGAACTTCTGGATTGAAGATTGTTCGTAAAGTCTTGCCGGTTTGATTAAAAAAAAACAGATCTTGATCAAAATTGGTCGGTTTAAATAGGTTTCTACTTGTGTTTTATTTTTAATCATAATTTAATAAAAGGTTGAAACAATATTTATTTCACAAATTTTATATAAAATTGTTCAAAGCCAACGATGAAAACTTGAGAAGAAAAAAAAGTACATGAAACAGGGCATTAGGTGGCCATAACCTTGCGCACCACTATCATGGTGCAAAAGCGGCCTGAGGCAACTCGAATCGATGGTCAAAGAGACGACACTTATTTATAGTGATACTGTGATACAGCTCGTGCAATCGGCATTCGTCTAGTAATGGAATAACAGGGCCACAGAACAATCAGGACGCAGGAGCCGCTTCATTTTCTTTGCATTCCTCGACGGCTTGTTTTTTATCCTCGACGGCTTGTATTTTATCCTCGACGGCTTGTTTTTTATGAGAACGGGGGAATCAGCCCCTTTTCTCTGCAGGTTTCCACAGCACCCACGAACATGTCCTCCAAGTTGAATTTGAACTCGAAACCCATGTCCGTCAGCTTTTTGGATGAGAAAGCAACAGACGCAAAATTCTCATCAATATCTTTGAACCTGATCGGACGAGATTTAATTAATTTGGCCCAGATAAAGATAAGGATAATAACTATTGAGGGAAAAGATGATTTACGATTGTTTCAGGAGAGAAACTTACTTAGCAGGGACATTGTATTCTGGGTATTTTTCTCTTAGTAGTTTGGCAAGTTCGTGAATATTCGCATCATCCGAGCTGCAAATGTAGCGGCCCTCTGCTTTTGGATTCTCGTACAGAAAGATGTGAGACATGCAGAGGTCATCCAAGTGCACGAAATGTCCCTGCTTTATAATCCCATAATGAGCTTCGTTTCCTGTTTTCGCAAGAAAATTAGTGTTCCCAATTTCATATTCAAGAACAGTAATTTAATAATCTGTACAGAAATGGCAGGAGATGCAGTACCAGTGATCAGAGAAAGTGCAGTCAGGAGACTTGGTGGCATAGATTGCATGATAAATGGGCCAACAACAAGGGTCGGTATGATGCTGATAAAATCCAGGTTATTCTCTTCAGCAAACTTCCATGCAGCTTGCTCTGCTAAAGTCTTGGACACGAAATACATCTGCCCCCCAAGGTGCGTTTCAAAATTTATATTAATTCGATATTTCATGTTCTGATTTATACGGAAAAGGAAAGAAATGGGAAATTAATTAGCTGCTTAATATAGCACTAACCCATCCAGTCATTTTTACGCGCTGAACGAAGTCCATATCACTCCAGCAGCTTTCGTCATACACTGGTTTTCTGTGTTCTTCGACATCCACAGTTCCTGCAGATGACGTGAATACTATCTTTTTAACTGTTTTTGATTTGGCACAAGCTTTCATGATGTCTAGTACTCCGTTGATTGTTGGCTTGATCACCTCGTTCTGCCAAAGATGAAAGAAAACTCATAACATTAATGATATGATCAGTGTAATTCCAAAATTGTTTACTAGCATTTACCATTTTTTACTGTTATATTTGGCCATTGGCAGAAAACCTGTTAGCATTTCGAAGCTGTTAAAGTTAGAAATCATATATACCTCGGGGTCCTTGGACTCAAAATCCATGGGAGTGGCAACATGGAACACTCCTGTGCACCCTTGAATTGCTTCATCATAACTCCCCTCCACAGAAAGATCAGCTTTCCATAAAGTCATGTGGGTTGATGCCTTTGGCAACTCCAGCAAATGCTTCACCTTCTTTATGTTATCTGTCAGCGAGAAAAGAACAGGAAAAAATCATAAACAAAAGCTTTGATGAAACCAACGTATGAGATGGTCGGAAGAGGCTGACCAGGGTCTCGGACGGTGGCTCGGACAGTATAACCTTTCTCCAGCAGTCGCATGATTAGCCATGATCCGATGAAGCCCGATGCACCTGTCACACACACTGTTTCAGCTTCTGCTCCCATCTTTGATCTTCAAGCAGATGCTGGAGGGAACTCGGGTCTGGTAGGAAATTGAAAGCAATGTAAGATGTTTCTAATCCCGACAGGTTTGGCGAGGCTTCTCAGCATTGATTTCTTGTTTCATATATAGATATTCTTGGTCTACCGATTGTACTTGCCTTTTCCGGTACGACCATGCACGTGTCAATTTCAGTAAGCCATCCAGTGGATGATTAGCTGAGCTGCCAGTCTCCCCTCGTGAATAAAAGTAGTTGAAGCTACACAATTCCCTGCCTGCGTGGGTTGTGCCTTTGCCATCTATATTCTATAGCTAAACGACGAGTTGTTCTAAGTTTTCCTAATTCAGCGGGGGAATTGTAAGAATGTATCTAAAAAAACATTTAAATCATGTTATAACTTTGTGTTTGAATTTAAAATGCATCGAGTTAATATATCTTTTTTTTTAATCACTTAAGAGATCCTTCATTTTTATCATCTCATTCATTAACAACTTGTAAAAAATATTTATATAGCTCCTCACCAAGGCAGTACTGGAAAAATCAAAAAAAAACAGAGAAAGTCCCATAATAGTAAATAACAGGTTATCAGCAAGTCAGCCGTGGAAGAATTGCTCCTGGTCACACTGGCTAATTGGCCCGAAGAAAATGATGTAAAAATAATATATATGAAATCAAGGGAATTATCTCCGTGAAGAGTAGTTAATTAACTACATGACTCAAATTTAATTTTAATGAAAGTAAAATTTGTATAAATCCCATAATGAGATAACTCTTTTTCGATAAGACTATAGAACTAAACACCTCAACATGTCACTCAATGAGGAACTAAGAGATTATATATATATCATGTTTTATAGTTTTTTGAATTTAGTTTACTTGTAAATAATATTTATTAGTATTTTAAAATTGTTTTGAAGTATTAACATAAAAAATATTTTAAAAACAATTATTTACTGACTTATCTAAAAATATAATAAATGTTGAGACAAATATTCACTTTCACTTTTTTTTTAATAGGGGATGTCCGGGCCAGCTTGCGAGTATCATAATTAAATCCTCGGGCTCATTGAACATCCTGCAAACTCAATAAACAGGTAAAGCATCATAAAAATAACAAACATGCTTGATAATACTTGAAACTAGAGTGGTAAAAAGACAAACCTCCTCTCTGATCACCAGATAAAAACGTTGCTGGTAATTCACTCTCACTTTGCTGGTACTTGTTTCTGCCTGTTCCTCGCTTTAGCTAGGTGCCTTTGAATCATTGGTCTGTCATCCATACAATGCGGGTCCAGGACCAAAGATTATATACCATCGAACATTCTCGGAGGTCAAATAAACTAAACATGCCCCCATCCAATATTCTAAATGCCACAAGGTTTCTCCTCGATCTCGGTGCTTCACCGCCTTATCTCGCCTCCTACCACTTTAGAGTGTTTTTGGACTATCATTATTAAGATAAAAAACTTTATAAAATAATAGTTTAAATTTTTTTTTAAAGAAATAATATGTTTTAGAAAGTCATTGACGACATATACTTGAATTGCAAGTGTCACCTCGTCGTCATCTGTGAGCCGGCTTTTTAAAATTGCAAGAAAAAAAAACACAACATTCATAAAAAAAATCCTAAAATAAACTGAAATTACGATAATAGCATTCTATGATATTGTTGGAGATCTTGAAAGAACAAGTTCGACCACACCAAGAAATGATTGAAGTGACTTTTAATTCATCTTTTGTGATCTTTTTATATTATTGAGTTTGTTTTTTCGAGAATTTTCTAATAATACTAGTGGGTTTTTTTTCTTCATCATTCTCATTGTAATTTGTGACGAGAGAAGAAAGAGAATTAAAAAAATAAAGTAATATATAAACACGCCAAAACTCTAACAATGACACCATTAGTATTAATAGAAAGATCTCAACGAAATAAACTTAATGATATAAAAAAATAAAAAACAATGGACGAAATGGATCAAACGAGTCATTTAAATGTGACAATGTTCACTTGCTTTTGGGTTGCTTGTGTTAAAATATAAAATAAGTATATTTTTATAATAATTTTGAATTTATTTTTTATACACTCAAAACAAGTAAATATCTATATCTATATCTTTATTATTTTTATTTTTATTTCTAGACAGTGATTAAATGTCTAGAAAAAAAGAGGGTAAAAATAGTGGTGGTGCATGAAACTACAAAGTTGTTGAGAATATTGGGACATAATTCCCTGATGCATTGAGAAAGAGTCGTGAAAGGGATGGAGAGAGAGAATGAAGCAGTGGGGCCTGATTTTCTCCGTGATTCTTCTCATTAAAAAACAGTGGACTTTTCTCCGAGTGTGGAGGCAGATACATAACTACCAAGGAAATGCAGATTTCGTTGAATGGTAGCCACCTCATGCCACTGGCTCCAGTTCCTATTGGCTAACGTACTTTGCAGCTGACCTTCACATACAGACAGCGTGGCATCTGTTTTCTAGAAGCTACCGAACATAATTATAGGTCTCACTTGGCTGCTACAATGAACAAACTTTCCAGTGATTTATCTTGCATGTTACTTTCTTTTTAGCATTTTGAAATTCTTCATCGTCACCATGCAATGTGTTTGTGCTCGGTTTTAATGGTGTTAATATTGAAAACAGTCTAATTTTGTAGCCTTATTATAAAATAATCCTCCAATGTTATGGGCTCGGTTAAGAGAATTCATGGGCTTGGTTTTGAGAAAGAGGTCAGAATTTGAGAGTTTTCTATTTTATCATATGGACCTTTTGAACTGATCAAATACGACAACATGCATCGTATTTATCTTTATTCTCTAGCAACCTATCATATTTTCAACCTATTCAGGTTAGCTAGTTAGATAGACTTCTCCATCTTATCTTTGTTATTCTACGTCTGATTTCAAGTTTATCTCTTCTTGAATACAATATTTTCAACCTTTCAATATCTCTGAACTCAATTATATTGTGAATTCTGACAGTTCGTTGATTTTTTCGAAACCCACTCGGGATTAGCCGAAGTTGAGTCTGTGTTTGCTCATAAGATGTCACCAGATCTTGTCGGGTACATTTCCTGTCACAAAACCATCGAAGTTGGAATAGGATTAGGTGAGAATTTTGGTAGCATTGCTCTCATTAACATGGTCGGACAAAAACAAAGTCGCTTTAAGACTAACCCAAATCAGCACGCAACAGGAGTGACCATAACGTCCACTAAGAGCCACCAACTCGAGTAGAAAAATTGATTTGATCACAAGCCAAATGATTAAATAATACACTACTGTTTGATTTAATTAACGTTGCTTTGCATGGAAGGCTTTGATTTTACTGAATTCTGATCTAGCCAAACAGGACATAAGCTGTGAAGTCAGAATAAAAGGTTGTATTATCAAACCTGTCCACATTTCTAAATGGACCTCAGGCCACTTCGATTTATTCAAGTTGAAATACTCCCTCCTCCAGGATTTTCTGTCACATATGGAAGGAGTAGGCAAGTTACATATACAGCAATTCCTTGTGATCACAGCAACCAAATGCAAAGATGCGGATTGATTGCTCCCTCAGCTTCATCACTAGGATCCAGCTTCTCTAGATGATGGTTCCATCTTTAATTGTTGCATTCTTCAGTACGGCTACGATCCCTGATCTGATGTAAAATCCTTCACCTGGCCGGTCTGCTTCTTGAACACCCTGATGAGCCAGAGCAGATACATGCCGATCAAACACGGGACACCTATAATTGGTATTCCAAACACTCCAAGTTGACATGGATTTTAGGGAGTACAGAAGGCTATACTTACATCAGCATTTGTGATGATCACGTCTTTTCCGATTTTGGCATTCTTATCGATAATACAATTCCTGGGGAGGAAAATTTTTCTTCCGTCAAGCCGAAGAATCAAAATATGAATATTTATATAGGCACAAGCAATTATGATTGAATGGTGTTACATGAAAGAATCGATTAAGCATTATATACTGAAGAAACAACATACAGGTCTCATCTTGTACATTGAAAGTTTCTGCGTGTGCCTGTGCATGGGAAAGAGGAGTTGCAGCAAAAATCTTACCTGATTTTGGTATTCTGACCCACACCAATAGGAACCTTTCCTTCTGCTAGCAGAGAGGCAATTTCAGATTCAGTTTGATAGTAGTCAGCACCCATCATCATAGTATCCTGGAGATATAAGCACTCTCTCGTTAGGCTATTACCATAACCAGTTGTTGCCATGGAATTGAAGGACAAATTCGCCAAGCTTCTACATGGTGCCATCTTGGCATCAACTAACGATCACTGTTTATGTTAAAATTCATGCACACAAAATCATGTGCATTTATAGGATTTCAATAAAAAAAAAAATTGAATTAAGTACCTATCTTACACATGCATCTGACCAGTACATTTTGACCCTCATTCAGAAATATGCAATTAGAGGGAGGGGTTTCGGGATATGGTACCGCTTTTTATCCCTTGAAGACATTGCAATCGCAATTCCTTATTGAATGCACTCTGGTTTTTGCAGAATGGTCTATCTTTTCCACCGACTTCCTTAATATTACATTAACATTGCATAAGATAATCATTTATAGATTTTAATGGCATTTGCTTTTTAAATGCAGTCTGATATCATGAAGTGTCACCAAACACTATATATAAACCAAATATAAACAAAAACACTATCTGGAACTGGTATACGCCCCTAAAAGTATATTGTTGTCAGTGGACATCCTCCAATAATGTGCATACCAACATAACTGGCCATGGTGGAGCCTTGCATTCTTACTGGCATGCTTAATTTCATCTACTGCCATCTAGGAGCCTATTTTTGGCTGAACTAATCAAATCCAATGGGGTTAGAATGTGCAAATCCAGAACCCTGCCTCTGTAAGTCAATTAATTTATCACCAAAGAAAGTCTTCTTAATCCAGCACCAGCTTTAAACAAGGAGGGAAGAGAAGCCAGGAGACGGGGAAAGAAAAGGGTAAGAAAGCTAGCTTACTATAAGCTCAACACCACTCTCTAAACGTGAGCGGACTCCTACAATAGAATGTTGCAGGCTACATTCTCGTAAAAAGCAGCCATGTGAGATTATTGCATCGACAATCTGCAACAAAAAATGCTCCATGAGATGCTACAAGCACATTAGAAATTGTAAACTCGTTTGCAATTGAAATCATACCCTGCATTTATCAACTTTAGTAGGCGGTAGGAATCTAGGAGAGGTGAAGAAAGGTGTCTTCGGATCGTAAAATTCAAACTTCGGTGACTGCATTGAAGAAAACCAACTGATCAATTTGCAGAACCATGGCCACCTTTTTTAAGAAAGGCAGTGCTACCAGGTTACTACAAAGACAAATGGTATGACAATAATGCCAACCTGCTCTGTGAGGGCCAAATTGGCATCGAAAAGGGACTTTATTGTTCCAATGTCCTCCCAGTAGTCGTTGAATAAATAAGCCTGAAAATCAAAAGAAATGCAGAAATTCAATTACAGGAATAAAGTTAACTGATGCAAATTAACTAGAAATGGAAAAATGGAAGAAAAGTACATGTGGATGAATCTGTGATTGAGTAGCAATCTCACCTGGACATTATGCTCCTTCACAGCAGATGGTATGATTTCAGAACCAAAGTCATTGCATGAGGGATAGCTACACCTCAGAAGCTTCAGCATGACATCAGTTCTAAACACATAAACGCCCATTGAAGCAATATAGGGAAATTGCATGGCTTCTTGCTTGGAGAGTCCAAGAAGAGTGGTATCAACTTGCTGCAGTGGAAGGAAAATTTCACCAATAGATATAAATAAACACCAAGGGCTATCAACTTAGAGAAGACCAGAAAGGATCTTGATTATGTCTAAAACTAAGAATTGGAGCTCACAAAAAAATGAGATAAAGACAGCCTAACTACC
This sequence comes from Salix viminalis, assembly GCA_029228465.1. Lineage (NCBI taxonomy): Eukaryota > Viridiplantae > Streptophyta > Magnoliopsida > Malpighiales > Salicaceae > Salix > Salix viminalis. The sequence continues at coordinate 14,641,234 of CM055427.1, forward strand.
ATTGCTTTCAGATCAGTGCCCTTTGGTTTCTCAGCAAATTGAATTATACGCCCAGTGCTGTCAATCTTCATCAGTCCATAATCTGATGCGCGACTGCAAGATAACTAATTTCAATTTTCAATGAATTTCCAAATTCACAACCACTTTTATCTACATTTAATGTTCTAAATGATGGCAAATTGAATGGCAAAACAATTAGAATTCTATAGTTTCCAGACACTGCCACAAGACCATGCAATATAACGTAAAAGTAGTTGAGGTACCTGTCATCCATGGGCACACAGGAAACTGTAATATCTGCATTAGTGTCAATATGCTTCTGTAAATGCATAAGACATCAAAAGGCAGAAGTTAAGTCGGATTGTAGGAACCAGACACAACTTCAAACTGTATTTGATGCAATATCCCACAAGTGAAAGCATAAAAAAGTACCTGAACAAACTCCATGTAGTTCATTCGATAAAGATGATCTCCGGACAAGATCAATACATGCTCCACGTTCTTGTTCTTCGCATCCTGAAAACACAAGTGAAACGCATTTAGTCAAATTTACACTAGCAAGTTCAAGTCTTCGATAGAAAGCAAAATTCTGAGCTCTCACCTCAAACATCCATATAAATTGCCTCACAGCATCTGCAGTTCCTTGAAACCACTTCTTTCCTGCTTCCCCAGGTGTTTGAGTAGCTGCCAAAACCTGTTCCTCAGCCAAAGATGTCTCTCTTAAAAACTTTAACACCAGTAGTTGAAAATAACACTCTTGAAATCTGACAACAAAGACAACTCTGTAGTCGCAGGATTGATAAAGTAATGAGCAATTTAACAGACATGCATTCTTTCATGATATCGCCATGCCTCAATAGACCAAAGCATAAGCTCCTCCTATGATACTGCTCTGGTGTATTGTATACAATTTAGAGGATTCGAAACTCTCCTTCACCAAAACCATCTTACCTCCACAAATCCATCTCCAAAACTAACACCATTGCCAAAGTTATAAGTACGAGCTAGATGCCGATTGAGTGAGAAGGAATTAAACTGTGTTAGGATGAAAATCTTCTTTATCCCACTATTGATGCAATTACTCATAGGGATATCAATCAACCTGTAGCAGCCTCCAATTGGAACCTGTATTAAAAACAAACACAAGTCTAAAGTTATTCTTCTCAGTAAGATAACAGCAACAACGGAGCCCCCACTATCATCTCAGCTTTTTCACAAAAACTCAAATTATTTCCAGAAACGATGAGCGAATCAGATCTTACCGCGGGCTTGGCCCTTCTACTAGTAAGAGGGAAGAGGCGTGTCCCAGCTCCTCCACCCAATATGATCGAAGCTACATTACTTGGGTCTGCCTGTGGAGTCTCAAACACTGGTACCTCAAAAGTCTAAAATCAAAAATAAAAAAGACTTAAGTATTGCAACCTAGCAGAATCAAACATTGAATAATAAACATCGGAAGGTGAACAGTGTATGCACGTACTACAGCTTCTTCGTTAATATCTGATGTAAGAACAGAGTGAGCAACTCCAGGCTTGACCTTTTTAACACCACTTCTATAATTTTTCCACAACTGGGCTCTCGAATCCCTGTTCTTCAGTTTCTTCTTAAGATTCTCATCCCAAAAGATAGTCCCATCATTTCTAATACCTCCGTTGTTAAAATTTACCGCATTGGCACCAGCACTTGCCTTCAAGGCACCACAGAAAGAATACATCTTTGAATCAAACCAAGAAATTACAACCCCAACTGTTTTCCCAGTTTCTAAAATGTAAGATCCAAGAAATCTGGAATCCTAAAACATCAGTAACCTGACAATACCAAAATGTAAAAATGTTTTCTTGATGGTCCCTAGATAGTCAGAAACCAGAGCTGATGCAAAAATGATGAGAGACAAAAGCCACCCTGATAAATCTAGAGCTTTGAATTTCAAAATCCAAATGTTCCAGATAAAAAAAAACAATTAAATTTCTTTACTGACTGGCAATAATTTAGGAGAGAAAAGGTGAAAATGTGTGAACTTTGAGTGTCTGACAGTTGAAGGCAGGAGAGGAGATTGAGTGCAAGAGTGGTGATTAGTTCAGATTGTGAAGTCACGGGAAACTAAGGAAGTAATGGTGGGTTTTGAATATTCTACAGAAAGATTTGTAGGAGAGAATCACTTGTGATCTCCATGTGTATCCACGCTTCTCCTCAGTCAGCAGTTGCCACAGCCCTATGGTTACTTGAAAGAGTATCTTCTAGTAGAAGCGTGTTTACTCCCTTGATCCTTGCTATTTCTAGTCACTATACAACATATCTTTTTGGGAAAAAAATAAAAAAATATTTATCAATTTGTTTGATTTTGCTTATCTTGTTCATTATTTTCTTGTGATGGACAACAGAACAACAACAGTCCCTTAACTCTACCCCTCCTCTTAACTCTCATCTATATAATTTTTAGAAGTGTTTAGCATCATTTTTTTTTAAAAATAAAAAATAAAGGGGGTGATTTTATCAAATTAAGTATTGTTTTTTTGGAGTAGTGGTTCAAATTTTAGAGATCAAAAGGGTTGGGAAGATGAGTGGAAATGCAGCTACAAAGCTCGTTGCTCCAAACAAGTAATTTGACATTTCAAAATATGATTATTTATAGTAAATGTAATTAATTGTCTCGAAAGATTAAAAACAAATTCCATGCTCGCGTATATGCGGACAAAATATCCACATTTCGCCTGATTAAGTGATTTTTTAATGGTGTAATTATGGTTGTTTTTTAATTTTTTAAAGTGTTTCTTGTTTAGAAAATATATTAAAAATATATATTTTTTAAAAAAAAATATTTTTAATATTAGTAAATAAAAATAATTTATAAACATTAAAAAATTTAATTAAAAAATAAAAAAATATTTTTAAAAAAAAACAGTTTTAAAAAACAGTTTGAGAGCCTAATAGAGAAAAACGAGCTTTATTATTCCATCGTCACCGGAGGAGCCAAGGGAGGCAGCTGATGGTGGTGTTAGTTGCGGATTTAGATAACATTTAAAATATGTTTTTACCTGTTAAAATAAATTCTTGTAATTTAATATTATCCGTTTATCTTTATTGCAGATTCAAATCAAACATGAAGTTAGATTTTTGGAGGTGCAATGATTAGTCTTAGGATCAAAACAGGAATTTAATTTATATATGAAAAAATATTATTCACACCAAAAAACATAATTTGATATTTTTAAATGATTGTATAGATTAAAAATAAAATTAAAATAAAATTATTTTTATATATTTTTATTTAGAAGATACCTTTTAAAAATATCTTATCTTGTATTACTAACTCGATTTAATACAGGTATTAGTGCAAAATACCTTTTGAGAGTATTTTTATTTGGAAATATATCAGAATATTTTTTATACTAACATATAAAAATCATAAAAAAAACATTAATTTATTATTTTTTTCAAGACAAATATATTTTTATAAACATGCTCATATCGAGTTTGAAAAGAACCCTCCAACAAGCACTAAGAGCATATTTGGAAGTGTTTTAAATATTATTTTTCAAAGTGTTTTTTATTTTAAAATATATTAAAAGAATAAAAAAACACAAAAAAAATAATTTAAAGCTAATTGTTTTTTTTAAATAATCTCAAATACAGGGTAAAGTGCAATGACAAATAAATTCTTGAAGCTTTTTTGATATTTTGGTAGTTGTTTCTTTTCAAAATATTTTTTTGTTTAAAAATGAAATAAAATAGTATTTTATTATTATTCAAAATTTTATTTTTAATAATAATGTATTGAAATGGTATGAAAATACTAAAAAACTATTTTGAAGCAATGAAAAATTAAGTTTTTGAAATGCAAAATTTAAATTGAAGCAATTAAAATAGTATTATAGTATTATAGAAGTGATTGTTTTTTAAAATATTTTTCACTTAAAAATACATCAAGATAATAATTTTTAAAATTTTATTTTTGATATTAATATATTAAAATAATCCGAAAAATATTAAAAAATATTTTTTTAAGCAAAACTGGGAAAGCAATGGTAATTTCAAATATGTACGAGGAGTGAACTTCTATTCTAAAACATTAACGAACAAGATGTACGGTTGGTATTCAATCACAAACACACCGTCAGTTTTTTTGGGAGGACCACGTTAGCGCTGACCCTTCGAAGACTTTTGAGTCCCGTGTTTTGCTTTGGGGTGACAAGTGGATATAAACGACAGGCTAATATTTACTTTGGAAAGTACTGAGCAATAGAATGGCCCCACGTGGCTATCACTTTCACATATCCTGTCCTGTCACTAACCATCGCACTCTCATGGGATTTGGCCCTGCGGTATGTGTTCCAAGATGGCGTTTGTTAACGTTGCACCGGGTTAGCAATTAGCTATATTTTGTTATTTTAAATCAATCAATAAATTCAATATTTTATATAATTCAACTAAACACTTGTTTCCTCTAGCATGACTAGTGGATACATAACTCGGTGTTTGTGTATTTTCAGGGGTATTTAAAATCATATAATAATGATTATTTTTTTTAAATAATTTTAATATTAATACATCAAAAAGTTGAAAAAACCAAGAAAAATAATTTAAAAGATATTTTTAAATTATAAAAACAAACAGTCTATAATTGAATTCAATGAGAACATTTTACATTAGCATCTTGAAACTTACTTCTTACAAAATTCCACCTGTCGTTTTGTAAGTTCATATGATGGTGCAAGGCGCCACTTCGACATGCAAGCACGTGCTATGCTTCCATGTGTTTAGGTAGTTTAGCAGCCTGTGTCTCGTGATTGCTAGGTCCCTTCTGACCTTGTACTCTATAGCTATTAAATAATTATTAATTTTAAAATTCATGAAATTAATTATATAAACCCTATAATTATCTTAGAACATTATGCCCTCACTGTTTCATGCAACTTAGATTAAAGAAAGTCAACGAGCCAAACACGGAAACACCCATCGCTGAAATTTCTCTATGGTTATTTTTTGGTATGAATCTCTCTATGATACTGAACATTCTTGATATGATATAAATGAGTTAGAATTACCGATATCAATTATGCTCGACTGATTGATTTATAATTTGACAAGATTTAAATTGAAAAATAAATAAAATTTGATTGATTCAATTAATTTTTATTTATTTACGTGTTCAGACAATATAATCTAAATCTAATGATTTTTCAAAAAACATAAATAAAATAAATTGATTTAAATGATTTGCGAGGGTACAAGACATTTCCCTGGATTTTTTACGGGTTCAAAGCCGAGTTTGAATCTCGCAAATATTTTTTGCATAATAGGACTGGCCCAAAAGCGGGGGGGAAATCGAGCAAGACACAACCAGCACCAAAAAGCCCATGACCACAAATAACCTCATCCTCAACAAATACTCCATCACCACCACCCCTTCTCCTCTCTACCTGACGAACACAAAAAAATGGCACTTAGTCTGACGAACTCATTCCTCCAAACCAAACCAATCTCCCCTCCTCTCCCTGCTCCTCCAAAAGGTAAAATTATCCTAAATCCACTCATAAAACATATATATTGTTTTTTTAAAAAAAAATGGTCATTTATTATGATTTTTTAACTGTAGGTGAAGGTGAGGGCGGCAGGGAATCATGGGCTGCAAGTGACGTGCAGGAAGAAAGACATACACCCGGAATTCTATTCAGACTCCAAGGTGTATTGCAATGGAGAGCAAGTGTTGACAACAGGTGGGACCAAGCAAGAGTACGTGGTGGATGTGTGGTCAGGCAACCATCCGTTTTACCTCGGAAACCGGTCCGGTGTTCTCGTAGATGCTGACCAGGTGGAGAAGTTCCGTAAGAAATACGGAGGGCTTTCGGAGATTATGGAAATTCCTGTACTTAAAGGTGAGATTATTTTGCCTACGAGGAAAAAATCTTCTGCTGGTAAAGGGGGCAAGAAGAAGTAGAAACCATAAGGTATGGATAATTGTTTGAGGTGATTCGGGGGCTTTGGTTTGGTTTGTTTGGTAATTGTAAAATGATGCTCACCTGTTTGATGAAATGCCTTTTTTTTTGTTGTTAAAAAGGTGGATCTATTTGTGGGTTTATATGATGCTCCACTGCCTTGTGTTTATTTTTTATTAGTTGCCAGATTTATAGCAGAATAGAAATAAATGAACTGGAATGTACTTGGCCGGATAACTGTATCATAAGGGTTCAACTTTTAAAGTTCCCGACATTTTAGGTTTATGTGAGGTCAAGGAAAAAATGACTTCTGCATAATCCGCTGTTCTGATGGAAGCCTGTTTAAGAATCAAATCTCGGAGGATGTTCATAAATGGAGCATGTTGTGGAATTCGTTTCAAATTTTAAGCTGTGAGTGTTGATTTTTAAACTAGGTTACGTTTCTTTCAGCTTTCAAGGGAATGCGAATTGTGGATTGAAGTTGCTGATTTTTAGAATGGAGTTAAATTGCGGTGGTACTTGAGGTTTTTTTTTTCCTTGAACAGAGGCATTTATTTTCCCCTAGTATCAGAGTAGTGAGAGTAAACCTCTTTTGAAGATTTGAGAACAAACAAGCACAATAAGTTTGACATTGTTGAGAGATGACAGACTCAAAATTGAAGCCTGTTTGTCTGCACATTTGGAATTCAAAAGGTCTCGTCTGTTTTTTTTGGCACGTAACTGGGGATCCTAATAAGTTCTTGTCTTTGAGAAGGCAAGCAAAGACCAGAGTAATGTAGAAACATTCAAGACAGGAAATCAAAACTCATGTGAATGGGGGTTGGCGGGATTAATCTTGCAACTTGATGTGCTTCCACGGAGGTCTGGCAAGGCAAATGACCTCAGAACACAAGTTGTGAATTTATGATCTCGGAGTTTCAGCTAGACCCCCATTTTCTTAGAAAGTTAAAGGGGTGGCAGTGTCGACGGACATCCAACAACCGCATAGTTTTGGAGAGAAAGATTTCATTTTCGGCTGTGATAGTCCTCAACCACTTGGTTTAGCAGTAAAGATAATTGTTTTTCCCTGTCAATATCTGGATTCTTGCCTTACCATAGACGGGGCTGGTAATAAACTTCACTTCAGTTCAATGGTCTGATTCTAGCAGTACCGTATAAAAGGTTGGGGGATAAACGTTATTTCATATGGTTCCATTAAAGCTAGAACTTGCAGACATGACATAGGTATGGTGATGAGACCTGGATGTGGGAGGTGTTATGAATGCAACGTGTCTTGTTCATAATGGGATATAGCTTGTCTCATTATTGGCGACACCGACAGGCGTGTGCGCGCACGGACTGCGACATTAGATTCTGAAGTATTTCAGGTGTTTATTACTGCTAATTTTAAAATAATCATAACCACACTACTAAACAGTACTTTTGGAAGGGTATTTTCACTTGTTAGCATGTTTATCAGGCCACCGGGAAAGAATTTGCCGCTGAGCAGATCATTCAAGCGAGTGCATCAGGCAAATATTAAGCGGTGCCTATTTGTTTGGATGGAGGAAAATATAGCTAGGTGGCGGTGATATACCTTTCTTTTCGGTTCATTTCGTATTCAATCAATCCCAAACTTGTTTTGGGCCTTCCCTCTCTTATGGAACCTCGACCGATTAAAATCGAATGGGCTTTATAAGCCCATGAGAGTGTTCCACACTCACTATTTTGGGCCAATTCCTGCATCCTATGTGTGCCACGAAGAGCCCAAGCTATGCCACATCAGTGTATCCACTGATAGCTGTCCTGAACAAAACCAGCCACTAATTTGGGCCAATTCGATGCTCTTTTAACATACCCAATCCATAATAGTAATCGACAGGTGAGCATTAAAACAGAACGGTTCTCGTTAAAACTTCTCAAGATTATCCCGCCACGTGCACCTATGGGCAAAAGTGATGTGATTTCGTCTAGCAGCCCACCAAAAATCCTAGCACGTAGCTTGTTGCGATAGTCTGACAGCCCAAACTTCACTTTTGGAAAGAGAAAAGCTGTCGATCTGACAGATCGTATATGTTTTTGACACGCCATTTGAGGGAATAAAAGTTGACTCCACTTGGCGGGCTTCTTTGCCTTGGTATTTCAATTTTCAAGTATTAGTTTATGTCATATAATTGTAGAAATGAAAGCAAGTTATCGTTAATTCTCTCTGGATTTTCCATCTATTGGGCAGTGAATGCTTAATGACCTGTTAAAACTTGCTAGTAGCACATAATTAATAATTTCTCTACCATAAATAAAAACCAGTAGAGAATTGCACGATTTTCATATGCCATACAGGGTTTGTCTTGAGAAATAGCTCAAATAATTAGATTATTACATCAATTTACTGGTCAGCGAGTCACGAATAATATTATTTTAAATTATTAATAAAAAAATCCTGGTTTTAACTCAACTATAGCTGGATTGGTTCGATTTGATCTCAAGTCAATCTATCATGTCAGTCAATATTAAAATCAATTAAATAAAACTAAATCTAGATCAGGTTCCAGGATATAACCTTATTAAATTAATATGTTTTACAAAACAAGGTTTAAGGGCTGTTTGTTAACAAAATACCCCCATGCCCATTTGATGTATCTTGTTAAAAATATAAAATTGAGATGCACCTCATAAACAAACACAATCTTAATAATTTCAATAACGGAGGAGAGTTGAAGGGATAGTTATGTTATTATCTGCCATCGTAACATTTTAGTCTTATCCGGTCTAATTCAGCAGCGATAACCTTTCTTTATTCTTTTCTTCTCGAGGAGGGCAAGCTCCGGGAGGTGTAACGGGTCAGAGTTGGAGCTCTCGGGGATAAGATTTCATCCCAACAACTGCATGGTGTCTTGAAATTTCGCGGTTCTTACCGGCATATTTTAACCTAAAAACAAATAAATGTATTCATACTTGTAATAAACTATACTCAAATCCGGCTTGATTTTTCCCATCCAGCAGAAATGATGGGGACGGTTTCATTTCAATATAAGCCTGTGAAAAAATATCTAGCACAATCTCCCACGGAATCATATATATTTGTCAAAACGGGGGAGAAGAGGAGACTTCACTGCTCTTTCTCGGCCATTTTCTAATTTTTATTAGTAGACAATTGTCTTCCTGATGAAGCGCTGGCTGCCTCGTCAGAAGTTTATTGCGAAACAAAAGGCAAGCATGACTGCGACCTGATGATCTTACAGGCATGCACTTTTTCAGAAACAATGAATTTGTTAATCGCAGACGTGTTGGTTCATGAGTCGGCACTCTGTAAAATATTAATGGTTTCTGGGTATTTCTTACATGCCACCTATGTCATTGTGGGAGATAGTGTTTTTTTAACGATGATTATCTAAAACCTAATTAAAATGAAATCTAATCCCGTAATAATTAAAAAGATTGTTCGCGACCATAAAATACATGCTTGATGTTTTGATACATGGTGGTTTTTAAAAGTGTTTTTCAACAAATTATTATTCTTCTCAAACCAAACATCGTTTTAAAAATATACTTTGAAGCACTTCCAAACACAAAAAACACATGATTAATTAATAAAATAAAATAATATTGCACCTGAAGGGCATGCGGGCCTGTGCACCAACTAGAGAGTGATGTGTTCGAGTTTTTTAGGTCGGTCCAATAATTTGTTTTTGGTAACAAAGATAATTATCACAACTTTTCAAGTAGGAAAAAAAAAGGCTGACAGTAGAATTGAATGATAGGCTCTCCAAATAAACCCTAGAGATGAATGATTACCTTCCTATTTTCTGGGACCCCACAAACACACTTACAACTGTAAAGCTCTTTCCGAAAGAAGTCCGATCCCTTCTTATCTTTCCACGGCCAAACTGTGATGGTGCTGCTGAAAATTAAAATATTTTAGTTGAAACAATCAAGGAAAAAACACTGTAGTTTCTCTTTCAAATTTACTAGCACTTTTTTCATTAAATTTTCATGAACACATAAATAATAATACTATTAAGTAACTAGCACTACCTGCACAACTTGCTGGTCCCGGTCACTTTCCGAACCCTGAAAAGGGCGGCAGCCATTGATTCGGGAGTGTAGTTACGGTAGCTTTTTAAAGTGTTTATCGTGCCGAAATACATCAAAATGATATTTTTTTTATTTTTTAAAAATTATTTTTGAAATCAGCACATCAAAATAATCTAAAACACACAAAAACATATTCATTTAAAATGATTTTTTTTTTAAATTTCAGCTAAAAACCAGTGAGATCGCAATGTCAAATGTCAAACAGGCACAAATCGAGGTGTGGATCGCTGGCCACCGAACCATTCTAACCAGTTCTTCCAAGCCATAAGAATAATGGTTGACTAGACAATTCGAAAAAAGGGTTGCAGCCAGTGACTTTCACGCGGGTATATCTGGAATAATCGAACCAATCAGTATTTCATGGGTTTCATCATCTTCCACGACCATTTCACAATGTCCCGTGAGCTACATGTATCCACTGTCTGACCTTTTTAGAAGCTCATGAATTTCCCATAACATATGACGGATTATGATATCGTTTAGTTTTTTTTTAAAAAAAAATTAATTTTTTTTTGTGTTCTTAAATCATTTGAAAAAATACTAATATTAAAAATAAAAAGATATATTATTTTAATATATCTTTAAACAAACAATATTTTAAAATAAATTCTACAGTACTTTAATAGTAAAAAAATATTTGCAATTATTGGAGTTATGAGTGAAAAACGAAAAACGGGAAATGCAAGATTGCAATTGATTTGTCATATGGAAAACATGATGAAAGTACGAGAACTGGTCCCACCTTACCTTCAAATTCATTATTATAAGAAAATAGAAAACATTTTTACCAGTAGAGTCTGTTTTTTAAAATATTTTTTATTGTGAAATATATTAATGTAATTTTTTTATATTTTAAACATCATGATTTTTTTTTAAATAAAATAAAATATTTTTTTTTTAAAATAAAAATAAAAAACAAGTCGGCTTTTAGTGTGTTCATTTATTGATTTGCTGATTTAAAATTTGGTCGAGGGCAATAATTGGCTGGGTTAAATTGTATTGATCTACTGAATTTATTTAAAGTTTAAATGGAACCTATTTTTATTGTTAAAGAAATAAAACATATCTTTAATTTTTTTAAAATAATTTTAAAACAACCCAAGCTAAATTAGTTACAATTAATTCAAGTTAACTAACACAACGTTATACAGGAGGCTTTAAACTTGACCATGAAATGAATCGAGTAAAAGAAGTATTATAAATAATTATTTTTCAAAGCGAAGAATGAGAAGAGATATAGCCACGACAACAGTTGTCGGACTCCATCCGTACCAACTGTCTGCCGTGAATCTTTGCACCTATTTATCCATGGACACTGTTCAGTTCGAACTGTCGGTCCTTGTTCTTCGGGCTCCCCCCGTTATTAAATAATTTTGTTTGTGTTATAAATCTTGAAAGATTCTTGACTGGCTACGTCCTTCAAATTAAAGATCGTGGAGTCTTAAACACACGATTAATTAAATCTGATGCGTGAATAAAAAAAATCTTATTAAGAAATGGTTATAGAAAAATCAATTTAACTTTTATTTTTTATTTTTTATTTCTCTTATAAATAAAATCATGCTTAGGGCTAGTAATATCGAATAAATATAAATAATCAATTATAAACCCAATAATAAATTATTCCAGAAATAGTGATGCAAACAAAAGCACGACATGAATATCACGAAGTACAATAAGACAAAGAATTTGTCTTTATATAGTTAAAACACAAAAAATCCTAAAAGCTTGTTTTATTTTCAAAATATTAATATGATAAATTCTATCTCTAGAAGGTCTACAGGTTTTTATACAGGCTCGAAAATAAACAATATATAATAAAATTAGAATCCTAAACAAAAAGGAAAGATAGCTAAAAAATTCATAAAATCTAAAAATAATAAAGGAAGATTAACAAAAAGAATTTTATGACCCTAATTTAAGTTAATCCATGTGATGAATGGACTTGCAAAGTAGATCTCTTATATTGCAAGGCTTGGAAAACATCCTTTAAAAATTTAAATATATCTCTTTCCTTCTATTTTTCTCTCCATCAAGTCGGGTTTTTTTCAAGCATCCATTAAGCCGAAAATATCAACCGTCCACGTGGCTAAGCGGAACGATCTAAAAAACACGTATTTATGTAAACATAAAATAGATCATTCCCTATTCTATATATATATAAAACCCTACTTCCCGACCAAGAGATCTGTGTTTTATTTGCCACTTCCATTTTTCTCCCTCCAAGCAATCCTCCTCGAGAAGACCCAGACCAAATAAGTCAAGATAAAGAACCAGCTAATTAATAGCAACCTTCACTCACTATCCCTTCCATCCCTCTCCGTATCCCTAATTCACCTCACTTTCCTTCTCTATAAAAACCCCGAATCTCTCTCAAGCTCTCTTCATTCTCTCTCTGTATATGCCTCTTGATTTTACATCGATCCTCTAATTGCCATTTCTATATTTCTGTTTCTTTAGAATCAAAACCCTGCAGATAAAAAATGTCTTCCATTGAATTTGACAGAGTGAAGGCTGAGAAAGCCGATGCTATGAGAAGGTACAGCAGGAAGAGAAACTTTTACTGGTTTTTGGAAGCAGTGGGAGCTTTAGTCTTGCTATGGTGCTTCTTCTCCTGCTTCCCTGTCATAACACAAACAGCCTCTCTTTATCTCTCCTATTTTAACCAGAAAATCTATGCTTTTGTGTTGGCAAACATGTTCATTCTAATTGTCTACTTTTCATCTACAACAGCCCACAACAATGACCAGAACGACACTCCATTCCAAACCGATATTTACGACGAATACCTTTCCTTCTCCACCAACTCCTCTCCTCGTTGGAAAACAGCCACCCACGAGGACAAACAGTTGGTTGTTTCATCGTTGCTAGAGAAACCAGGTTCAAGTTGAGGAGAAGGATCTTCCAGTTAGTGAGACGGATTCCTTTTACGAAGACAAACAGATAGTCTGCTGGGAGAAAGCTGTTTATGCTGACAAAGATGAAGTGGAGGAGAAGCCAGTTCGTGATCTTAAACCGTTGAAAGATCAGAAGTGTTTCCGGAGGACGCGGTCAGCGAGGAGTGGAAAAGAGATGAATAGGGAATGTTTACGAGTGTTAGGAAGATCGGCGACAGAGATTGGAAGGGAAACGTCGTCTGTGATCAGGACCAGTACTCGCCTTAATCATAGCAGTCCGGCCGCCGCGAAAAAGTCGATGCAGGAGATGAACAGTGACGAATTTAGGCATACCCTTGACAGGTTTATTGCTAATAAGAAGAAGAGTTTTTAGAGAGGAGACTATTGCTATGTTAAGTGAGGAGAAGGAAGAGTATTTGTCTATTAATTATAGGTGATTAATTAATATTTAGCAATAATAGTAAAAAGGGTTCTAGGTAATTAGCTTGGAACTGTAAAATCCATCTTGGTTTTATTATATTTTCTTCTTCTTCTTCTTAGTTTGGATATACATGTATAGTAGTAACTCCAGATTTCTGTTCTGTGAGAATTATGATTTTCAGTTTTTTCTCTCGTAATTTTCTGTTATTTATGCTAATTTCTTAAAATTTCAAGCTGATGGGATCATGGCCTCCAGAGTCCAGACTTCTCTTCTGGCATGTTGATGGCTCTCTAGCTGTTGCTATCATCTCTCCAGCCTTTTCACTTGCACAGATATTGTTTGTGTTTACTTCATGTTCTCCTCTGTACGTGTACTTGAAAAGGTGGGGATCAATCTATCAATTTCATTTAGAAAACTGGTCCTGGAGAGTTTAATTAGTCCAAATTTCCTTCCACGTTATCACCGTAAAGATATTCTTGTGCTCTCCGTCAGGATTTGCGAAAGAGTAAAACCATACTGTTTGGAACATGGGAAAATACAGCTAGGCAAGAATCGAGATTCTTTTTTTCTTTGGCCCCAATCAACAAGGCATAATGACAAACACTATTTGATTGGAGTAGTGTGATTGATAGTCTTTTCGGAAGCCGCAAAATTTGGCTTTTTTAGTGCATGATTGCCATAACCCTAAAAGCAGAAGTATTTTTTATCCTAAAATATGTAGGAACTTCACAGGTAAAAAGTCACTTTTTTCTCCAATTAAAGGGCAGATTAGAATTCAGACTGCAATTAGAAGATCATCAAGTCAAGAACTTAATTTCAATTAATGGATTAGTGGGGGATTTGGGAAACGATTATCAATGGAGGATACACAAATTCTTCATAACGAAGGCAAAGCTATGACTATCCATTTTATGTTTTCTAATTACCATGTAGCCATAATGGTAAAGGGAATAAGGGATATTTTATTTTCTTGTATTATAATATATAGATTATTTGATAATGAAGCAGCTTGCTTATCCACTCGTGGTGGAAATTCTGCAACAAAAGCTATAGAAGAGGTCTCGTTTTTTTGACTCGTCATTTTATTTATTTATTTTGTATATGTTAGCTGAGGCACAAGCACCCATTTTGTACTCCTACAATAATCATCTCAAGAACACTCTTCCTAAAGACCACCAATTTTAATTTTTGAAACAGCAGAGGACATGGTCAATAGTTGGGGTGGGATATTATTTATTTTCTTTTATTGTATTCTCATCGAGGTTTGTCCGACGCTTTTGTGGTCCTTGTGGATATGTGAAGCTCGTGTCTCTCACATGGAGCCTTAGTACGTAGTTTTAGAATAGTCAAATAATAGCGAAAACATGAGATGGAAAAACCTAAAAATCTCAAAGTAAACTAATGTCGACAGAGACCATGAAGTATACTAAAATGTTCTTATCGAAGCAGATAACCTTGTCTCTTGAGTTTGTCATTTCCTTCTTTTTCTTTTTTTTTATGATCGGGATATCCGGATCAATTTATGTATATAACAACTAATTTCTAGATTCATTAAATACCCTGTAAACTCTAATAAACAAGTAAAACACTTTCAGGGAGTAATAAACATTCACAGAAAAAAAATCTAAACTCGGATAAAAAAAAAAAAAAGTCTCTGCCCCAACTAGGCTGCAAACTCAAGTGCGCTTGTCATTTCCTTTTTTTTTTTTTGATAATCGGAATGTCTGGGCCAGCTTACGCGCACCACAACTAATCCACAGACTCACTGAATATCCTGTAAACCCAAAGTGAGCATGTAAGGCACCGCAGGAATGACAAACGTGCATGGTGGAACTTGAACCCTGATACTGAGAAAAGAAACAAGTCCCTTCAACCGCTAGGTCAAGACCCCACTTGCGGTTGTCATTTCCTTTTCTTATACTGCTAGCTAGCTGTCTTGTAAGCCATGACCAAGGAATTGCGAGATGCGCCGTTTACTCTTTCAGAGTTTGAAAATTGGACCGTCGTGTTATTTAGCAGGTTTGCTGATCAATCATCAATCCGTAACCTCCCCCCCTCTCTCTCTCTCTCTCTCTCCAGCCACGCTTGCTGGCATTTTATTATTAACTATGAAGAGTGGATTTGACAGGAGCACTGGATTATATAAAGTTTGTGACGATTAAAGCAAACCTTAAGCACATGGAGAGTCTTATGATATGATTAGGTCAACATCATCAGCAATACAATTAGTGTTAAGAATCAGACATGCTGAGAGACCTCAAATCGCAGCACATCTTGAACAAAACAAATAGCAACAATTAGTCCCCATAATTGTTTTTGAGATACCCAACTACCGAGTCTTCTGCTTTTCGATTGTTTTTAGCGTATTTGTATTTGTTATGTTATGCTTAATTAAATGTTAATGTTTCGTCGTATAGGATGGTGGAAAAAAAAAGTGAGCAGCTGATCAGTGTCATTGCCTGAATTGAAGAAACATATTTATATTTTTTGGGGAAATTTAGGCAGCTATTTAATAATTATTATTGAAACGTAGCCCCGTAACATCTTAATAAATTAAAAAAGAAAAGAAAAAAGAAATGGTGTTGCTTTAGGAAAAGAATGTGTATAACATAATCGAGTGCAGAAATTAGGACTACAATCCACTATTCTTCCAAAAATAAATAAATACATAGGGAAAAGCTACAAAAGAATGATTACTTGATATCTACAATGCACCCTTAGATTTGGACACACAGACCTGCCTCATCTGTTCTCGTTTTTTTCAATCTTCTACATAGCTTTAGTTGATTTGTCCATTTACACCCATTATAGGATTTTAAAAAGAAAAAAATAGCATTATTTGCTAAAAAAAAACATTCAACACTAGCCCAAGTTTAAAAAATATTATTAAATAAAATAACATTTTTAAATATTATTTTTATGCATAATAGTTATTTGAAATAACGGTCGCATTTGAAATTTTTATACACCACTGCTTCAAATAGTGTTGTTTAGTCATGTTTCAAAACATATTGCTTTTATAAAATAATTATCTTAGAAAAAATTCAGCTTAAAATTGTTATTGGTGCTCTATTTTTTTTAGCCATCCGATCTTAAATCTCATTTCTTGGCTAATAAGTCTTCATAAAATTTGGTTTGATTTTTTATACATGTTAATTAAATTCTGAAAGACATGATTTTGAAACAGTCATTATTTCCAATAGCAATTGTGTTCAACTGCTTTTGTCAATAGCAATTGCATTTAATCGATATTTAAAAAAAAACCATGTTATTTTCTACGTACTTTTCTAGCTTTTGTTACTTTCCTAAAAAAATTCAAACTGTATAAGAATTCTAAAATACCTATTATATTATAACATTTTGATGATGCCATGAGTACAAAGAAAGTAGTGTATCCATGAGTGTAAGCGTAGGAAAAAGAGCCTGGCCTTTGTGTTCTTCCAGTTGTAGGTATGTCTTTTAAATCCACATGTATATATAATCCACATATGTGTGTGTGTGTGTGTGTGTGTGTATAAATCACTAAGTAGTAGCATTACTTAACAGCAAAGCAATGGAAGGCATAAGGCAAACGAGTGGAGTTGATAGAAAAGAGGCATAGCAACGCTGAAAGGAGATGCAACCGTGTGTGAGTGTCTAAGAAATAACAACGTTAGTGGCAAGTAGAGATCGGGCTCTGAAAAAAGAAAAAGAACTACCTGTCCACTTCATATTATGCATAGTCAACCTGTAAAATCATGAATTGACGGTCCACCAGCCAATTAATTGGAATATATTTATATACACACACTGTTTGTAGTCGTGATGTAGTTGCGGAACACTGCCATTGTATGATAATTTGGACGGGAACTTGCTCACCGTTCATAACAACATATGTTTCATGGAGCAAAATAAAATGGGGTGGTCTTCTTTCTCTTTATTTCTGTACGGGGTCAAAGTTGGAGGGCTTGTCCCTAAGATTAGGTGGTACTGTACCCTATTCTATAGGGCAGAGCTGACTTGACTTTTTCAATAAATCATTTTATTAAAAATTAATTTCTAAAATATAATTTATATTATTTTTTATCATATTCTTTTTAATTAAAAGTATTTTGTATTTAAATAGACTCACACTGTTTTGTGCTTAATTTTTATCAAATAAAATAAAAATAATAGGATTTGAACTCGCAACCGCTGGTCAATAAGCCTCTAATACCATATTAAAAATCATTTCATCTAAAAAATTTAACCTTTAAATAAGATACAAAATATATATATACCCCTTTCATTCAATTACATGGATGCTGTGAGAGGTGATGATTGATTTGATTATATTATTAGAGCATGCCCTATAAACCTAAAATTAACATGGCACGCTTTAGTTCTCAGAAATTGATTCGGCCATGAATTTAAGCAATCATATAGATAGAAATAAATACGTATACACACACAAAATCTACCTTATGATTGCATTGCAAGTGTTCTTTGACATTCCTGTATGTTGCTTGGTCATAGCAGATATCATACGTGTATCATAAAGGAGTGTGGCAAAGAAAGACTTATACAGATTCCAAATTTGTGACTGATTATAATGACCTATGCTTGCCATTTATATACAAGTCATGAAAGCAAAGCTTTTAGACTAGAACTTTATTAAGAACTAGGTAGTGTAAGAATGCTGTCGGATTCTTACCTAAACCAGTAATAATCACCCACTAAAAACTATGAGCACGAAGCCTTCATTTTGTTCCCTTTTAGCCAGCTTATACAAACCATATTTTTCTCATTTTTGTTTAATGAGAGCCATAAGTAGAGGTAACATCCTTTCCATGATTAATACAGGTTACTTGAACCGGACAACCACTTTTCAATCTGGAAAACAATGTCCATTTCTCAATACTTGAGTCTGAGTCTATCACCTTCCACCTGAAAAACAAAATCAGCTTAAACACCTTATCTATTAAAAAATAATATAAATTATATTCTGTGATCTTATCTAACTGTTTTAGTTTTTAAAAGAGATAGATTATAAAGAGAACTCACTTGTATGTTGTGATTAGACGATGAAGAAAGACTAGCATCATGGCTTTCGCCATGTTCACTCCCAGGCAGGTTCTTGCTCCCATCCCAAATGCTAAGAAGCAGTATGGCGCCCTTCGAGTCATCCTGTATATGAAAAGCGAAAATGGCTTGTCGATCGTTAGTTATTTACAGCAAGATGGGAAAACGAAAGAGAAGAAATGAAATCGGATCTGAAAAATTGTTGGACTTACGTTAAACCTTGAAGGATTGAACTTATTGGGTTCATTGTACTGATTAGGGTCAAGGTGTATTGATTTAGCATCTAAATTAATGTTCCACCCTTTCTTTATCTTAAATCCTATGGAAGCAAAACCACAAAAGGACTATTAAATTTCAAATAGAATGATCAAAGACAGAATTACAGTGGAAAGTAGACTAAGTCAATGGTGGTAGGCGACAGACCTTCAACCTCACAATCCTGGAGTGCTAATCTTGGAAACCAAGGTACTACAGATGCCATCCTTAATGATTCTTTGACTACCTGTTTGTGACAGTTTATGTTTCATATCAGAGTTCACCTGATCAGACCAAGAGTCTCTCGAAAAAGGGAGTTTTCTTAAGGATTGGTCCCATAAATTTCTACCAAATTAAGGAGGAAGATCCCATTTGTATTCACCTTGGAAGCGTATGGCATCTCAGCAAGATCTTCCAGTGTAAGAAATTGCCCCGGTGACATTTTTTCTGCAAGGTGAAGCTGCTCTGCCTGCTCCAAACAACAAAAAAAAACATTTTCATTTAACTGGTTGCATAAAATTACTTGACCATGGCCAAAATATGTCCATTGATTTCTCTACATACTCTAAGAGTTTCTAGAACATCTTGATTTTCTCCGAGATACTTGACCATCCATGTGATTGCACTGGCAGTTGTATCCTGACCTACACGGAAAAACTATTATAAACAGTTTGACTTTCAAAGTCAATGGTGCAGCAGCAAATCTGGGTATGACAGCTGTCTTCTAACCTGCGATAATCATGGTCAAGATGTTGTCTTTTATCTCAGTGTCTGTCATCCTGTAGGTCTCATCAGAACCTGCCTTTTCATCTTCTACCAATAGGCATTGCAAAAAATCTTTTTGATTCCCTTGTGAGCATCTTCTTCGTTCAGTCATGATCAGATCCAGTGTGCTCATAATCCTTTTCCTGGCCTGAATCATCATCATTTTTTAGCATCACGATTCCATAATTTTCATGGCATCGGAAAGTGACGCCCGGATTTGGGCTTCAAAGCCCATGTATGATCTGATGGGCTTTATTAGTAGATTACCTTGAGGCCTTTGTAAAATCTAGTCCAGGGAAACCTTATAGGGAATGCGAGCATTGCTTCACAGACATGAGTTATATCCTCCTGCAGCATTTGTAGTTCCGGCTCGTTCTCTAAGCTCATCAACATCCTGCACATGGCTTTGAAGGTTATCTGCACCAAATGCGATACCAATATCAAAATCAAGGTGACTGGATTTTAAAATAAATAAACATTTGAGTTAAAAAATTAAAAAAAAAAAAAAAAACACTTTCAATTTCAAAACAGTGAAAATCAAACAGGAATTAAGTGGGTCAGTTAGTGCCCGTGGAAATGTCAAGTGGGTCAACTAATCATTTGGGCTCCAGTTGAAGTGGATGGGCCTTGAGCGGCCTGCAAATGCAGGCAAGTGTGGGCCTAGTTACTGATTTGGGCTACACACCATGAGCTGGGTTCAAAATATTAAAGGTTAAATATTAGTGTGTGTTTAGTAACAAGGTCATATTAGTTTTAAAAGATATTTTTTTAATTAAAATATAACATTTTAAGAATAAAAAAACACAGACAATTTGAAAAGAATGTAAAAACATTCCCTAACAAACCTCGGTCGCCTGGTGAAGTACGACTATTTTGTCCCCGTCTTGCCAGCTGCCAAGACTTTTCACAACCAGTTCATCAAACTGTTTGATAAAAACAGAAATGGAACTTGCTGAGAATAAAAATGCCAGACAGCCACGGATGAGTTTGTGGTGTCCATGAGAAGCACATAGTAAGCTTTGATCTCCCACAAGCTCTGCAATTGATTTTATGTATCTCTTCGTGAATTTTCCCGATTCATTATTTAAGATTTTCTTAGCCGATTCTGTGCTTGAAACAAAAGACCTGTGGCAGTCCAAGTATGTTGGTCTTGAAGCAATTCCCATACCTGCTGTCATCAAAATGAAATTAGTATCCCTCTTGCATGTATTATTTTTCAGTTCTCTATTCAATCGTCAAAAAAAAATTGATTCAAAGGCAACAGGACTCATCGTGTTACTAAAAATTTAAGTTGTTAAGTGAAACTCTAAAATATGATTTATATTATTTTTTAACACATATTCTTAAGAGTTTTTTAGATTTGAAACTTGCACAAATTCACACTACTTTGTACTTGATTTTTATCAAATATAATATAAGTGATAAGATTTGAACTCGTGACCGTTGGTCGATAAAATTTTAATACCATGTTATTACATACGGACATTCCAGAACCAAGTGTAATCTATTACCTTAGACGGCGAGCTCGGACGAAGTCATAAAAACCTCCGCCGTTGTTCATGGCTGCCATGAACTGTATGGTCTCTCCGATCAACGGCAATCCACAGCTACCCGGTGGGATATCAGCTTCTGCAACCTGATTACGATACCTTAGCATCTTCACGAATCTAGGATACAAAATCAACAGGGCGCCAAGAAGAAGCACCGCGTAGAAACAAATGCAAGAATGCATGCAAGACGAGAGAGGAAGCATGCTGTTCAGGTTTGGAAGGAGGGCATGAGATTATCTTCTGCGCTCTGCCATAAATATTTCGAATAGGATGGTGTGTGCGGTTGAGAAGATGGGTGGTGGCATTTTCGGCCTCCATGCAAATCATTTGCAGACTGAAATATTTCTCATCGACGTCGTATCCCATTAGCGACAATCCCCGGTCCCCACCACGGCTTTCTTTCGTGGTTCATCCTGAGCCATTGATTTCTCATTGCCATTTGCTGCCTTCCGTTGAATGTGGATTCCAGAAACCGAAACCAGATATCAAATCGAAAGACATTTGTAATATTAAATTACCCAGCTTGTGTGTGTGACGATTCCACTATAACGATAGTTGAATGTGTTCGGATTTGGTCTCCCATGATGTTCTTTTTTTAACTATCCCCTCGAGTTATCTTGATGACTCTCTGTTGGATACATCGATACACTAGCTATTGTATTTGAAACACTGGTTGTTAACAAGATTATGAAATTATATATTTACAAAAAAAAACATGTCACTTTAAATAAAAGCAAGAGAGCGATGAGAGTATACTATATTTTGAATTCATAATCTATTATTTATTTAAAAATATTTTAACAATAATTAGATAATTGTTTGACGTTGTTAAGAAAAAAAAACTGATGAGACCTGTAATGCAGCTCAATTTGCAATTGTGGTAATCCTCGGCTCAGATAATATGGGCTCGTGTCAAATTCTTCACTGGGCTTTGAATTTCGATACCGGATCAATTGCCTGTCCAATCAAAAACCTCGCCAATTTTCGCAAGCAGATGCCTCGGGATCCTGGATCTCGGTAGCTCTCACGTGGGTACCACGACACCTTGCGAGCACTTACACATTTATTATTAATTAGGATAATATCAACTCTTGACAAAATGCTATTTTGAAAATTTAAATTGATAGAATAGTTTTTTAAATAGTATAAATATTTTTTTTGTTTATATGTATTTTAATAATAAAAACCATTTAGAACAATCAAATATATCTTAATATATAATAACCAATAATATCAAACAAATCTTTTTTTATGGTCACATATAACCATTTATCTGATTAAAATGAAAATATGTTAACCACGTTATTAATTTACATATTAATTTTAATCAATTACAAATATTTTTTTAATAGAAACAAAGAGATAAACTTAACATCGTTATTTGAAAACGAATCATATAATAAAGTGAGCATAGATGGTAAATAAAACAAAACGAGATGGAACCGTAACTAATTTTATGTTGCTAGCTCTACATTACTTGGAAAGGGATACACGCAATCATAAAAGATAGAGGGGAGGAAACAATATCATATAACTTTTAAAATTTTTGGCTTTTCTATAGGAATATGTGGAAATAGTTGCTTAACAGCAACTCCAACGCTGTAGCTATCTCTAGTTGGCAAAATTATTTTTAGTAATTGTATTTATTTTTTACTCTTCAAACACAATAGTTATATCAATAGCTAAAATAATATTTTATTTTTTGAGCAGTTATTTCTACATGTTCATGTAGAAAAGTCAAAAGTATATATTTGGTTTATAATATTGTTTGTTCATATAGAACTTGTTTTATATTATTGGTTGATATATATTAAAATATATTTGGTTATTCTAAATAAATTTTATCATTAAAATACATATAAATAAAAAAGCTAAAAACTATATTTATATTATTTAACAAATTATTTTATCAATTTGACTTTCTAAAATAGCATTTTGTATTGGAGTTGCTGTATTAGATATAAATTTATTTTAGCTATTGAAATAAGTATAACTATTACGTTAAAACATAAAAAGTAAATACAGTTGTAATTGCGTCGGAGGAATGATGTGCTGAAGAGGAGAGAGGTCTGGAAGCAGGAGTTGAATGCATCTATCCTTCGATAAAAAAAAATTCTTAATGTCGGGCTTAATTCGCCAATACTTGTTATACACGAGGATTCAATTGGGAAATTGATGGACAAGTTTGTCATTTTCTTTGTAATAATATTTTTTTTATTGATTTAATGTCTGTTTTGTCATTTTATTTTAAAAAAATCCATTCTTATTTTGAATATTTTAAGATATTTTAGTGTAATTATATCAAAAAATAAAAATATTTTAATATATATATATATTTTTTTAAAAAAAAACTTATAAACAGTAGCAAATAGTCACTTAATTATCATCCAATCGAACACAAAAAGAGAAATAATTATCGCCACTCGCTTTTTAGTCAACTGATACTCAATCGACGACTATCAACCAGTGAACTAGATGCTAATATTGAATAGAAAAGGGCATCCCTACTTTCCGTCTCCACTCACCATCTTCTCCTACTTCTCTTTTGTTATCTCGAGGGTAAGACAGTAAAAGCAAGGACTATTCTCTCCTTTTTCAATTTGGATCATTCTCTGCGAGTCTTCAGAATTTATCTTCCTGTGCATATCAGCCCGAGGGATTAACAGCCATCCACGCTCCGCAGTACCAAAAGATATTTTCTTCTCAATTTCCGGTAAATATTTTTTCTTTTCTCCTTTTTTTTTCTTTTTTTTTTCTCGGTTATCTGACGTTGGGATGAGGTTCATCACAGTGAGCAAATCAAATTCAGTAATGGAAGTCAAATTAGAGCAAAAGGACGCGGCGGATTGGTCCTATAGAGGTGAAGGTGCTGCTAATATAGTTCTCGCCTACACTGGATCATCGCCCTCTTTTGTATGTTCCGTATAATTAGTGAATAATGATGGCTAAAAGTTCTAATCACTTCACTTCTATTGCAAAATCTGTGCCTATTTTTTTTTTTTCTGGTTAATTATTATTTAATTCATGTTAGATTGGGAAAGTAATGAGGATAACAAAAAAAGCAAGGAACGGGTCGTCACCGAAGCGTGACTCTAACCCATCAGTATTAACAGAGCAAGAGCGGCTGTTATGGAGAGACGTGGAAGAGTTAGTTGCCTCTCCCACGAAAGAAATTGCAGAGCAGATTTATACCCAGCTAGTTATGAGTCCTTTGTTAGGTTCCAAACATGTCGATGCTGGGGTATGATTTTTTGATTTATTTCCACATTGATAATGGATGGATTGTGTAATTTAGATTTTCAATTTTTTTGTTTTGTTTTGCTGGAATCATGTTAGATGCGTGTGCCAGTGAAAAGGGATTTTCTCGAGTGTGTTGAAAAGAATGTAATTAAACAACGCCCGGCCTGGCGAGTTGATGTTTCAGTGGTTGATTTGGAACGTGATTCTGTGATTATCATGTCTGATCATTCTCTATTCCCTGGAGGTAATCGCCGTGATTTCAAAGTGTTTATATATATAATGCGACTTTCTAGCTATGATATGTTCCATTTGTTGCATTTAGATAGAATACAGTTAGTGGCGGGGGTATTTGGTGTGACCAAAACTTCCCTGAAATCAGAAGAAAAATCAATTTGATTTGTAGCAGCAAGGACTAAAGTTTCTGTCACCTATGATTAGAAAGTGGATTGAGCTGTTTCATGTGGTACCTATAGTCATGAATATTTACTTCAATTTCTTAAAATATCAGGTGTTCTTAAAGATGGACCTTGCATATCAGTTGAGATAAAGGTACTTTGTGTTCTCGTTATGTTTTTTTCTCTTGTTGGTATCAGTTTATTTTCGTCTGCTATGTGAGTGATCTTTTTTCGTAGGATTTATAACTTCTATTTCTTTCCATTAAGCAGCCCAAATGTGGATTTCTCCCTTCATCGAAATTCATAGCTGAAAGAAATTTTGTTAAGAGGAGTGCTACCCGTTTTCAAATGCACCAAGTCTTGAAGCTGCGTGAACAAGAGGTATTTTTTCTTCCATTTATCACATTGCTTTTCTTGATCCAAGTTTTGCAGCAGTGTTTATTTTTTCCAATTATTGCTATTTGTTCAATAAATCATTCTCACTTGAATAACTTGACTTTTTAGATATCAGAATTAAGCGAGTATGATCCTCTGGATCTGTTTTCTGGTTCCAAGGAAAGAATACATAAAGCCATCAAGGATCTGTACACCACTCCCCAGAACAATTTCCGTGTATTCTTGAATGGTTCTCTGATACTCGGGGGCTTGGGTGGTGGCATAAAGAGAACTGATGCTGTGGCTGGAAAAGCTTTTGAAGACGTACTTGAGGGCATCATCCCGGCTGAAAATGGCTTGCGTACAACGAGTTTTATACAGCTTGTTGCTGAGGCAGTTTACTGCTCTAGAGTACTGGATGGGCTTCTTGAAGTTCAAAAACTTGATAATTTTGACATAGAAGGGGCCATTCATGCATATTACAATGTTGTTTGTCAGCCTTGTGCAGTATGCCAACAGTTGGATGAAGCAAGACCACCACATAGATGTTCCTCCTTGCATTCCATTCATATTGTTGAGAGTTTGAAAATTGTAAGGGATTATTTGATAGCTGCTACTGCAAAGGACTGTAGTTTGATGATTAGTTTTAGACCAATGAAAGATGGAGCGATTGGATCTCCATATAATCATGTATACCTGCAGTCAACCAACCAAAGTTTTAATTACAAGGTACTGTTCCTTTAACATATTTCATCTATATTTGCATGGTAATATCAAATTGCTTGGAGGCCTACAATATCATCATTCTGTCTCAGTATTATGAAATTGGAAACAAAATGAGCACGTGCCATGTTTGGAAATTCCTGCTCTAAAAGGTGTTATAACCCAAGAACTTTTATAATTTTTGTGGCATGCTCAATATTTTCACTATTATGGCTGCATTTTGATTCCGTATTGATCACTTAATATCTAAAACATGTTAAAGTTCACTGTTTAAGTTCTTCCAGCAAGGTGTCTTTTCTCCTTTATGTTTTATATCTTACACAAGTTTCATTTGCCTAGGTGAATTTCATTGACTTGGATCTAAAACCTTTAAAGAAGATGGTAGACTACTATGAATTGGACAAGAAGATATTGAATTGCTTCATTCAGATGCTGGAAATGGAGCATAATGATGGCAATGCTAAGACCATAGATGCGATTGATACTATAAATATCAAGACTATAAAAGATTGTTGATTAGGCAATCTTTTGCATTGATTGTTGATGTAATGCTTTTAACTTGTAAAAGTGCAGATGGAAACTGTTAATATTTTGGATTACGTACTCTTCCCTCTTTAGCTTTTCAGGAGATTGAATTTTGCTTAAGAATGTAAAGTGTAAACTATAGCCTATCCCATTTAGTTTGGGATTGAGGAGTTGTTGTATCCGCTGCTTTTTGAAATTCAATATCGTTTCTTACCTCTTGTATGACCCCATAAAATGAAGTGGAGCCAAAATTAATCTAACTTTTTGTTTTTTGGCTTTGACTGCAAGCACAGTGATTGGTTAATGCACGAGTAGCTTGTTTTTGACCCATTATTTGATGTATTGTGCTTGTAACCTCTGCCAGAACAAACTTTATACTCCTGGTTCTTACTTCGTTATCTTTGACTATTAATGCCCATTGAATAATCAATAAAGACATTTGTCTCTTAATTCCAATGTGTTCTGAGGAACTGTGGACCTGATTATGTCTCTCAAACTTTCCTATCATGTAATTGGAGTGTTAAATTTGACCTTGTTAAACGTTTGAAGTGCACTGAATTTTTTTGAATATTCAAGTCTGCAATGAGTGCATGTATGTGATTCAAGTTACCAATATATATAGAGTTTGCACACAACTTCTTGACAGTGCATGTCCCCTGGTTTACATATGACTGGTATAGAAATTTAGTCATTATTTTATCTTCTGCTGTTAAATAAGAGGAGTTTAATGAGGGGGGAGGGTTGAAAGGGACAGAGCACACTCGTGGGCTCAACAGAGAAAGTGATACATCAACTACTATCCTGCCATTCCATTCCCAAGCTCACATGGGCTATAAAATTATACAGCTAGATTTAAAGTTACCTAGCCATATGGCAACTGAAATAGCAGAAAGCATCCTTTTCTTTTCAAAACTATCTTATATTTTTTTCTTAATCTCTTCTTTTTGCTATGCGTGTATATTCTTATTTCAGTTCCTTGTCAATATCTGGATATGATGCAATTGGTAAATGTGTTTTCCAAAGCACGATAACAATTCTGTTATCTATGCATTTTTTCCCCTTGGAGTGGTTAACATCAGTTAGAACAAGTGAATTTCCATCTTGCATCTGGATTTGGTCTGTGTAATTCGGAAGCCTAATCTAACTGGTTTGGTAAATATCAACTTCCACAGAAAAATGACTTTGGAAATCAGCATGCGTGTTTCCTGCAGCAAGCAAGGAAGACTTGAGCATCGTGTTTTGATTGACCAAGTAGAACAATCATGGGTTTATTGGCAGCCTGTGGCCGTTCCATGGTGCTCAAGAATGAGCTTGCCAAGACTGCAAAGTCATGCTGTAGATGAAAAGTTCTTGAGGGTGTGAAAACTCTGCAATAAATGAATAGGAGGCAGCAGTTGAACCAATCAAGTACCTTCTGACAGGCATTTACTTATCACCTACTTACATTTACTTCATCGTGGCCTCATCCAAACTTCTTCCACAATCATGAAAGTAAATGTAATATTTAACCTTTTAATCATTCTTCCATGATCGAGGTAAAATAAGTACACCAAACAATCTATTTATAGCAACTCTGACTTCCTCCATAGCCTCTGTATCCATTGCATAATTTATTTTACCTCATCAAACCATGTCAAAGGTTGTTCTCCCTGAACTCTTAAAACAGTGTGCTTTTAAGTAGATGTAGAATTTTATCTGGTATTCTTTTGTTTTCTACCCAGCATTGTCCTGAGTTATTCTCTGCCCACACTGACACTCTGCAGTACTTTATCTCCATGTCTGCTGCGGCTTAAGTTTTCTCTGTTACGAGTTAGAGAAAGTACGGGGAAACTGACTTTATTATTCTGTGCAGAAAACTATCGTGTCAGTGGAACTGCTCTGTTCAAAATGCAGGAAGAAGGTGATGAAGTTAATTGCAACAATAGAAGGGATAACCTCTATTGTCCTCGACCCATCAAAGAATACGGTGACTGTGATTGGTGAAGCTGATCCGGTGAAGATCATTTGCAAGGTGAGAAAATTTAGAAAATCTGCATCCATTACGAGCATAGGGCCTCCCAAGGACGAGAAGAAAGATGACCCGAACAAGAAAGACGCGATGAAAGACGTGAAGGGCATGGTTATTCCTTATACATGTCAGAGATGCGATGTGTGGTATGTGGTTAACGATGATTTTTACAGTTATTGCACCATTATGTAACTAAGAAATCTGTTGCTGTATGGAGCATTTGCAGTGCTTAATATGTTTCATTTCACCTCGTACGAACCTTTTGTTTCTGTTCATCAAATCGATCGATATTGTGGTCGAGCAATTGCTTTAGTTGTTCTACAAAATATATGCACCATTGCCATGCTATCGCCAATTTGCCATGTAACAGGTTACGATGGAACTTTTTTTTTTTTTTTTTTATGAATGGAGGTTGGATCCTTGTGTTCTCCCTGGAACATGAAACATCAAAGATAAAGCATTTTTCAATTATAGTTTTGAATGTGTTTGCGACGACCTCGTCTCTTTGATCCTCCGAAGTCCATAAGCAGATAGTACTTGGTAGTTTGGAATTTTGGATGATCTCTGTTCACAGAATTTGCATCAGAAAGTGTTTACGATAGGCAGGTCAATGAGGATATTCAAAATGACACTCCCACTGATTTCTATCACTCTTCAGCTCAAATGGGTTGTTTGACATTAAAATTATTTTAAAAAAAAATGATTTTTTAATTTATAATTAATAATTTTAATGTTTTAGATTATAGGTTAAAAATAATTTTTATAAAAATAAAAAAAAATATTTTAATAAATTTCAAAATAAAAAATATTTTTAAAAATAATTTCAATCCTACTAACAAAATGACAATAATAGCCTTGCCAGGGATGCATCAGCTTTTGACACGGCATTTATGATATATTTACTGCAGTAGCTACCTCTCCCTCGTCCTTTGAAGCTAGTAGGAGTGTAGGACCACATTAAAAATTTAATAATTAAACGGGCTGTTTTTTATGGTATATCTAAACATGAAGAAAAAAAATACTGCAAAATAGTATAACTATGATTTTGTTCTTTGCCAAAAAAAAATAGTAATCAAGCTGGGGGGTGGAAATGTATTTTACATGGAATATATTTGTCATAGCAACATTGATTGGAAACAAAATAGCCGGGACTTGTTTTTTTTGTTACTATAATCGCTATTTTACCCTCAGAAAGCAAAATAAAAAAAATCATGGGGTAAGGGTTTTTTTTTGTTTTTTATATAGAAAATGAATGGTTGAGTTTATATCCATGCCCTTGTAAAAGAAAAGAAAAATACATGTATAAAGGGTTTCGTTTCCCTGTCTTTTTCTTTTTTTAAAAAAACGGTAACCTTGCATTTATTTATGAGATTGTTTTGATTTTTTTGTTGTTGTTATTTTGAAGTTTGATAAGAGGTGACTTGATAATAATTTAATATTTCTAAAAAATATTATTATAAAAACAATTATGACATCCATGTCATTCAAGTGGCTTGCGAGCTACCAAAAGGTCATGTTTACGTCATAACATTGCGCGCCATCACATTGGGAGCAGCAGTGCACACTAATTTTTTTTAAAAGTTTTTTTTGAATTATTTGTATGTTATAATATTAAAAATAATTTTTAAAAAAAATATTATTTTAATATATTTTTAAATAAAAATTAATTTAAAAAATAATTTCAATACACTCTCAAATAAGCATTAATTATTTTTTATTTGTCTTTTGATGTGTTTTTAAACTTCTATTTTTTTTCACAATTTCATGATTGAATATTTTATTCAATTTGATTTTTTACTTAGATTTGGTCCCTTTACTTTAAACTTCTATATTCTTGTGATTTATATTTTTCTTTATATTTTTTTTAATTCCATCCCTTACATTTTCATTGTGTTTTTTTTTTTTTTGTCCTCGTTCTCTTACTTGCTATATTCTTATTTTTTTTAATTTCATTTGTTTTTTCATCCCATTCTGGTCCTCATTCTTTGATTTTTTTTTATCATTTTCTTATTTTTTTAAATTTAACCCCTAATAATTTTCTTTTATTTTTTATACCATGTTTGGGCTGTTTGGATTTCAAAATGTCTTACAATTGAATGTTTTATTTTGTGTATTTTTTTTCATGGTTAATTTCCATCAAAACAGTCTTGTATGAAAAAATGATTTTTTTTAAATCATTATTTTTGACATTTTGTTATTAAACCCTTAGCTTTATTGTTTTTCATGCTTTTTTTTTGTTGAGTTATCAAAATCTCATATTTCAGGTTCAGACTATAGACTAAATATAATTGTATCATTTTTTTCTTATGTTTTTCTATGAACTTGATTTTTCTAATAATTTCATACTTTGACATTAAATTATTGGCCCATGAGCTATGTGACTTTTATCCATCGAATTTTTATGATTTTCTTTCTTTTTGCATTAAATTATTTGATCCTAAGCTATTTTTAAAAACCTTTCTTGTTGTGTAGTTATTCTGGGAGAGAGTTTATAAAGTTAACCCAAATTGATTTTGTTCTTTTATTATTGAACTATAATAAAAACATTTTTATCTTGATTTCATAATATAATTTGTTAATTCATCATGTTACCCTGAGTTGACTCGAAGTTGTTGTTATTGAGCGTAGTATTTTTTTGATGATTTGTTTGTTTTAATCCTTAATATTAGGTTATTAAGTTTTGAACCTTATAATTTTCTTTTTCTTTTTCTTTTTCTTTTTGAAGGTTGTTTGGCCTTGTATCATATGTCACATTTTGGTTAATTTAACCCAAATTATATCAAATTATAATTGCTTGAATATATTATTTTAGCATTGAATTTTGTTTGCTCTGCCTTACTGCGTAGCACATGCCAGTGGCATTAAAAAGAAGAGGGACCTTGTGTCTTTAATATGTTTTGTTGGTGACATGTGGACTTGCTTTTCATTTTTATTTTAAATATTAAATTATTTTTTTCTAATATTTTTATGATGTGTTGACGTGAAAAATATAAAAATAATAGTAAAATATTTTAATGTATTTTTTATTAAAAATATATATTTAAAAAACATTTTATGTAATGTTAAGAAACACACACTTAACTTGAAAAATGGAAGGTGTGACGCTGGGTTGACAAAACTAGGTATTTGGAAATAGACATCTTAAGTCTTAACAAGGATATAAGACAATCCGAGTGATGTGTCTTTTTTTCTTTGAGCATTAAAGGCTTTAGTCTCGAGGAAAGAGACTCGTAAGTGGTCACGCTTCGAATTTATTCACGTTCACGCGGCTATCTCTTACCGATACACCTAATTTTCTCCTCGTCGTCAATTTTTACCATTAAACATTTTCCCCACCGAATCGAATCATTTTAGACAGTGTTGTTAATGATACATGAGCATGTTCGCGAGTTTGATTAATAAGATTATTTTTAAAAGTATTTTTCATTTAAAAATATATTAAAATAATATTTTTTAATTTAAAAAAATAATTTCTAACACTAACATGAAAATGATTTAAAAATATTAAAAATATTTAATAAAAAATAAAAATACTTTTATTATTATTATTATTATTTTTAAAATGAAATGTGAAACCGTGTATAACTATATATTACAGTAAATCTAACTGGCCGAAGAATCCAATTCCTTAAAAATTGCATGGGCCATGTTTAGGCTATATCACACGGCCCTCAATTTAGGCCTACAGCTATATTTTCAACAAGAGATATTAACCCACAATGTGTATAGCCCACTTACGACCTCGTGCCTTATGTTTATATATTTATTTTTTATATGAATTATCGTGCGAAGCCAATACTCACATATTTAAACGAAATCCCTCCATGAGAGGAGGGGTTAGTTATATCTAGGGGATATTTATTTTCATCGCTTTTGGCTCTGCAACATGGTAATTAAATGCGAGGAACATGCCTGATGAGCTAAAGTCACATTTTTTGATAATTAAAAACCGAAGATATGAGAGAGTTCTGGAGAGAGGTTTTCCTGTTTTCCCCCCTTCAAAAAATTTCTTTCTCAGCAAGCGTTAGAAAGTTCTGGAGAGAGCTTCCCTATTTGTCACTCTTGTCATTGAAGAATCTGACGGACTTGTTGCGAACCAAATGTTCAAGGCTGCTAACGTGTATTCAGGCGCAAAGTTATTGCCTTGGATAAAATCAAGGTGCATCAGCAAGAAAAGGAGGATGAACTAGAAGTTAGTGTTGATAAAAATCCGGAACTGTTTGATTTATTTAAGGGAGTGAAGCTCAAGTGGGTGTCGGCATCTCGTGTTGATGGGCTAGTTTCTTCTATCAAGAAACACCAATACAGTGCCTTTTCAAGGTCCGAGGGTTCGATATTTCGAGCTAACTTGTCATAAAAAGCACAGGGAGATATGGTTTTGAGTTCATATTTACCTTATATTTTGCAAAAAAGCTAAAGCAATAAAGGAGGAAAATCACAGTGAAACTGCGTTCTATTGACTATAATGGCCCTGATTATTGAGGTTCTATCAAGTTTGATCATCCTGCCACGTTTGATACAATAGCAATGGACCCAGAGATGAAAAGGGAATTGATTGAGGATCTAGATAGGTTTGTGGAGAAGAGGGAGTCTTTACAGGAGGGTAGGCAAGGCTTGGAAACGTGGGTACTTGTTTTGTGGACCACCTGGAACAGGAAAGTCAAGCTTAGCTACTGCCATGGCTAATTATTTCAAATTTGAGGAGGTTGTTGATTAGCTCGGGCAATCGGTCCTTGTTAGTGATTGAGGATACTGATCTGTCTTTCGAGTCCTTGGAAGATGACAAGGTAATTGCACTTTCAATGGTTTCAAGACATGTGCTTCGTTCCTGTTATTACATTGCGCTATATTTTCGCAGTTTATACCATCATCCGGGCAAATTGTTTTTCAGGGATCCTACCTTGAGGCGTCTTTTATTTATTTATTTATTTATTATTATATATATATAATAATAATAATAACAAGGCATAACGCTACTTGCGTCTGTGCCTACTGGTGCAAATTCTCACGAGTAAAAAAGACACTAACTATAGGCTTACATTTTAATTTCATGTAGAATAGGAAGAAAAAAAAAAGGCAGGAAAACGCTTCCCTTTTTTCTTTTTCTTTCTGGTTTCTTCTCTTAAAAGCAACTTGCCAATTAAGCTAAAATTGGCATCTCATCTGATTTATTCACTGTACATCCAGAAGTTGCATCTCTCCACAGTCCACGCATGAGGACCTTCCTGACAAGAATCAGCTTCTCTCACGAAGGCAAACTACAACAGGAGCAGCGGCCCCACCCTCTTTTTATGGACACCAAATTCTCATCCAATGCAAAGTGGAAACTTACCCTTTGTATATCCGTGGAAGATTAATTATGGAAATTAACGTAGTGGTATCGACATAAATTCCTCCTGTACAGAAACCTCTTCACCAGCAAAACTTCTTTTTCTGCACCGAATGAAAAAAAGGTGGTGCTTTCGATGATCTGTGCTTTAAAATGCAGGTGAAAGATCATATATACACTTACCTGAAAACTTGCTTTTTCACAACCATCAACATATGCAAGAAGTTCTTCTAGCCTGATCAAAGCTTCGTGCAAAGCCTTTGAGTGAGAAGCATGATGGTTAGAAATATGCCCACAAAGACCACAGGTATTATTTTTCTTTCCACCCAAAGGTTCACACTATCAATTTCAGATCAAACAAGCATTCCTAAAAATTATGGTTATTTGTTAAATGCAGAAAACATGGTGGCAAAGATCCATCAGAAAAATGAGATGTTGGCATCCAACCTATTTAGCTTGTCCCAGCACTCACAGATCCGACCCCACTCGATCCCACCAACTACACACTGTGAGATTCATGTATTGAATAGTTTCATATTCAATTGGTGAAGACTTGTTTCTACCAGAAAAATATCTAAACAAGAGGGCAGTTACCTTTTTCGTTGCAATTAGCTCTGCCTCCAATGCATCCACACGATAAACAGAAGCATTTAGCAGCTCCTCTTTTTCACAAGGCATCTGAAAAGGCGTTGTCTGTAATGTGTCAACCTTCTGCTCAAGTTCACCCAGCCTTTTCATGACAGATGAAAGTAGGTCTGCCTCGGTAAACCCTGGAGCGGGAGAAGGGGGTCGGGATTCCTCCTTCGGCGCCGATTCAAAAGTCTGGTCAGTAATGCCACTGGCAGAATCAGATGCGGAGTGTTTTTTGGCCTTCCAAATTGCCATTGAACGGAAGAAAGCAAGAAGTGTTATGAAGAAGGTTAAAAGCACAGCCCAGGTACGAACTGAGATTCCTTTTGAAGTCTTCTCTACTTTTAACAGAAAAGGTGTGCCTGCAACCAATTTCATTAATTTTGTTCAGCATCTGATATAATATCATATCAAATAACATTTACTCCAAACCAGTGAAGTCCTAGTGAAATCCAACTAGTCATGGTGATACCCCTTATCAGAAAATATAATTAGTGCATGATCTAAGCAAAAAAGAATCATGACTTGTTTCTTAATTAACGTTCTCCCAAAACAATAGGAGATGTCTGGATCTTCATATAAAGGCCCTGAAAAATCAAATGTTCTGTTTTTATATCCGAGTATCATAACATTCCACCTACCATGATTGGTGTTTTTTTAATTTCTCCAAAGGAAACACAAGGAAAATGGAACTCTAAGGGTGAGACTACAATAAAGGGAATATTACATTTAACTTCATTTCACTTCTCAGGGCTGCCACGCCTAGGAGGCAGCAGAACAAGAAGGCTGCCACAATCCTACGGTACCCTATCTCTATCTATTACAACCAAAATTTTCTGTATCAGATGATACCAGCACCTTGTTGGAGGTTCTAAACATCAACCATATTCACCAACAGTTACCAGTCAGAATTTATCCATATGATAGCGTTCATAGCAAATAAGGTCTGTAAAAATGGTTCAATGGTGCAGAAACCTGCTAACCTTTGGAAGTAGATGAATTTTGAAATTCAGCATCCACTGTCTTGTCAATCATAGGTATATATCCATCGTATTCAGGGACAATGGCAGCACTTGTCTCACCTGCAACCCTAGCCTTAATAATTTAAAATGTTAGCATTATATATACACTCAAACCCGCAGACACTTGCATTTCATGCAAGGAATGGATTCTGTTGGAAGATACTTTTAATGCATCCATCTTCTAAAGTGAAACAACTTCAACTAAACTTCACATAGACTCATACATCTAAACTTTCAGAAAAACTTACTTCTTCAGTGACAGGACCCAGGCTTGGCAGCAAATAGCTCCCAGTTGGCTTTGGAGAGCCAACATCTTCCGCTTCAGATCCTGACTCCGCAGTGGATGTATCACTTGTTTTTATCTGACTTAGCCAAAAAATAACCTAGTTTAGAGAACAAGCAGTTGAGTATCCTACTAGACAAAAGCTTTCCCGAGGGAGCTTACCATTGGATAGAATGGCTTGTCATGAGCAATTACCCTGCCCTCACTGTTTGAAATAGTTACTATTTGTCTGGAATATTGTGCTTCACCACTGAGAACCATCTGAACGGACAATTAATCGTATAACATGAACATATTAGAAAAGCCCTTGCCAAAAACAGAAGTCTTGGTGTTTCAACACACAAAGGCACCACATAGAATTTCAAAGTAATTGCCAAACCTTTAAAATGTTAGGATCTTTCCACGGCCCCTTGTCAGATCTCATACAGCCTCCCTGATCAGTACAAGTACAGCTACCACCGAAAAATCTCGGGCAACTCACTGAACAAATTCCAAGATATTTTAAAAAGTTTTAGACAGTGTATAATTGAAAGGGAAGATAGCTAGCAAGGAAATAATCGTAGAATTTTGTTACCTGGAGTCTATTATTTCAAGCAACTTGCTCTGGTACTTGTTACCATGAACCTGTGTTAAAACCCCAAAATCAGCTAATATACTTCTGTCAACTGTAAATGTTCGGCAATTCAACAAAACTAAGGAAAAAACACCACTCACGTGAATCTTGGAAGCTGTGTAGGGATCAAGAAAAGATTTCACTGTTTTCCAGAGCAGCTTAAAACCAGGACCAGCATTGATGACAAGCATTCTGCAGAGTGTCTGCAATTTTATGTTTTAGCTCTTGTAACAAAACAGCTTCCCAACTTGATTTCCAGACATAAATATTAGTGTAAAAGAAAAACTTCTGTGAAAATTGAGAGCGAAATCACATACCTCAGGATAGTTGTCACCATCAATCTTCTGGAGTTGAATAACGAGTTCTCGTGCAGACTTGGTGAAGTTTTTTAAACCCTGGAGAATAATTTGTTAAAAAATATAACAGAATGTAACAACCTTGAAGAAGTATAAAAAAAAACTGGTATTAATTAGGAAAACATACAATTCCTTGCACATCCAAGATGGTTGTACTTGAATCTATGTGTTTCTTTGCGGCAATGGAGCAAGCTGGAAACTTGATCGCAAATGTCTTTTCAAACTCCTGCACGTGATATCTCATATATCTTTCTAAAGTGGTCACTTCCATAAGTTTGCTGGAATCAACTTTTCCAAGTCTTTCGATGTAAACAGGTCTCCCATCCTTATCTACACCATGATAACCCTGAGGGTAGTACTCTCGAACTTCTTTCAACTCATTGAACTTGAAATCCTGAACAATGCCACTAAACTTAAGAATAGGAGAAATTATTTATTTCATAGACGAAGACCGCATCACTCATGGACTAGGCCAATAAAAACAAGATAGATACACAAAATCATGTGGAATGCATGCATCAACAGGTGGGGATCGCCGTATTTTATCTTAGTGTCTTGTGTTTATTGGATTAGTCTATGAGTGAGGTGGTAGACTCAGTCTACCTAAAAATTTCTCTAAGAATAGCCACCATAAAAAAGAAAATGTAAAGATACAGAAATGGAGAAGGATTGTAATAGTGTCACCTCCAAAATTGTGTCAGTACCGAAGTCTTTCCTCCACTGCAGCATGTTGACCCACATCCGTTTGGCTTTCTCAACATCAAACTTCCTTGCTTTTAAGAACCTGCAAAAACAAAATTCTTGAGTATTGAAGCTGCAGAAAAATTCTGCTAAGCTGAACCAACTATGCCTCATTTTGAGTATCAAGAAAAATGTGAATATAGAAACATTAATAAAAGCTCACTTCCAGTGTGTACACAATCATAGAAATGATTGAAAGTTTACAAAAACGAAATTGGAACATGAAACAACCACTGTAAATGTTCATCCCACAGTATATTTAATTGATTTGCCAAAATGAACAATGCAGCTATAACTGTTTATTGGCCACTCTCTCAACACTTCTGCAATTGAAATAGAAATTCAGAAAAGGAAAATAAAAAAATTGGTTGACAATTTAACTAGGTGAACTCAAAGGGGACATTCAAAAAGAAATCAGGAACACCACATAGCCAATCATTCCCGATTGCCTTACATCATAGCATTGAAGACTTCAAGCAGCCAGCCAGTTTCCCCTTTTTTTTACAGGCCAGTCTTGATTTATTTGTTGACAAAGCAATTGGAAAATTACAGTCAGCCTCTGAAAAATATTTGAAAAAGGATGGAACACCTAAAAACCTAACAACAAACGATCATTTAAATAATCAATAAAACAAATAACAGGCTAACAAGCAAGCAATAAGAGAACATTTGAGGAATTAAAATAAAAATGACGAAAGCAAAGAAAATATTTCATCAAAACAATACTCAGCACCAAGAACAAGCATAGAAGAAAAGGAACCTCAATAACATATGATAATTATCATGTCTAGCAGGAAGCAAGTCGTCCGCCAGAAGTGCCTGTTTAAACGAATCTACAAGCCGAAGCTCCTCAACATCTCGAACATCCTCAACTGCAGCAGAAACCCCTTCACCACCGCCGCCGCCGCCATCACTACCTTTTTTCTTGCTTTTCGTGAGAGAACGCCTGAGTTTACTAGACGCCTGAATTGCTTTCCTTTTCAAACTCCCAATTCTAGTCTTCCTTTCTTCCTCTGAGTTCTCAAAATCCGATTTCCGCTCTCTTTTCTCTTCATTACTAGAGAGCCTCTCAAGACCTAAAAGCATCGAATAATTAAAAAAAAAAGTTAATAAAAAATCTAATTCCATGGTTTACAGGTCATTACAATTTTAGCCGTTATTTGCTTCCCAAAATTACTCAATCTAAAATATTTTCACAGATTTGATAATCTAATAAAATGTACTTTCTAAACAAAGATTTTTCCGCCAAAGAAATAAAAAAAAACTGGTACAGAAATGATCAAATCAAATTCAATAATCAAAGAAAGAGAGAACTTACAAGGCCTCGGTAAGCGATCCAGCGGACTCGACATGTCAAGAATTAGAGATCAATATTACCAAAAAATAATAATTAAGGAGTTCTGTGACTGTTGTATTCCCTTTTGAC
The DNA here is from genome assembly GCA_029228465.1 of Salix viminalis. Classification (NCBI taxonomy): domain Eukaryota; kingdom Viridiplantae; phylum Streptophyta; class Magnoliopsida; order Malpighiales; family Salicaceae; genus Salix; species Salix viminalis. The sequence goes on from CM055427.1 coordinate 14,679,838, forward strand.
AGAGTTCAGAATCTTTTTAAGCTGCCATGGACTGCTTCTGCTGGTAGAGGAAAAGGCAGTGGTTACGGAAGGGGAAGGAGCGTTACGAAATGGAATTTGCAGTAGTTAAACTTGAATTGCTTGATTGCTTCTTCGCAGAGAATTTCATTTTTTAACTTTAAAAGAGGGGAGGTGGAGAGGCGGGGAGACGGTGCGTGTAGATACGGCTGATCTTTATTGCATGGCTGTCGAGTGTGCTGGTGGGTCCTGCGCCGATAGCTGGTGGAACCAACCGGGGTTTTTGCTTTGGCGGGAATACTCCTAGCCGACATCCCGTGGTTCTTTTTTTTTCCCGTATAGAAACCGGAATCAATTTGGATTGAGGTGAACGGGTATTGCCCCCGGGTCACCGACCCGTCGATTTGACCTGATGTTCGGTGGCTCAATTATTGGATCACCGACCTACCAGTTTAAACTTGTTCGGTGGTAAGTATTAGCTTTGAATTATATGGGTGGTAATATAATAATTATTAAAAATTACATGATTATTAATTTTAAAAATCAAATATTTATATTAATAATAAAAAAACCTTGATGGTTGGTTCAAGGTCACATCCAGCATATTTTGTTTGTTTCTAATCGGTATAAATTTAAGATATTAGTAAAGTAAAAGGTGACGTGCTCACTGTAACAGCCACTTTCGTGTTCATCCGGCCAGGACTATCCGTTGTTTGAACTTTGAAGTTTAGGTCTGATCCAACGTGGTCCAGCAGAATTTTACCAGCCAAAAAAATGGTGCATTGGATATTTATTAACTACGGCTTCAAATACTTTGACAAGTGTTGCACAATTGTGCCTCATCCTTCTTGTCATTTTTTTTTATAATCGCCCTGTGATGTTCTCAAGCCACTCGTTGATATATACTTATATGAGATTGCTGAAATTCGAATTTCAGCCACGAAGCCATCTATATAAATAAAACTTGTTTGTTCTTACATCTTAAAAATAATTTTATTTATTTATTTACTTCAAATCAATAGCAAACGTCTCTCTCACTTGTTCAAATAATCCTGGATTTAGGAACTTGTGTTGCTTGGCTGACTTTCTCACTAGTACCGAATTTTGAGGGACGATGCATGTAGCAACTGGATTGAGTTTATGAAGATACATGTCTGCAATCGAGCATATGATGATGATGATATTTAATTTTGTATTTTGAAAATATTTTTGAAAAAAATTGAATTCTTCTATTTATTTTTTACTTGAAATTAATATATATATATATTAAAAATTATTTTGACGTGCTGATGATAAAAATAATTTTTAAAAAATAAAAAAAAAATCATTTTAATATATTTATATAAAAAAAAATATATTTATATAAAAAAAATATTTTCAAAAACGACCTCAACCAGACACTTCCTGCCATTACACTCCAAGTGGTACCATTACCCGACAATAAGAAATGGAACATCGAAATTGCACGGAATAAAGAATATAAGATCAAAGCAAGTTCGTGACACTTTAGGTTTTAGGCTTCATTATTCGAGAATCCCATGCAGTGAAAGGGCAAAGAACTCCATGGTTACGAATTCGTGGACTAGTTCTTTGCTTTTCTCCTTCCTCTAGCTTTGGTGCTAAAGGGGGACCGTGCCAACTCAGGCTACGCTTAAGAAAATAGACCATGGCAGCACAGCAATGCAAGGAAATGCCCTCAACAATGACTAGGCATAATCTGACATATCTGACGTAGACATCCAGAACCGACGAATATTAAAACAAACGAAAGAGAGCAAGTCATCTTCACTATTATTTACCGGGTGATGTGATTTTGATACTCCTTCAGACATACCTTTGCAAAGCTAAAAAGCCAATCCCTTGCGCGAACAATATGCAGAAATCAACTATATCGTCAATTGCTTCCAACATTTCATTACAAAGTTTATCTATACACATATATTCACATACTTAAATACATACATGATGATGAGGTGGAGTGAGACATAATCCCGCCATCATAGTCACCTTCCAACAATGGTTTATATACACAAGTTTTACGCAGCGAGAACTGAAACAGCCACGAACAAATAATGCGTCAGTAAACCTTTGTTAATTGAATAAAATTAACATTTTCTTTTAAATGAATCACTGATTAGATTTGCACCTGTCACGTATATTTCTTCAAGTTCCTCTTGGATCGAAATTGACCAAGCTTGTCTCTCCATTGAGCTGTAGCAGATTATGAAAATTATAAAGATGTGAAGATATTACTGAAATTGAAAATAACTAATTAGCATGATGAAAAGTAAGGGCACTACAATGCAGTTGTAATAGACAAAGAACTACTATGGAAAATTTTGAACCAGAACACCTACAATGATAAACAGCAGGGAGTTTTAAAATTTAAAGCAGCTTATTGCATTGACTTTGTGTTTAATCACAAGAAGTTTATATAGCTAGACTGGTCAGTGCAGTGATTATGAGCAAAAACCAATCTGGTTTCTTTTAAATTGATGATGGATATCGGCTGAATAGGCAAGGAAAGCCGCACATAAAAACTGCAGGCAAAAAAGATTGAAGCATCTTGAAATGAAACGTACCAGCATCTCCATAACGTTCCTCGATGGCAGCTGTAAACATGTTGCGCACAAGATTAAACTCCTTGGTATCAAGACAAGGTTGACCAGTGGGCCTGAACCATATTAATTCCAATTAACTCCTCTTTCTCAAAACTGAGGCATAATTAAGATAAATTCAAATTCTTGTTTTTCAAATTATTAATAGTTAACTTTAGAATCACAGACAGCAGACATTCTTGAATCTAGGGAAGGCCCCCATCCCGGAACATGCACTACAAGATATTAGCACCCACATTTTATTTTTCTTTAGAAAAAAGAAAAAGTCACGATGCCACACATTTTGAATTGATGCACACCTGCTATTGGATAACAGTCTTCTTGCCAGAGAAATCCAGCAACTTTTATTTTCAATACAAGAGGATAAACGAGTGAAGGGAAAAAAATTATCTAAAGATTTCCAGACTTACCTATCAAGTTCAGTGAATAATAAGCCTTCTGAAGCAGGAGGCTGAATTGACTTCCCAGATTCCATGACTCTCATTCCATCACTGTATGCCAGGTACTTATTAACTTGAATAGGCACCTACATGGATTAAAAGGAAAGATGTGCTTCTACCGATCAACATGCCACTTATAAGTTTGTAAGAGGTTCAATATCAAAACATTGCTTATTTCAGGTTACTGCTTAAGTCACTCTACTGACAATCTTGAGGCATAATTTCTTTTAATTCCTAATAGATAAGAAATTATCTGAAAGTTGCTCTCTTTCCACCACAAAGAGAGAAAGAAATGACGCAGGAGAAACAGAAATGAGTTACATTTTAAATGATCAAAAGTACCACCTAGCATGCAAGCGTCAGAGTCAAGACAGCATCATGATTTGATGTACTTCGCCATAATAAAGATTTAGGCATTACATATTACATTAGGAAGTTAGCCTAGCATGCGCCAGATATAAGACACAAAAATTCATTTGACTGGCATTCCAGAATAAAGATGTATGCATTGCAATAGGCATTTCACATTCACAAACACCAGATGACAAAGCCCATCGAAATCAACATTTTTAGGGCTTTTCTCACCAGGAAATTTCAAGAAAGCTAGCACCTTCACTCAGTCAAACAAGCTTTGGCATTGAGTATATTGGTGCAGCCAAAGAAATGAAAGAAATTCAGAGTACCTTGCATCTAACAGCAATATTGATGGCATCTGATGGACGAAGATCAAAGCTGACGCATTCAGTTTCATTACCAATCTGTGACAACATCAAAGAGTGAACTATTTCTACTTGTAGTTATACAAGTTAGTCCAATGCACCATAGACTAATTCAAATGAAAATAATAAGGGTATACCTTGGTAAGGTACAACTGGGCAAAGTATGCTTCATGCACTCTCTTTGTAACTCTAACAAGTTTGACCTGCAAAAGAGTATCATAATCAAAACATCGCTGTAAACTAGTGTTTCACTTACAATGGTAGAAAATAAGAAAGTATAATTCGCATCTCCTTCGTAGATTTTCTATGGTGTAGGCTTAAAATCTGCCATATGGCATTAGGCTTGTTTACGCACTACCACGTGCTTTAGTCTGGCCTCTTTCTCTCTCTTTTATTTTTATTTTCTTTATTTATGAAAAAAAAAATGGGTAGAGAAGAAGAAACACCAACTTACTTCAAAACCCATCTTTTCAACCATGTCCTTCACCACTTGATACATAGTTGGTCTTGCCTGGAAACCGACAGCCAAATTCCTCAGCATTACTATATATGAAACAAATTCAAGCAGTTGCCAAAGTCCAAATTTTACAGCTCAATTATTTCCGAAATAAAAATCCTATCACATTCATAAGGAAACTAAATACATACAATTTGGACATTGCGCACTGCTGCCATGAGCAACACACTTGGCATCTCCACTGAAAGCAATCAAATGCAGGTAATCACTCCAAAATGATAGAGTAAGCACTGGTCTCTAAAGTATTGAAAATAATCAAATGCTATGTATTCGAAATTACTACGTAAAACAGGGAACATACAAACAATTATTGGAAGAAGAAGACCGGTTCCATCTTCCATCTTCAATACAATTGCAGGATGCGGGGCATAGTCCGGCAGATGCCCACCTTGAGGGTTGTTGTGGACACATCTTAAGTGCTTTCCATCCCTCATTTTGATCACAAAACCATCCGACCCACTCTTCACCTCAACTTCATGAAAAAACCCAATTCAAGTCAACAATGAAAATACATCACAAACCACATTGCACAAAAAAACTTCAATGCTGGCAGCCTACAATACTCTGATGTAATTTAAAGGTAAACCCTACCAGCTTCAACGACACTGGAGTTGACGTAATCTTCATCATTTTCATTGAAATTCTCTGCTGTACTCCCATTACCATCTGAAGATGAGTTTAAACTGCACTGCACTGTATTGCATCTTCGCGCCTTCAGTTGCCGAGAAGCAAGACCCACCTTAGTTTTGTAACCCTTAAATCCCCACAATTCACTTCTAACCAGCCTAGCCTTCACCAAGGGACCAGTCATCGGGAAAGCGTGGTTTCCTGCTTGTTTTGCTCGCACAGTAGGGCAAATTACCGGTCCTTGCAGCGACCCCATCTCTCCTCTTTCGAAAAAAATAATCAAATTAACTGAAACAGAAATAGTTGACCTAGGTTAAAACCGTAATTAAAACCGAAATTGAGGTGAAACTGAAGATTTATTTATTTTTTAATTAATGATCAAAAGAATAATATACCGCAAACCGTCTTTTTCCGAAATTAGAAACAAAACTCAAGTTTCCTAATTGCTTTCGAACAAAAAACAAATTATGATCATCTTTTCTACAATTCAAACGATCCGTGTTTACTCTACAAGAATCAACGGAAACAAATATTAAAAAAATCCACCACACCTGAATATAACCGATCACGGCTGGTGAAACGCAGCCAGTAAGACCTTCAGTTTCTCGATCTTGTATTTACAGTTTTCTCAGCAATCGAGAAAGGGTTAAAGAGAAACGATCATATCAAAGTTGAAAAAAATAGAGGATAAGGAGAGTGGAGTGGGGTAGAGATTAAAGAAAGCTTATACAGGAAGAATTGAGAGCATATAGAGATGGGAGAACCGACAGGGGAGATCGGATAAAGGGGGCAACGAGAGATGGGCGTGAAAGCAGATAAGAGATTCTATTTTTTGGTCTGCAGAGAGGGGGAGGGAGGAATTAAAGAGATACTGTAGCACCGATTGATGATAACATAACTGAAGAGAGAATGGAAGCTGGGCTTTTCTTATCGATATTGTTTTTCAAATGACGGTTCTAGCCTTGTTAGTCTGTGCATTGACATGCGTACGGTGCTCCAGATCCAAGGATAAATTACAATAACAATTACCTGTAATATAATTAAAGTCAGTACCAAACGTTTAAAATGATCATGATTAATTTCTTCTTCTTTTTTTAGATGAATAATGTTGACTTCATTGTCGAGTTTTATTTTTTTAATTTTTTTATATTTAAGCTTTTAATTTAGTTTTGTTTTAAAAGTATATGGTGTTTTTAGATGTTTAAAATATCATATACTTATTATGATTATATATATTTATAAATAAATTTTGTTGTAGTTTACATGTGAAAAGGTCCTTTTTAAAAAAATAGAAGAAAATTATGGAAAATGGTAGTTAAATCATAATTTAAAACACTATATATTATGATTTTAATATTAGCATATGACAATTCTTTGAGAGAATATATTTATCTCGTATAAAAAGGTTTAAAAGATTTTATTTTTTTATATAGTAATACTGTATTCATTATGGCCTCACAGCACATGCTTCGTTTACTCTATTTATTGGGTTTAACTCACTTTTCAATAACTTCTTCGTAATTATAGGCATGGAAAAAGATGTTTACCTGATGTCAAACTTGGCGGCAGTACGTTAATAGGAGATTTGCTGCTTCACCCTACGATTAATTCAATGTTTGTCAGTGTAGATAAAATTATTTTTGATTATAAATATATTAAAATAATATTTTTTTATTTAAAAAAAAATGATTTAAAAATAAAAAAAATATTTTAAATAACTTTTTTTTTCCAAATGGTTTACCAAACAGCCCCTAAAATGATGATGATGATGTTTGTTTTTGTTTTAAAATATATTAAAATAGTATATATTTTTTATTTAAAAAAATAATAATAATTCATCCAAATAATTTAATAATATCAAAAATAACTATTTTTTAAAAGGCTTTTAAAATACACTCTCAGACAATCCCTTGATGGCTTACATTTATGAAGAAAAACAATGTCCAGGCGGACAAATTTGTCGAAGTTAGGCCATTCGTTTTTGATGTTCTGCCTCTTAAAAAACAATTCCGGTGCACTGCTCGTCGAAATTGAACGGAAACATCCTTCACCGATCTCACAAATCAAGCTATCCCACTTACCCCGCCAGATTAAAGCGTTGTGATACAGAAGTGAGAATAGGGGTATTTCCGATATTTAGCCAAATGGATATAACAATAGGGCCTGTAACTGAGACGTATTCCTGCGATGTGAAAACGTTATTGGCTGATTAGCGGAATCACATTACAGGCGGCCAGAGATATCAATATGCTCAGAAACTGCCACGTGTATAATATTTTTACGTGCCGATATGGATAAGGCTCGCTGCCTCGTCAGATATCAATTTTTTTTCTTAAGAATATCAAGTATTTAAATCAATTCACTTGTGCAATGCTCTCATTTGTTGGCGCTCTGTTTAAGTCTGCTGCTGTTAATACTCGAGTCGAGGCTCGGTTTTTTCTAAATTACGTAGGATATCCTTGTTTTTAACTAAATTTTTAATAAATATAAAAAATGTTTAGATAATTTTATAGAAAAAAATAAATTATGAAGATTAATTTGGTGAGACATGGTTAATTTTATAGATTTATAAATAATTATGATGACATGTAAAAATATAATTTGAAAAAATATACTGAAATAAAACATATTGAATCTATTAGAATTCACTTTGATTGACTTGGATTAATTTGAATTGACATATTAAGTCTTCAATTTAGATCATCAAACTTTAATAACTTTGTAGGAAACAAATATAAAAAATATTAAACTTAATTTTTAATCAATCCAATATTAAAAATGATGTTGAAAACAAAATTCAATTAGAAAAATGAGTCAGACTAGTTTATGTTATCCTCACCAATCTTGACCATGGGGCTTAGATAACTGAGTAGAAATTAAATTGAAACAAATTATAAAATTCAATCCTAATCAATCAAGTTTTAAATGACAAATTTTAAAAAAAAAAAAAAAATATTTGAGTCAACCCGAGTTAACTGACAAGATTTATAATCTAAGTCAACTGATCGGGATAACTTAAAGAAAAGCAGTCTGAAATGAATTATGAAACATACTCTTGGATCAACTTAGTATTGAATGATGAAATTAAAAATTAAATAAATGAAAAAAAAATATTTGAGACAACTAAGTTAAACCATGACCCAAGTCATGAGACAATAATAACCCGATAGAGAAAAAATAAAAATAAAATATGAAGCATAGTTTTCGATCAACACAATATTGAAAGGTTAAATTAAAAAATATTTTCGGGTTTAACTTGGGTTAATTTGTCAAGCTCAAGTCACAAAAACTATGATAAACTCTGTGAAAATAAGAAAATAGATAAAGTCATGTTCTCAAATATATCAATATTTAAAAATAGAACTGAGAAAAAAAATTATTTAGTTAAAACTAACATGAAAAAACTCGAGTAAACCTTACTAACCTATCAAACTTGTACTTTACATTATGAGATTGTGGTTGCCATATAGAAAGAAAAAATAAATATAAAGTCAAATTATCAATTAACATAACATTGAAAAATAATATTGAGAAAAAATCAATTAAATAAAAAATAACTCCAATTAATTTAAATTATAATATTGTGATAATTCTATATAAAATAAATAAAAATAAATTATAAAGTTTAATGCTCATAAGATTTTTTTTTGTAAAATGCTAGAGTATCTCACTTTTTTTCACACGGTGAAATGCCAAAGCTTTTTAATTCTACTTTTATGACCCACATTATTATGCAATGGGTTGAGTAATATTTTTCAAAACTTGAAAAATTTAAAGATGTTATAAAGTAAAAAAAAAAAAATGCATGTAAGGATGAGATGAACTGTAAACTCTTGGGTAGGATTGTTCCGGGTGAAAGGAATATAAATGGACCCGAGTGAAAAAGGGTGGCACAAGGATAAATATAATTCAAGTGTAAAAAGATTTAATTTAAAATTAGGAAAATAAGATATACGTATTTATTTCAATTACAAGGGATTGAATGAAATGAAAGTAAGGATGTGGGAGCATTAGATTGTATAATATAAAGGTTGCAAGGGGTTGAAACGAAAAAGGAAAACAAGCGAAGGGTCAAAGTGTAAAACACTGGAAAAATTGGCTATAAAGTATAAACACCTAACACCCCACCCTTCCGTGCACACAACGGGTCACAAAGGAATGAGAAGGGGTTATATAAATTTATTTTAAAATTGAATTCGTGTCATAACACATGTTTTGCAAACGTGATGAATGTCTTGTGCACGTGTTAAACAAATCGAGTAATTGTACTGATGCTTAATTAGAGTTTTAACTAGTTGAAAATAAATTGAAGTCAGTTTATGACGTGTAATTATAAATCAAAGGAGATTGACGTAATCGTGCATGATGATTGGATGAAGAATGGCTAGTTGTAAAAATAAATAACTGAAATGTTTGGAATTGTAGTTAGTATTTTTTTTTGGTTAAGATATATATTAAAAATGATATTTTTTTTATTTTTTTAAAAATATTTTTGAAATCAATATATTAAAAGATATAAAAATACTAAAAAAATCATTTAAAACAAAAAATAAAAATAAATGTTTTTCAAACATCTTTAAAATACTTTTGAAACCTGTTACAAACATACAAATAATCCCAACTACACGCGCTCTTAAATCAACTGTATCGGTTAACAATCAATGATCGATTCATCACTGCGCAGTTGAAAAAAGTCCACGCCATCCATTCTTGTCGCTAGTACACATGGCATGAACATATATATATATATATATATATATATATATATATATATATTTAAATCCCACGGCACCATACAGTTAAAATTAAAGATTGAATTAATTTGAAATTGACCTACCCCTAAAGCCTCTCGCATCGTTTACTCATAGCCAACTTGCATAAACAACACAGGAGGTTGACGTCACCGTGCATGATGATTGGCTAGTTGTAATAATACAGAACATACAAGTAAAAGCCAGCTCACAAGGACTCGAGAATTAAAATTACACCATGCTGGCATGTCGTTTTGGTACAAGGGTTATTTCTGTGGGATTTACCGTAGCATTATTAATAGTAATATTATTCCCAGGGAAGATTCCGGATTGGGGCATGGTTTATATATTTTATTATATATAAATAAAATAGTTTAATTGTTTTGTAAAACTTTCTTTTTTTATTCTGCAATAAAAAATTAAAAATATATGCTAATATTGAAAATGAACATGTAATAATTTTGCAAGGCGCTGCGTGTCAAAACCCGATCCATCTTCTTCCAAGCGAGACGGGCAAGTCGAGCAAGGCCCATCCATTCCGAATAGTAAGAGGAGGGTAGCTGGGCTATCCGTTGCGTTCTTCATCAAACCCGGCCCACATAACATAGACCCGCTGCTTCTCTATACGCCCGAGAATTCCATCTAATCTCAGCCCGTTTCCTTTCACTCTCTTAACTGCGCAACAAGTCTCATTTTGTTCTCTCTTTTTATTTGATCTTTTTTTTTTAAATTGATTTAAATAAGTTGGAACTGGGTTTTATCGATTTATTATTTTATATGATTTAATTAAAATGTTAACTTTGGTTTTAAACTTTATATTTTAATCTACTGAACTAAACTGAGTTTAATAATAACTATTTAGAGTTTATTTAACCTAGAAAGTGCTGTTGAATCTGCCATTAAATTTAATAATGAGAAGAAGCAAGCTTAGCCAGCTCGGAGTAGATGGAAATTAAAAGGTTAGCCAGCTGTAATTTTCATTTCATTTTCCTGTGCGGTAAATCTCTATGCATTAATCTGGGATGGTGCTATCAATCGTGTCAAGTTTCGGCAAAGTCAGTTGCTTGTAAAGCTACGCAATACCATGGATTCCTTCCATAAAATCGAACGCAATTTTTGAGATATTTTTAAACACCGAGAGTATCAACATCGGCTAGAGATAGATATCTTCTAAAAATTCACAATCAACAACATCAACTTGACCCTGCAAAAGAGAAATGCTTAACTCGATGTAGAAACTCAATGACTCAGCCAAGCTCCACAATGTTTATACATCTGTGGACTGAATTTAGTCAGTACAAAAGGAGTGGCGCATCCTCCTCTAAAATGCCTTATCTCCTCAATAATTGATCGGACCGACTAATTCGTGGGCTCTTCTGGCCGCTACTCAATCTCTTTCACGAAATAAAAGCAGGATGGATACGTTGCTGGAAAAAAAATTACGAACAAATTGCAAATATATAGCTCAAATTTAGTGTTATTTTGAGCCAATTAAATCTTATGCCAATATATTCATGGTTGAATAGCATGAAGCAGATCGAGTGTTGGAGTTTCTCATAAAAAAACAAGAGCTCCTTAAATATTACATTTGAATTTGTTACCTAAATTGTTACAATGGATCAAATTTGGTCCACCCCAGAACACTTATTTTTTGCAGGGCGACCAAGTTTGCTCCACTAATTAAACGTACAGAAAAAAGGATCAGAATTAATCTTTGATCAAGTGTTAAACATATTTGCTTAAAGTCGATCCACGTGGCTATGTCCCTCCACCAAAATTAGGTGGTGGCCAGATGCCTCCACCCCCACCATCACTGGTCACGTAAGACATGCAAGACAGTGGCACCAGGCAGAGCCCTCGGCTTCTCAGGTCTCTCTTTGGTTCCCCGCCCCCGAAATTCGAAGCCTGAAACATTACCGGCAACATACAAAAATGTTAGAAATTAACTTCATATCATCAACCAACACCGTATGCCTAATCTGATGAATCATTCTACTACCTAGTAATCATGGCCAGTAAATATATATATTTATTATTTTATGGAAACAGGACCGACAATAAATTAATCAGGAAAAATTAGCATACCCTTGTCCATGATTCATGACAGTTCATCTTAGACAAGAATGAAGCCCTATCTAGACTGCGATTTGATAGGAAAACGGGGTATGTCCATACGTATTTAAAATTTTTTAGTCATGCTCTTAACAAGGGTCCAGTGAAGTAGTACTGTTGACTTCAAAATCAAGCAACAGATGGGTTCTACTTGGACTTCCACCATATCTATTTTGTTCTTGTACTAGGAAAGTCAACGAAACAGCATCTCGATGCCTCAGTTTAACCTTCCATTCGAATTACTTTAAAAAAGACATCAAGTGCATTCACATGTTTTGTATTGCGAGAGATGTCAGAAAACCACTTCCATACCGCCGCTTGGATGCTTATGCTGGTCCTGTTGCCGGATGAATTCATATATGGAATACTCAATGTCTGCAAAGAAAAATAAATTAAATTACATCTACCTCAAATTATCCTTCATGTGGTGCATCTAAATTAAGAAAAGATTTTACTAATCTCCAAGGTAATTAATCTTAAATAATAAAACAAAAGACATCTCTATTCTATCATCAAACTGAGTAATTCGATCACCAGGCATTGATCTCTTGCTCGTATCAAAACTAGAAAGATGCCAAGGACAAAGGAACAGAAGAAAAATGAAATACTAATGGAAACCCTAGCTACCATTTTTGACTAACCCTATATATACTTATATAAAATATAAAATTCTCTTCTAGAAGAACGAGGGTTTATTTCTCAGTCTTTGCACTAGTTTTGAGTTTTGACCAAGGGGTCTTGGTAACAGCAACGTTAGCATCCTAGTGCATATTTTAAGAAAACATATGCGTGTTCGTGTCAGAGAAGGATAAAAATTAGTATTTAGAACATGACGAAATCTGAGAAGAATGTTGGGAAAGTGGAAAATACCTCGACCTGGTTTTGAAGGAATTTGATGTATCCAATAGCCTCCATTAGTACGGATGCTGTGTCTGTCTGCAATATTTTCCCAAACCCATCCACATGGAAAATCACAAATCAATTCCTCAGTCGCAAAACAACAACAAAAATGACTTCTTTTTTGTTTAACATCAGATGAGCATCTACTGTTTATGTTTGCCACTCAATTCCCTTTTCATTTTTTCTCCTCTTAATCAGAGTTTGGTACTTTCAAACTAATTACGTTAAAATGTGTCAAGTGTTTTAATCAATTTAGGCTCTGTTTTTCTAATTAAGCTGCTACTTTTGCAAAACGAAGTCTTAATCTTAACAATAGATTACAATCATTAATATATATTAATCATCGAATGATGATGATATAAATGATATTTGAGGTGCAACGAATTGATCAGGCACAAAATTTAGATTACCTTTCCAAAGGGTGCAACTAACTGCTGCAAAGCTGCAATTCTATCTCCTAATTTCTCTTTTCTAGCCTGTTAATTAAACACCAAATTTCACAAATCTGAAAAAAATAAAATAAAATAAAAGGAAGCATGTATGCACTCTACAAAACGTACGTTAATTATTCAAGTACTATAGGTTTCGCACCTTAAGAGGAGGGCAGGAGGCGCGTGACTCCAACCGCGATTTCTTGGGCGGAGCAGTTTGTGTTGTCTGTGGCTCCATCAAGCTGTTGCTGAGCCTTTTAGCCTCTGTTCTTTCATTGGTGGGGGATATCTTTGAAATACAGAGAGTACTGATAATTAAAATCAGTTCAATGATAGCTCAAAAGTCATTTTAAGAAAAGAAGATAATAAAGATTGATTCTCCTGATAAAGATATTCATTTAAAGCTGAAAGTATCCAACATGCAGCAAAAAGAGATGGCTAGCTGCTATAGCCAGCTACCTTTTCTTTTGATGCCATGAGTTGCTGAAGATTTTTATAATAAAGGGTTTTAACTTTTCAATTTTGCTATTAACACAGGGTTAAAACATATATAATTGAAATATATAAAAATTCTTCATCGATCACACTATCATATATCTTGTAAGATGCTACACGGTTAGGGTTCCTTCAGCTTGATACTTTGTACAAGCTCGATGAGTCACTACGTACGTGATTGTTTTGTACGATAAATTTGAATCTGCTGGTCTGTTTAATTCCAAATTAATGCCCACATATATAATACTAAATAATTGCAAAAACAATTACTATCATCAGCCATGCCATGGTAAAAGCAACAGCTCGCTAGCTGCTGCTCAAAAAATGAAGAAAAAGATAGAGAAGAGGGAAGAAGAAACCTCACTTTATTAGGGCTACATGATGGCCTCTGAACGGATTGCTGCATGCGATCGAGACCAAAAGAAAGACTGTCTTTAAACAGAGCAAGAGAATCATCAGCAAAACTTCCACTAAATCTAGTAGAGGTTAAGAGATCCGAGCCCTGCAAGTTCATGTCAAAGGAGGCAGATATCAACGGCGAAGATGGCTGATTCAAGTATGAAATATTTATACTAGGATATATCTGACTGAAGCTCTCTCTGCCGGGTATATCACTTCCAAAGCTGGAACCACCGTTGTGATCACAAGAGGAAATCTCTCCGGGTGAAAACTGATCATGGCCGCCATTTCTTGGAAAGCCGGGTGAGATAGTCTTGAGAAGGAGCTTTTCACTAAGACTGGGATCCTCTTGTTCATCTTTGAAGTAACTTGAGGAAGATAGATGTGGATCTTCGATAGTACTTGATGGGCTATTTAACATCTCAGTAAATTTGGGAAAAGAATCTGACGAGAGCTCATCTTTGATTTTTGAAAGTTGCAGGTGATCATGATAAGCTGAATGGCTGCTGAAGTTGCCGGCAATGTCATTCCAGTGCTGAAAGCCGAGGTCCTGATGAATCATGGTGCTATTGACAGAAGAGACTGGACCCTCGTATTTCTGTCTTGGGTTGAAGATAACTCCATTGTAGTTTGGACTGAAGCTGCCTGAATTCCTGCATAATGATGATCAGTTAAAATTAAATAAATACATATAAAAAAGCCCTAAAAATCACCATTTCAAACAAGAAAATTAGCAGCACATGAAACTATAAAAATACTCTCTAAAAATGAAAACAAAAACCATCTGGTTTTTAATACATAGCTAGCTGTCCGGGGTGTTTGGTCTTGAACTCCAAATTATAAAAATCATTTGATGATTAGCAAAAAACCTAACACATAACAGGTTTTGGCTCCTATGCATCTTGATTGATGTACATCAAATCATCAGTAAAGAAAGTTGAAATAGAGAAAAGGAGATTCCAAATCTAAAGTTAATTTATATATGCTGGCACCGTGAAATACAATAAACCATTTCATTGTGGAAAAGCTGCTCGTAGTTTAGGGAGAGAGAACAGGGAGAGAGAGAGAGCTGGAAAGTACTCACAAAGTGATGGTCTGGGTCCAAGCATGGGTGCTTCCAGCTTCTGCAATCCTAGCTGGGGTAGCAGTAACTAAAGAAGAAGACCCAGCAAACTGTTCTTGGAGCTGATCATGATCATGTTGGCGATGGAGATTTGCAGACTCCATCGTATGGAGAGTTTATTATTTAAAAGGCTTGAAAATTCCAAGATGAGTAATTAAAATTTAACTATCTGTGGCTTGCTTGCTGCTTGGAAAATCTCTCACTCTATTCAAAGAAACACAGTTCAGGTGATCGACAACCACACATGTTCTTGCTTTTGGAGAGCCACTTTTCTCAGTCTGGTCTTTACTCTTTCAAGTTTCCATCTAAAGTAGCCTTAAGAAAAAGGCAGGAGAGCTCGGATAACCCATCTACGTACCTCTCTCCGGCTTTAACTATTTTTTCTCAGTATTCTCCCGACCTCCCTCACTTTGTGAACTCTGAAATTACAGGGAGATAATTACACTTCTCATACGCTATGATTATGATCCTGCCTTCGATCCCAAGGCTTTCAACGACGGTCTGAGGCGAGAAATGATAACAACCAGGCTCTCTTTCCCCTTCTCTTTCACACGCAAAAACACACACACAGCGACATACATGTCCAAGGGTGTCCACCTATATATATACATTTCTTGAAAAAAAAAAATAGTTTTAATTTTTACTTTAAATTAAATATTTTTATAAATTAATATCAAAAATATTTTTTAAAAAAAAATAAAAAAATATATTATTTTAATATATTTCTAAATAAATAAAAAATACTTAACAGTAACTAAAGGTTTTGTCCACCTACTAATTAAGGGACAATCTATTTTATAGATGCGAAGATTTCAACTTCAAAGTCATTTCAAAGTCTATATGGACGGGCTAGCTAATTAAAATCTACCTCTAGCCTCTCTCTCTCTCTGTGTTATTTTAAATAAATTTTAATGATAAAAAAATACTATATAAAAATATATTCAAACAACAAAAAAAATTAAAAAAAATAATGAATATAACAATATGTAGCAGCCCTAGATAAATTCATAAAATGTCCTAGGAGTACCTTTCTTTCATGATTGTCCAGCTAAATGTTACATGAAGAAGGTGGTACGTCTCCAGATGAATACATTGCATAGAGGCATCAGTAGTCAGCCACTGAATCTTGATTGGACGTTCGAAGTCTTGACTAGCCAGTACATGGTTTGATCGTTTGGATCTATCAGGAAACCTGCAATCATATTTTAATATCCATTTCATCATGATGTGAGTATTTCCTAATGAAATACCTTGAAAATTAGACATAGATTAAACTTATTTAGCTATCAAATCTAAGAAAATGACTTCGGTTACATGTCAAGCCACACGGCAAAATGATATTATTTTTTAAAAAAAGTTAATAATATTAAAACACAAACTATATAATATTATATAATTTCATCAACTGAACCCGGTTAAAGATAAGTACCAAAAGAAAAAAAAATGATATATATTTTTTTTTAAAAACTCCAAAAGCTCAATCATGATGCTTTTGAAGAATAACCAAGTTCCATAAGTGATCCAATGGTAAGAATTTAAGATTAAAAAGTTTTTTTTCTCTTATGATTTTAGGTTCGAGTTTTGTAATTATTAATATGAAAATTACTGAGAGTTTATATAGTTATTAATTTTGGGATTCATATAATTAATCAATGTTCACACAAATTGACCCGGACAAATTAATAATAATAATAAAATAATAAAGTCTCGTCTAATTTCAATCATCTCCCCCATGGTGGCAAACAAAAAGAAGCTAACCCTAGCCTTGGAGTCTTTCATCATACAAACACTGCGATGCACTCCTGTCTCGACATATCTTAATTTTTCATTCTATTTTCAAATTTTATTTGGCTCTTAATTACTGTAAATTCTAGTGTTTGGACAGAAATACATACGTCTGCTTATCCATGCTATAAAGTTGTGTAGGAGCATGGAGCTTCCATTTAATATTATGGTACATGATAATTTTTTGTTGATGTTTTTTAATTAAAAATACATCTTTAATAAAGTAATTTAAACGATAGGTTATAGCATAAAAATAAATAGTTGATAAAATCTCACACTATTCTTTTCTTGGTAATTAATAATCCAAGATTTCATTATAGGATCCTCAAATTTGCATGAAATTCTATAATTATGTACGTACTTTATTAAATAGTCTGCAAAAAAGAGTTTCTAAAGGGTATGACATGATGATAAAGAGCTTATGATCTGCATAACAGTTCTTGAGTTCGAGTCAGAGTGTGCATCTATTGTAAGAGTCTAGGATAATCAGAGTTTTAATCGCTCACCTAAATCCACAAAATATATTTTTAGAAGGGTGAGACTTCTTCACATCTAAAAAAAATATTTTTAAAAAAAATATGAGTGGACTGTAATATTAAACACTGCTTAAATGTAAAATAAAACATAGCAGGAGTATCCCATGGGAGATTAATAAAAGAAAACACCCTTAAATTCTCTTAGTCTCTACAAAACTTCAGAAATGAAAATTTCTTACTCTCTGCAATGCTTTTGTCTACTCATGGAGGAGAAAGAGATAGCTCAATAAATAATCATAAATTAATTAAGTATGATTAAGCTGTCAATCCATCAAAGAATTAAGTATGATTAAGCTGTCAATCCATGTAAGAAGACCTATAATAATGTTTTATTCAGCCCCACGAGGGTTCACATCAGTCGAAAAGTTGATGGGAGAATGTGAGATAAGAGCATGGGCAAGCTTAGCTTTACCTCCTCGTAGCTGCTAGCACGCCCACCTTTTGTTTGCTTGTTTGTTTTTAGTTACTTTTTTAATCTTCTTATTCAAGGCGATTATTCTTTATTAATTAATGAAAGCTTTACTAATTCTTGCAGGTCACCTTTTGCAAACTTCCTAGTCTCGCTACATTCCAAGATTCAATTCACAAAAGAGCTTTTTCTTTCTAAATTAGATCAATTTACATAAAAATAATTATCACTCTCACTTCATGAATCTTAAGAGATTCGTTCAAGGTAGTTGGAACGTGTAATTAAGTGTACTGCCTGCCCTTTAACCAATAATTCCATTACAAAAAAAATCCCACGTCCACCAGCATTTCAAGGCATGGTCAAAAGAGGCTTGAAACAATAATTAGAAATGTTAGGAGCATAAAATGAAATTAATTTTTGTGATAGCTTGTAATTCTTGGAGTGTTTTTCAAATTATTTCTTACTTAATTTAAATTGATGTTCTTAAAGTGTTTTTGATGATTTTAATATATTGATATTAAAAAGATAAAAATATATATTTTCAATTAAAAAAATACTAATCATAGAAAACAAGCACAAAACTATCTTGAGAAAAGCAATTGCAACAACCTAGCTAGTGGAAAGGCAAAATGTTAGAAAAACACTAAGAATTTTTTGTTTTGGACAAACTGGTGGTTAGAAATTAACATTCTTAGTTATCCATTCCCTTAGGAACTTGAACAGCTTAATCTTCTTCTTACAAAGCTAAATGGAGATTGCTTGAAACAACGTCATGAAGACTTCAAACACTGAAATATTGAAAGGAATGGCAAACACTTTGTCAAATCTTTTTAACACTTTAACTGATAGAAATGCACATTCTGATGTGGAATAGTGTATGTCAGATTATTTAGAATCTCTCATAAATACTGTCATTTCATCCTGACCTGAAAATCTCCTTTTATTTTATGTACTTTTATCTCCTTTTATTGTCTTTTTTTTCCTGTTTGTTTACCCATGTGTCTGCAATTTTTAATGCTAGTTTGTCACAACCTATCATATTTGACACACACACACACACACACTATCTATTATTAACACAAAAAACTAAAAGCAATTATATTCGTGTGCAAGTGAGATATATATTAATTAATTGATTAGAACACTAATTAAGTGGAAAATTTTTTGGCCAGGATTGGTTCCTACATGGGTTCAAAACTTGGGAATTTCTGCAGAATGTGTTTATCATTTTATTCAGAAGTAGCAATCATATCAAAAGTTAGAGGGAGTGATTGAATAAAAAGGGTATACGTACGGCTACCATTTGAAGATTAACAACCTTACATTTCTCTCTTTCCTTCCCTTTAAGCGCTTCTAATTATCTGCAAATTTATAAAATACTCACTGTGGGAAATATATAAGAGTTTAAACAGTATAAAGTTGCCGAAGGCTACTAATAAAACAAGAGGGATTTGAGGAGTGGGGGGCACTCCTAGCTTGCTAGCTGCATATCCATCCATCGTGAATTTTTTATTCTTGAATTAAAACTTGGTGAATCTTTTAAATATGCGCTATAATTAAATTATTTATCATATATATAATTTTTTTTAATAAAGATTCTCTAGATAAACTTTTGTTAAAAGCAGTTCTGTAACCCTCCAAAAGCAATTTGCTATCATCGATGTCTTTACGGGTCCATCAAAATCATAAATTGAAAAAAAAACCCACCTTTTTCTTCAGTCATAGCCGGTCAACCGTAGGTCAAACACCCATGGGTGGCGATTACAGTAAAGATATTTTATTTTCACTGTAAGGATTCAGTCTTTTTTAAATAATTATATATAGTATGTATTAATTAATTACTTCAAGCATAATTAGACGTACGTACGTATTGTAAATAATTATATTTCATGCTAAGTAAAGCTATGACAATGAATGATTTAGCAGGTTAATAATCATATTCTAATAAGTTGACAGGTCCTGGCTACTTGGTAACCCGATGCTCTTATGAAATGGAAGACGACCTAATCTCTAATGACCAACAAATTTAAGATACTTTCTCTGAGATTGTACCTAGGGCTCAACATAACAGCATTTTTAGACAAGATCAATGCACTAAGATCTCATGGAATAACCGAGCTCTGGTTGGAATATTGACATGTCCGAGATTAATAGTTATACTCGAATACCTTAACTCTTGGTAAAACCTGTTCTGCTCACTATAAACCATGGTGACAAAACATATATGTATTAACACATAATCATTATTACAGACACCGTATATGGAACCTAGAACTAAGACAAAGATTTGCAATCCATTGTCAATCCTGGGCTTTTATTCTCATATAATCAGTCATCCTGTGACACATCCATGTAGGTTTAAAGTTTTGTAAATAACATTGAATTCCAAAATAAGACATAATTTCTTTCTCAAATCTTAAGGTTTTATTGCAACTAAACATGCATACACACAACCTCATAATCAAGGCTTCCATCTCTTATCTAACCTGGATATTGGAGGATTCCCAAACCTTCTAGAAAAGTACTCGCTTCGCAGATGTTTTAATTGTTCAAGTGTATTTTTTTTTGGATGAGAATAAACTTTATATACTGGAAAATATATTTTGTGGGTTTAGGTATGCAAGTAAAATGTTTATTGTCTTAGATTCTTACAAGAGGTGCACGTCTTAACTCGAACTTGAGATTTGTTGTATAGATCGCAAGTTCTCTACCATCACACCACGTTACTGGAGGACTTCAAGTATAATCTTCTACACCTTTCAGTGTATAATAATCTTGAAAAGACTGTAATTTTTATATTTGATGTTGTAAGCAATTAAATCACAAGTGATAAAATAATATTTCTTTTCTCAGACGATGTGTCTGCGACCTCCTCCTGCTCCACTGTAGATTTGGGGCCTGTGATGATCAATTACCCTTCAAACATGTGTGTTTCTCTTTGTTTTTGGTTTTAAGGCAAGTGATCTTTCCTTGTTATTTTTGGCCTACGCACCGACACTAATTATTTGCCACCTTTCTTGTTTGGTGAAAGGCAAGCTGTATATATACCCGGCCGAAATTATGGAATTGGTGAAAGTTTTACTTCTTATTATTTCTATGATAGATTTGAACCAAGGATGGTAGCTAAAACACTTATTCCAATCATCAAACAAATTCTTTTAGATTGGACGAACATGCATGCTACACTGCCGGCCGATATTTTTGATATAACAATATATTAAGATGATACAAGTGTTTTTCTTTAAAAAATAAGAGTTGAGTTAATGTTGACTCGACTGAGTTTAATAAGCTCAAATAATGTAAGGGATACAAATAAAAATTGTAATAACAATAAATAAATTGACAAAAAAAAAACAGAATTGATCAAATTTGATATAAAAATTTTAAAAATAATATTGAGCAACAAAATTGAAGATTTTTTTTTGTTTTTAAAATAATAATTATATTTATCAAAAGGCCAAATTGTCTAAATCAACTCATTAATTACTAAAACACACTTTTGAAAATATGAAAATGTTCATGGATGCAAGTTTGAAATTTTTTTTTGTTATTGAACTGTGCTTTTAAAATATATAAAATCAAATTTTCATTGATTAATTTTACTAATGAATAATTGAATTAACAAAAAAAATTGTATACCGCTATATTAAATTCGTTGTTTTTTTTTGCTGGAACAACACATTGAATCCTCCATGCCAATTAAAAAAGAAGTTAAATTATGTCGCCTAAATATTACAGCAATAGATACATATTATTATTAATTATAATACTATAATTATTGTTTTGCTATTTCATTTACAAAATTTAACTCCTGATCTTTATATTTAAAAAATATTGATTCTGACCGCGTAAAACACATTGCAAATGACTTCGTGTATATATAATCAAGTACGCAACTTCCAACGGACAGTTTGATCGTTAGTCAAAAAGCTCAATCCAGTGGTAGTTCCTACCGAACACGCATTATCATGATAGACGTTATAGTTCTAACAAGTATCCATCATCAACCATCTTCAGGAGATTCAAAAATCCAATAAATTCTCCTTCAACATCGATAAATAAAGCAACCTGAAAATATTCTCAACGTCACTAAAGCAGTTTTTTTTTTTAATTTTTTTTTGTAGAGGGACTGGAAAAGGAAGCCAAGTAATCGATCTTAAGGTTGCTATCAGAATTTGCCTCCTGCCTGTAATATACAATCCGAGCAACTTATCATTCTTCCAATCTTATCAATCGAGTCAAATGCTCGGCAAATTTAAGGAAGTGATCTAAAGCAAGCAGGATTTAAAGGTGTTGAGTATTAAAAAATTCTTCATCTAAAAATTTAAAGTTTAAATTGTTAGATGAGATCCTATAATATGATTTATATTATTTTTTAATACATCTTTTAAAATAATAAAAAAAAATTGGGCTTGAAACTTGCATAGATTCATACTAACTTGTGTTTGATTTTTCATCAAATAGAATGAGGGTGGTGAGATTCGATTCGTGACTGCTGGGTCAATAAGGTTCTGATACCATATTAAAAAATCATCTCATCTAAAAACTTAAACGGTTAGATAAGACTCTAAAATATAATTTATATTATTTTTTAAATATTATTCTGATTCTTCCAATCTGATCGATCGAGTCAAATGCTTGGCAAATTTAAGGAGGTGGTCTGAAGCAAGCAGGATTTAAAGGTGCTGAGAAGAAGACAAGCCATTTAAAGGCATGAAAGCTCAACAAGAGGAGGGCCATGCTTCTCTTTGCTTTCCATATCCACTCAGCCCCTATAAATATTTCCTTATTCTCTATGGTCCTCTCATCTTTCTAGCTATAATCTATCGGGGTTGCATATCTCGTGCACGGTCGTCCAACATAAAGCGCACATAGGTTTTCTTGTCTTTAGATGTGTTTATTTATTGTGTTTTAAAAATATTCTTTATTCTAAATTAATTTTTTTTTAGTGTTTGTAAATTATTTTTATATACTAATATTAAAAATAATTTTTAAAAATTAAAAAAAATATTATTTTAATACAATAAAATACACTTTTCAAAAGCAAATTGAGGAGTCACTTTGTCTAAAGATGCAGTCTAATGACGGTGGACCTGTCACGTGATCTGTTGTGATCTTGATTTGCTTAACCCTGTGCTAGTTGGATGGTAAAAAATCATAGAGGATGGAAAGTGAAATGCAGCGGCACTTTGTTTGGTACGGAGAAAAAGTGCAAAAGGGCCTGGAAAGTGAAGCTGGAAAGGAAAAGAGACTGAAAAATAATCGTCCTTCTTATCAATTTCACTTACATTTTCTGAGGCGAAAAGAAAAGAACCGACTAATTCAGGACGACTGGCCATTTGATCAGTTATTCCTCTTTTGACCACCACATCATTTGCCTAAAATATTGATTTTTTAAAAAAAATAAATGGAAAAAAAAAACACCATACATGCAGTCCATGTATTCTATTCAATTCTCTAATATACTTGGTGGTTTCCGTTTCAATCTTTTTAAAAAAATTAAAATTAAAATTAAAAATTACTGCGACAATTTCTTAAAGCCATTTTGTTTGGTTTTAAGAACTTTGATAATTGCCTTTTGTTTTATTAAAAATGAAAACAAAAACATGAAAAAGGAAAAGAAAATAGTACCAAATGACCCCTTCAATAAGTTGTCCATTGATTTCAGTCTTATTTTAAAGCCATTAATGGACATGAAAAAATAGAAATCAGAGATCTATAATTAATATTTTATAAATTCAAACCGAAAATGTTAATTCACAAATAAATACCCATTTTAATCTGAAAAA
The DNA here is from genome assembly GCA_029228465.1 of Salix viminalis. Lineage (NCBI taxonomy): Eukaryota > Viridiplantae > Streptophyta > Magnoliopsida > Malpighiales > Salicaceae > Salix > Salix viminalis. The sequence goes on from CM055427.1 coordinate 14,703,486, forward strand.
AAAACCATAATGATGATGGTAAAGCCTTCTTTTATTCTTTTGGGTGTCTGAGTGCACAATAGTTTTTGTTTTTAGAAGCATTTAAAAAAAATGGATATTTAAATTAAACTTTTTTGTTAGCTTTTTGTCCAACCCCAACAGAGTTTCTCTAACGTTAAGACTATTTTTTTTAAATTTTTATGTAATAAAAAATGCAAAAGGAAAATGCTAGGCTTACACTATTTTTATTCTTTGGAGTATAGAATGACTAGATTATAGCTTCTTGGAATACCTTAAAAAAAACCCATAACCTTGTTCTAAGAATATTCGAAGAAGAAGAGGAAGGTCCATGTCAGCCCATTAAAATCTAGAGAGGCCCAATGAACGGTCCAGCTCGTTTCTAGCCAAGTTGCTTTTGGTGGGACCGAGGACCTGCACCGGTCCAAGCCATGCTTACAAATTCACATCATCAGGAGAGGGAATGGGACCATGGAAAATTTCTGTCGTAGCTTTACAGCGAATGAGAACAATGAAGTAACGAAAAACTTTTTAATTTTCCCTTAAAGAAGTGGAAAAAAAAGACATGCTGAATTATTTTCTAGCATGGATGCCGCAGCTATCGACAGTTACAAAATCTCTTGTAATAAATGACCTATAACTTCACAAATATAATGCTCTCACTCTAATGAAAATATTCGATGCAGAAATGTTATTGCCGGGAATCAATAAATGACAAGAATACTCGTCAATATTCTAATGCTTTTACAATTCCCTTTATAGAAGAAAACTTGCCTGACAATTGCAGGATGCCAAGAAAGATTTGCATTTCTGAATGCTGAAACTCGTGCGCAACTATATGTAACTATTTTAGCTCTTATCCTCCGTATCACACCTTCCTTCGTTTCTTCTCTGAAGGAGCAGTTTGCAACTCTATTCCTTCTTCTAGCTCTCTTTCTATCCAGGTTTCTGTATCTAACTCGGCATCCATGGTTTCTTTGGACAATGAAGCTCTACTTTTTGCTGCTATCTGGCATCTCTTTCTCTTTAATGTCTCTCTAATCTGGTGGACATCAATGTTATGACGACGGGAATTATAAGCGGGGGCAATATTACAGCTGGAACTCAACTCGCAGTCCCCAGTTCTTAGCTGATTCTTACCATCACCATCCTCAACAACACTGCTTGCACCACTATCAATTGTTTGACATGGTAAAACTTCATTCTGGCCAGTGTTTCTGTCAGATGAGGATGTAGCTTCCATCACAGCCCCGTCGCTAGCAAGTGAATTAGACATTGAGACACTTGTAACAGCTGATTGCGCGCTACTGGTAACCATCTTCTTGGCAGAAGTTTTAGATAGTGGAACCCTCCCATGTGTTGTCGGCAGAGCCCTTTTTGGATCTTGCTCTAACAACCTGGCCATCTGTTGGATGACCTCTGGAAAGCATTTGTGAAAATAGGTTGATGACTAACAGAATACATGACGCACATGAATGAAAAGAAAAAAAGCTTTTCTACTAATAATATGGGAGCATCTCTTAATTTTTTTTATGTTTGAACTACAAAAACTGCATCTGCATAAATATACAATATAATAGAAATGCTAATTGAAATCAGCAGGCATCAAGGATCCAGATGTTCATAATTTGACTTAAAGCAATATTTGCCAGCATACCTTCTAATTGTTTAGGTGAAATATCAAACTCCAGCCACCAGACATTTCCCTTCTCTGTAGGAAGTTTCACCTTTTGAAATTTGGCAGCAAGATACATGGAACCAGCTGCAATGTAATGGGGCTTGTACTGCAAGCATAAAGTTGTGCAAAGCCTGCAAATCCGATCAAAGGAAATACATGATCATTCAAAGAGATAATTGGCAAGAATCTATAATGAAATCTACACTGGACCAAATTCAACGAGAAAATAGAGGGCTTACCAATCATTCACAAAATTCCAAGCTACTTTTGCAAGATCTGGGTACATGTTCAATTTCTTCAAAGCATTTACAAGTGGCTTGTAGGGAAGTTGGACATCAAGATCAAAACCAATTGTTGCCAATAAAAGCCTCTCTCCAGTTACAAGCAATTCCTTCTGACTACTGCAAAATCTCTACAAGCAATGATTTGCTGGATAAGTAAGCGCAACAGCTTGGAAACATGGAAACTGAAAGAGTTATAGGAATCTACTTACTATCTGCCTGATTCTATGTGAGGCAGAAGGATCCTTTTTGTGCATCAGCTCATAAGCCACAACAACAACATCCCTCAGTAAGCGCGGGGTTTCCTCCAGTTTGCAAGCAAGAAACATGCTTGCAGATGCCATTGTCTGCAATTTTTAAAGCTTGTAAGGAATTGAAGGCAAATTAAAACTAGCTTTCTGCTTGTTCACCCCTACCCCCCACCCACCCCCCCCCCAAAAAAAAAGGTATATGTTTCTGTGCATGTGAACATAACCATGTGGGCCAATTTTTAGAAACAATGATTTGATACAAGAGCACAAGGGAGGTAAAGGATAAAAAGTAGACCTAAAATGATATGGAGCTTGAAAAAGTCAGAAAAAATATCTGTTTCCTTGGTTAAAGCAAGTGTGCGTTTCAAATACAAAAAAAAAAGTATAATATATCTGGAAAATGGCACTACATTAAAAAATAATATCACCAATTCCTTTTAAGAGATGGTGTAACAGCATGGACATGTATTCCTGCTTTCAACATTATTGATATCAAGCATTGATACAAGACATTCAGCTTCACGTGCAAATATAAGCTCTGTGAGTGTGTAAGTATTTGAATGACAAAAAAAATACAAATTAGCCAACCCATACAAGAATTGTTGAGAAAAGGAGAGCCAGATACAACCCAAGGATGGAATTAGTACCTTCCAATCATTCTTTGCATGCGATTGACGCATGTAAAACCGGTGGCACAATATCAATGCACATGCTATTGTCACCTGGGGCCTGAAGGGAACATCATGGGTCACCATCTCCAGTGAGTATGAAATGCCAAGAGTGTCATGAAAAGAAAAAAAAGTTTTGCATAAAAGGGCAATGATGAGATATCAAGAAAAACCACAGCCATACAGCTATGAAACAATACTCTTAGGCCTTTCAGGGTGTTCATCAAGTAACACAAGAGTTGTTGGAGATGGTTTTGTGCACCAATCATCTAAAGGGTGTTTTGATTTTCTCATGTAACACAAGGAGCATGGAGATGGAGGAGCACAGTTTCAAAAAGATGACTCCACAGACAGTAGGACAGTAAGAGATTGTGCAACCAGAGTGAAACAAACCAGTTCACATGGCAACAATTGCACCCAAAGGATTAATCAAGTCAAGATAAAAACAAGAGACTGAATATAATCGAGTACCATCCCATCAACCATGAGTGGAAGATGAGTTAAATAAATGCTATTGAGCCATGCTGAGAACAGGAGCAGAACTGTAAATGACAATGTAAAAGGCATAAAACTCTTCCTTTTGGCAAGGACATGCAACTGGGTAAAAATAGGAATCCAACTTCATCTGAATCTTCACCCAGTAGAACAGCCTCAAACTTCATCAACTAACATAATGGGCAACTTCAACGAAGTATATAAGCTAGAAAGAAGCAAGTAACAAGAAGCAACTTCCAGTAGAATAAATATGGAATCAAACATATAAGAATGTATAGTTAGCAACACTATTGGAAGCACACAGCCAAAGCACACATGGTATAGCCACATTCAAGTTACTAAACTACTACATCTCAAATGCATGGATCAACAAGAATAAATCTAGAGCCTTACACTTTAAGCTTCACGCCGAGCTCTTTAATAAATGAGCAGTACAACTTCCGTAATTGAGACTCCTTCTCAACGTCAATACCATCCTTTCTAGACGGGGAAAAATCCTCAATTTCTTGTGAACTGAAGTACCACTTGCGCGTATGATACTGAGGCTCCTTCGGCAAGTGCATGCTAGTTGCAATCTTTGTCATCCTCAACTTCTCTTCTCAATGGAAGAGAGCTCTATATATACTCCTCAAGATATGACTGTTAAACGCACTTTCCTTACTCAAAAATACCCTCGAATCGATCCAATTTCCTGCCCAGTTAAACAGGCAAACATTTACAAAATTGAAGAAAAAAAGATGAATCTTCAAAGGAATTTTTTAAGAAATATCATCCAAAGACCAAATATTTCAGGGCAAGAATTGCATAAAAAAAAAACTATTTTTGTAGAAAGTTTCAAAATCTTCCGTACAGGAAAATTTCAAGATCTCCAATAATAACCAAAAAGAAGAAAAAAAATGCGAGCTCTTATGACTAACTACAATTGATAAAATTTTCTTTATTACGCAAAGTTTTTCTCTCTCGATTATTCCTGTACGAAAAGAAGCATCCTTTCTTTACAACAGCTCTACGCAGTCACAGAAATTAAATTCAAATTCGCATAACTCTATATTTAATTAAACTCCAAAATCAAATTGAAAAGAAAAGAGGGGTCAATTAATCGAAAGAAAAAACCATTGAAATTGAGAAAGACTCGTGCATACCTTGAGAAGATGGATGAATCAGGGGGTGCAACAATCGCTTTTCAGTAACCCTATCTTTCAGGTTACCGTTTGAAGCTCTTCGATTTCAGTGGAAGTTGACGTTGACTCCGATACTAGACGTGCTTTTGTTACCTTAAACTCGAGACGCGTTCTTTTGACGCGCTCAGCAACGCAAGCAACGGCGGTTGTAGCTTTGTAGTTGAGAAAGGAGACTTGAGATTCCTCGTGCTTCACGTGATTTTCAACCATATGGGCCTGCAATTAAATTTACTGGACCCAATTGATCATCTCATTGGGCCACATCCTTTCACTAAATAAAGGTTCTAGCGAAGTGTTTAGACTGCTAATGGAAGCCCATTAGGCCCGCTTTAAATTGGATCCAGCATTATTGATTATGCTGCCTTTGTGGAACCCCCACTAGCTTGGTTTGAGTACATATAACTTGTGATTGGATCAATTATATCCTAATCGTATCATCCCCTAAGTCTAAATACCCATCAAGTCAAGAAAAGGTGACGCGATTGATGAGGACTCGATGATAGAGAACGTGCCCGATGAAAAATCCAACTCGTCACCTGCCTAGATTCTTCAAATGTTTGTCTCACCCAATAAGTTGTCTGGGAGGACGGTTATATTGTTATTTTTTTAAATTTTGTTTTTTATTTTATTTTAAATTTTTTTTATGTTTTTAAATTATTTTAGATTGTTGATATCAAAAATAGTTTTTAAAAAATAAAAAAAATATATTATTTTAATATATTTTTAAATAAAAAAATACTTTCAAAAATAACCGGAATCGCCGTCCCTAACAGCCCGAAGTCTCTCCGGCCCCTCCTCCTTGTATGTAATTCTAGAAACTTACACTTTCAAAAGCTTCCGTTCGTCCCTATAGTTTTTATCTTGTTCTAATTTACTCCCTCTATTTTTATTTCCATTGCCCTCCTCCTATTAATATATCTAATATGATAATATATGATCGCTTAAGGGGCTTTACCCATTAAAAGTCCTGTAACGATTAAAAAACCCAGTGGAGCAATAGGTTAGTTAGCTATACTCCGCTGTTAATGGTCCAGAATTGTAGAGGAAACTTTTGCCTTTTGCATTTCACTGAGAGAAAACAAAAACTAGTCAATACCGTCGTCGTATCATTTTCTTCCACTATATCACCAACTGCTTTGATAAAATCTCCCATCCAGATCAAAAGAAACCCACCCATCATAGTTTAAATGTATTGTGGAAACGATGGAGAAAAGGAAGAAGTGGGAAGGGGTGAGGAAGCGGGTGATTTGGTGGTGGTTTATGACTGGTGATGACCGGTTTTATGTGTCATGATTGCAGCTATGCTGATTTGATGGTGGGGAAAGGGAGGAGGAGGAGGAGGAGGAAAGGGGACGGGATGGGAAAAGGTAAAAGTAAAAAAGAAAGCTTTCAAAAGAAAAATTAAATAAAAATTATTGCAGGTATCTGGCTGGACAGGCATCAAATAAAAAGAGGACGCTAACATAAATAAAAATAAAATAGATTAATTAAATCTTTTAGCAATACACACGTAAAATAATGCCAAATTCTTACCATGTTGTTGATGAATATTGCTTGGTGTATATATCTGGACTTTCAGAATTTTTATTCTATATTATAATTTTTATTTTTTCAAAACTACTTTTGAACCACCTTAATATCATCATTATTACTAGACAAGATTTCTATTAATTAACCTAATGGGTTTCGTAGATAAGTCAATCAAGATCCCACTGTAATGTCAACCGAATCACGAGTGACGGGGGTCTTGTACTCTTATATTAATTACTTAATTCTAGATAAGAGCAAAGTATGGCATGCACACATCATATATTAATGTGAGACAATCAGCCGAAGGTTTATAAAGTAGAATTTGGAATCAAAATCTTTATTATGTAGCACTACCTCTCATGTGGGTCTATAAAGTAGTCTAGTAGTGGCCTAGTTGCCTTATTAATTATTTGATAATATAGTTGGTGGTGAGTGGTACAAGTTTAAGATTAAAAAATTTGTTTTACCTGTGTTTTTATATTCAAGTTTTGTGATTGTTAATATTTATAGTTATTAATATTATGATTAATAGAGATTTATATAGTCATTAACGTTTAAAGTTCATAGAATTAATCAAGATATACGCAAGTTGATCTAACACACATTAATAAAAAAACATTATTTGATAAAATGCTCGTCACGGTCTCTAAGTTGAAAAGTGTGTAGTTCAATGATGTCCCCCCACGTGCTTGAATTAATCTTTAGATGAAAATCATCCTTAAAATTAAGTCTTATTTATGTTTTGATGATTAACATGCTATTAGTTGTGATTATGCTTTATGATTTAAGTGACTATTATTTTCAGATATTTTTTTTAAAAAATCACCATGGCACGCTAAAGTGAAATATGATCCGTCCATGGTGGGAGAGCTGGAAGTCTACAATTCCTTAAAAGAGAGATCATGGTCACAACGCTATCATGTCTACAAATATTAGATGAATGGCTGCTTCTTCATACGCATGTTATAGCCACTCATGCGATTACATTTCAAAAAACAAAAAAGTTTAAGAAATTTTTATTTTATTTTAGATTGATTTTTGATATTTTTATTTCGCTTTGATATATTAATATTAAGAATTATTTTTTTAAAAAAATAAAAAAATAAGTTATTTCAATAAAATTCTAAACAAAAATATTTTAAAAAATAATCTATACTACACTTTATTTCCTTTTGATAGTTGGATAAAAGAAATACAAAGCAAGAATATAATTACACGGCCAGCACTGAATCTGCAATAGAATTTCCAAAATACTAATATCCCAGAAATGGAATTAAATATAGACAAAAATAATACAAAAAAAAAACTTCTATATTAAAGAGAGAGAGAGAAAAACAAGAAGATCCCAGTGACATGACAATCATATATACTTCTTGTAATGGTTTTCATCACCAAATCCAGCTTGTCGTTCACCAATGCCCCTTCCATTGATCAAACACCTGCACAACTCATGATTGACGTTGTCTAATAATTGTTCTGGGACCATTACAAGGTATTGCTCGAGAAATGGACAGCATAATCTCTGAAATACAAAGACAAAATTCTCAGCACGTCATAAGATGCCGCATCGCCCTTTGTTGAAGTTTATATATATACATAGCGACGATTATTTTATGTTTTCAGATAAAGGAAAGCTAAAGGAAAGAGATTCAAAATCAAACTTTTAGATGAGTTTGTATGCTTATTCCAGAAGATATACCTCATATCAATCCTATAATCTCTCCAAGATATGCTATGGTGCCATTACATCAAGGAAAGGAGAGATGAGGAAGAATTTCTCGGAGAATACACCAATATATAAATAAATAGCACCTCTAAGCCCCGGTTGAATCAGGAGAAGTTATTATTATTGCTAGCTATTATTTATCTATGAGAGACAATGTACAATAGCCAATCACTAAAATCATATAAAAACAATAGGGTTAGGTCATTTTTTTTCACTGCATCCAAATAAGTTGAAGGTGAATGGATCTTTTCACCGTCCCAGAACTGAAAGAACAAGTCGGTGTGGCTACTGATCGGTAACCGATGAATTTCTTAGGGCTAGAAATTGTTCAGGCTGAATGATCAGTTTCCAGATTTCAATGACTTTCTGATAAATCAGGTTGTGATTGACACAGCTGACATCAACGTAAAGTTGTCCAGAAATGAAAAATAAATCCTGCTCGTATGAATCAGAAAACGACCTTGCTCGAAAGTCGGGGAGCGCCGTGACGCTTTTAGGCCAGTAGGTCCGAATACGCCACGCTATAAAAGGCTACCGGCAGGACTTTTGATGGATATAACCGGCCGAGAAAGCACCCACCCCATCCGCCCAGGTACACTTCAAAAACCTTCGGTACTCTATTTTTCATTGTATTTTAAAAAAAAATATTATTATTTTAATATTTTTTAATAATTTTCATGTATTAATTTCAAAAATTATGTTTTTTAAAAAATAAAAAATATATATTTTTAAAAGAATCTTGACAATACTCAGGCACGAAATCTCGTTCTCAGCACAAGTCAAAAAGATGTTCATCAAGCAACTTGACTTTGGAGGCAAAGTTAATGTTACCTTACCTCTGCCATTGGTTGGATTCTACGAGAAATGAAAAGAATATTCTTTTAGATTGAACAATTATGGTAAAAGCCAAACGTTTAGGAGAAATTATTGCATCTTTGGAGATAACTTGGACTAAGTCAACGAACTCGAGAAAATTATTGCATCGTGATATGAGGATCTGAGGCGTTAATTCTTCATATAGTTTTCTGACTAGTCATTTAGGAGTTTACACTTTATATAATTAAAGACACACCTTAAAAGAGCCACAACTCCACCAATGTTTATAGATCAAGATATTTAATCTTGGAATACGAGACATTTACTCGATTGTTTGTTAAGTTTATTTATTGTAGTATTTTTTTATTAAATAAAACAATAATAAAATAGACATACGTGTTAAATTGATTGAGTATAAAAAAACTAGTATAAAAGATTGCATATATTAAAAATATTATTTCATCTATATAGAAGATAAAAAAAAATACATGAATCAGAAAACCTCTTCAAAAAATAAATGCATATAAAATAACCAAAAATAAAATCTTCATTTAAAAGAGATTCTCAAAACAAAATAAAACACAAAATGTATTAATCTAAATAAAAATAATAATTTTGAAAAAATATAAAACACTTATTTTTAAAAAAAAATAGAAAAAGAAGAGGTCATGTGTTGTTGGGCCTGGCCACCTTCGCTAGGACCTGTGTGACTGGGTCTTATTATTTGGTTTTGCATATGGGATAGCCCCAATCTTTTTGAGAGAGAAAAAAGTTGGGTAACACATCGTGTGTACTTTTTAGTTTCCGTGATTTCTTGACGTAAAACACCAAAAAAATAAAATAAAATAACTTGATAAACTCATTCATAATCTAGAAAAACTAGAAAATCATATCAAAAAACAAAATCAACTTACAATAAAAAAATCTTACAAAGATGATATATGTTTTTCATGTCAATTTCAAGGTAAAAAAATTAACCTAACATGAGCTCCCTTCATCAATAGAACATGATGTAACATCAATTTTAATTGTTTTAATGGTTGGAGTTCGGGCCAACAAAATTCTTCTTTCTCTAATGTTGAATTCCAATTATTTTCTTTAATCTCTATCACAATAAGGAATAAGAAATAAAGAAAATGAGGTTTGAGACCATTTTTTTTTTTACAGTGGAAACAAAGCAAAAAAACTAAACAATTATAGGGAAGCTAATTCTCATAATATCTGCTAGAAGAAGCTGTTGCAAGCCTTGAGGAGGCTCATCCCAGATCATCAAACCATTGTCGCATGAAGTTGCAAACTTTGCCATAAAATCAGCACAAAAATTAGCCTCTCTAAATGTATGTTCAATTCTGATAGTCCAGTCTCTTCTCAATAATTCTCTAATCTTGAAAATAAGGGCTCTGTACTTATCGAAACCCACTTGATTAGCATATAACAATCTAAGAGCATCCTTTGAGTCTGAGTGACAAATTATTTTGCGATATCCCCGATCCCAAGCCAGCTTCAGTCCTTTAGCAATAGCTAGTAACTCTGGAAGAAGGTTACAAGCAACCCCTGCGAAGATAGTAAATCCAACAAGAAAATTCCCCGTACTGGCCCTAATTAAACCACAAGCTCCAATCCTACCAGAAATTAGGGAACTTGGTTCATCATCTTATTACATCGTAGGGACGAGATTAATAAAATAGAAAGGCATCTACGTATTGTCATCGATTAAAAAACAATAATTAAGGTTAGGGTTTTTATTATTATCTATCTAGGAGATATAAAGAGGGAGGGGCATTTATTAATTGAAAATTTAAATGTCCTTTTAAAATTGTTAATAATTTGTTCTTGCTGTTGTGTTTGAGTTTAGGGTTTAGGGTGTTTGAGACCACATTTGATTTTTATCTTTAATTTTGGAAACTGAAAGGATCCAATATCTATAATTTGCAAAGTATAAGAACCACAATATAATTTGTTTTTTTTTTCAACCCTACCTTCCCTCAACAAATTAACTTATAATTTTATCCAATAAAGTTCAAATTAGAAAAAGAAAAGAGAGGAAAAAATAGCATTGTGAATAGTATGTCCACAATACCATGTTAGGGGATCCGCGAGTGTATTTTACATAATAATCTACCACATACTAGTTAATTATGAAAATCAATGTTATTGTATATGTTAAGACAAATTTCCAATTAATAAAAAATAATGTTTATTATACTGAAATAAGCGTGCACACCAACTAGGCATACGTCATCTATAGCCAAAACTTCATCACTATTAACTATCAGAATTTTTAATTATCATATACATGCTCAAATTATATTAAGTTGATCCCATTACACATGGTTTTTATTAATTAAAGAGTCAAAAACAAGAAAAGAGAGATAGGGATAATACAAACTTCTTTAACAAAATCTATTTTCTTCCACAAGAGACCCTTTCGCATCCCCATTTGCTTCCTTACCCAAACATTCATTCATGTAATACTCAAATTTATCGTGGACACTCTCTGGCACCGATACTTGCACCCTCACAGCATCAAAATCACCAACAACTGGTAAAAACAAACAATAAATATCACTCGTAAGGGGACCCATATGTAATGGTTTACCTTCTCCAAAATCCAAATCCTCTAACCCTAACCTAGACCACTGTGATATAACCAAACTCATTGAAAGGTCTGTTTTTACTGATTTATCCTCTAACAAATCAATCATCGACCTCGCATAATCATCAGTTAAACTTGACTTAGCTTGTTGAACCAATCTGACCCCATAATTCATGTTACTAATGACCAAATCCTTGGCACAAGTTTGTGCACATCCTAACACGAATCCGTTCCCATAATATCCTTGTGGCACTTCTGGGATTAACTTTTTCCTAACATTTACAGAGAAAAGAAGCTTGACATTGAGTGAAGGTGACAAGTCGAGTGCTCTAACCCAAGAACGCCATGTGTGAGATGCCAATACTTCAAAGGTGGTGCACTTCAGCGATGGTATGCACTGCCTCTTGAGGTGGAGGATATGGGAGGGGGTAAAGGTTAAGGATGATGGCACTAGCGTTTGAGACTGTAAAAAATGGTTGATGCCCATGTCCAAGTAGCTATTTTCTCTAGGGGCAATTCGAACATATTCTGGGTGAGTAAAGGTTGTTTTTGGAGGGTTTCGGGGTTTTAACATGTGACGATTGTGCAACGGTACGATTAACGGATCAAGATTTGGTTTTGTGATGATATGGGCCCATGCATGTAAAAATTGTGATGTGCCTATGCCATCACATACACAGTGATTGATCGACGTGCACACGATCATCCCTCCACACCTGAGATTCGTCACCTGAAAACAAAAAAAAATGTTAAGGTAAATTTTTCAAGTGTAATTTTTAAGAAAAAAAAGGCTCATTTCTAAATACCAAATAAAAAACTTAATATCCATACCCTAAATTATATTATTTTTAAAATATATGGGGTAAATATAAAAACAATTAAATTAAAAAATAACCAGAATATATACTTTTCCCAATAAAACATCTCCTGTTGTAATTTTTTAGCGTATCACATTATTTATTCAATGTTATTGAAGAAAGTTATTTATTGTAAATTAAATAAATGAGATCTTCGTTTCCTATAAATTAATAAAAGTTTAAATGATTGTACATTATGGTGCACTGGATGAGTGAGTTTCACATGTGAAGGCCACTGAACGTGGAACGTCCAATTATTCGATTTTCTGGAATCCAAATCGAGCAATAAATTCTGAAAATTATAAGAGAATGGTAGCCAAAAAATTGAATATATAACACGCTAAAGCTAAGTTTGATAATTAGGGTATAGAAAACGAACAAAAGAGAGTTCAGCAATATGCGATGAGAGAAGGGGAGGCCATCAAGCACAACATTATCCTGACCATGAAGCGGGGCAGCCAGGGTAAAACGGTGTCGTTAGGAATCGAATTTTTTGCTTGTTGCCTTGGCACCATCATGTACGATTGAAAGAGAAAGATCATACTGTACATCTTGGAACTACATGTATTTATCTATAATTGGTAACATGGGAGCACTAACGTGTTTGGAATTGTTTTCCAACAGTATTTTGTTTTTAAATAATAATATTTTTTTATGTGTCGATATAAAAATTTAAAAAGCTATCATCTATCGCTAAAGCAAACAGGCGATCTGTAAGAAAATTCAAGGAACGAATAAATTAATGAAGTAACAAAAGCGCATTAGCCACCGGTAGGTGCTAATTAATTATAAAAAACACTAATTAAGCAACCAGCCAGTCAACAAGCATTCGGATTTCTCATTTCCAGTAAGTTGTTTTGTTGCATAATATATTAATTAACCATTATTAACTCGGGTCTAGGAAATAAAATGATTTTGTGAAAAAAATATATCCAGGAACCCTGAAGAAGTAAGTGACTCGATCTTGGAAAACAAAAGCAAACAGGAGAACATTTCAAGAAAGTCTGCAGGAAATATGAAAAAAGAAGAAGCTGACCTGAACTACGAGAGGAGGGATATCTAAGAAACTCTGAGCTTCCGCTCTGTATAGAAGTTTTCTCCAGGACTTGTTTGGTTTCATGGAAAGTTCAAGAAACTCCTCAGCAGTTATATCCATGAAAGCTTCAGCAAAGACAGCACCTTCTCCATTGCAATCAATCTCAAGCTTTTGATCAACTTCCGTGCTGGCTCTCAACCTCCCGGCTAAAGGGTAGTAATGCACAAGAACTTTGGAGAGTGAATATTTCAAGATATCTGGGCTTATAGAGTTTTTGAAAAGGTAGAGATATTTAATGGAGAATCTTAAAAACTTTTGATCATCAAGATTGGAAAGGTACAGAGAATGCTTTGGAGTTGGGCTGCTTGGAAAGATTAAGGTTGGCTGGTTCGGATAGAAACAGTCCGGAAGTTCCAGTAATTTTAACATGTTTTCTAGCTCGCTATTGTTCTTTTCGTACTCTTCAGGTGCTTGTTAACGATGATGATGATGATAAAAAAGTGAGTGAGAGAGAGAGAGAGAGAGAGTTGATTGATAGACAATCGAGAGGGAGTGGGGGGGATGACAGGAGGTAAGGGCTTTTGTAGACAAGAGAAACAGAGATCTACGGCTAGATGTGGTCGAGGTACGATCAGATTCCTTTGTGGGAGTGAGGCTCAGAAGAGTGCGTGCATTTATCTACCTTTTATAAGCCCTTGCCCGTACACTTGACATTTTAACAGCAACAAAAATATATACACATTTCTTGTTATCTAACTCCAATATCGAGCATCACCTAAAAATATACAGGATAAATGAGCTATTTTAAAGATTCAAGGGCCACCGATACTGTATATAGCATTTTTTTCCATTTAAAATGAATATATGTAATCGATATATAATATGTGTTTGATACTTTACTTTAAAATATATTTTTTAATACAAAAAATACTATAATGTTTTGACCTATTAATATTTCGATGTTATGGGGGGGGATGAAAAAAAACGATTGGGGGTTCACAATGACAGACAAAAAAAGTAGAACAAATTTTAGAGAATCAAATTTTATTATTTAATTTTATTAAAAAAGAAATGAAGAGATTCTGAATTTATTGACAATATTTAATTGCAATTAAAAGTCATTTGAAGGCATTTTAAGTTTGATATAATGGAAAAATTTTACTTTTTAATCAAATCAGCAGATTTCTTGGGGTATCTGAAGGAAAATATTAATAATATGTGGCAGGAGTCAATAATTATGAAAAAAATGAGAAATTAAACACGTTTAATTTATATATAACAATAGAATTCCGAGAGAAAGAGAAGGGAAATTGTCCCGCACCGGTTAAGAAAAAAGAAGAGAGAAATTTTGAGAGAGAACTCCGAGAGAAAGAGAAGGGAAATTTCGAGAGAAAATAAGAATAAAAAGGACATAAAGGAGATTCTGAGAGGGAAACATCAAGAAAGGACAAACAAGGGGGAAAATAACATTTTCTCTGGAAAAAAAAGTCGCCGACATCGATCTTCATTATCTTCCGCTTTCGTTCAGACCATTTTTTTTAAATGTTTTTCGATCTATTTCACGAGCTCTTGGAGGTCATTTTCGAATCACAACGCACTAATTTATTTTAAATAATTTATATTGCATTATTAATAGCGTGGATGTTTTGATGTTTGGATTCATGCGTGTGCTAGCATGTGTGGTCCTTTGATTATTATCTCGATTTATTATTTTTAATTTTTAATAATGATTTTCTTAAAATTTAAATTTCATAATCAATTTTGATTGTTTTTAAGAGCTATTATAGTTTCATAATCTTGATAACAAATTATTAGATTAATTTAGGTTGACCCATGTTTTTGTTTGTTTACTTTTTCACGGGGGTTAAATGTGTAACTTTTATGAAAAAATAAAAATTTTAAGGACTGAAATGAATTTTTTAAAGACTTTAGGGGTGTCGAGCTCCCCCAAAAAACTTGCTGTCGGTCAGCCCCTCGATACACCACTCTATAAAATTTAACTACCTGACTAACACAGTTATTCTTGTTAATCAAAACTGACATTTGTTTTTATTTAATTTCTAGCCTGGTTCCAATGTCGATCAATTATTTCTTTATGCACACATAGCAAGTGACTCAATCCCAGCCCAGGATTTCCCTAATCTGCCCACAGGGATTTGCTGCAATTATGGTCTCTTTTAAGAAACATGACTCAACATCGAGTTGACGCGTAGCAGTGCAGTGATGGAGGTAAAATTTGTCTACAGATTGCAGCAAGAAACATGTCAACTTAGGGCCTGGCTTCCGCCCGGTAGCTGGACATTCCGGGCACTGTTTCCTGCTCGGAGGTGAGGGTGCCGGTGAGTGTTTAGTAGGGCGTTTTAAACATGTTTTTTTTTTTTTTTTATATAAAAAATTAAGTCAAATAATTGCGGTCTCAAATTTTAATTACTCCGTTTTGATTTGTCTGTAGATACATATAAGAAAATGCTTGTGCACTTGGAATGTAAACAGGCAAGTGCAACTGCACATATTGCTTTCATTTTTGGGGCAACGTTCTTCTTTCCATATCTCTAAAAATCTTGGAGCATGGCAGCCTAAGATTCCGCAGCAGCTGTGAGATTTAGTAGTTGTCTGGTACTGAGATTTTTTTAAGATTTTTTATTTTTATTTTTAATTTAAAAATATATTTTTTAATATTTTTAAATTATTTTAATAAATTAATATCAAAAATTATTTTTAAAAAATAATCACAACCATACTACCAAACTCCTTTAACAGTAACAAGTCATCTCAAAAAAGGCAGTAACGAGTCATCTCAAAAAAGGCAGAGATATTGTGCTGCCAAAATAATTCACGCAACTTCTTATGAAGCAGACTTCCCCCTTTTCTCTATTTCGAGATTAACCTTATTAGAAATATGAAAAACCTTTGATGAAACTTTTGCCACATGGGTGTTTTTTTCATGAAACTTTTGCCGCCCCGGCGAGGCATGCATTGGTCTGGACTTCTGCTTTCTAAACTAGATGTTGAGGGATAATTAATCAAAAGCACGGTGCTTTATGCTACTACTGGGACCTAAATTAGCTTTGGTTGATTTTCAGTTTCAACCAAACTTTAGTTGATTGAAATGATTAAGCATGATTCCTGCTGTCGATACATACATACACACACACAAGCAGTCAAAGTAAAACACCGATAAAATTAACCAAACCATAGAGCTTGTGACTAAAAAAATTATTTTTATGATAACTATTGTAAATTTATATGTTTGTTAACTTTAAAAATTGTGAGATTTATCGAAGTGCACGCAAACTAATCTGGACACTCGTATTAATTAAAAAAAAAGCATTGAAAAAATTTCTTAAGAAGAAAAGGGAAAACAGGCTTTTGACAGAAAAAGGAGGGAACAGGCATCAAGTTCCCAGAGCTAGTATCAAGTGCACATCATAGAAAATCCCAGACTTGACATAAATAGTTGACATTAAAAACTGTTATTGACTATCTTTAAGTTAAAAAACGCAGAATATTTCCATCATGATATCAGGTAAAATTCTCTCAGGTTAGCCTTTTAGAATATACTTTGTTAAGAGCAATTTGTTTTCTCCTATCCAAGCATAACATATATGACATTAGGCCGCCCAACTTTTATCAATGCAAATTCTCAGTGACTCGAGATGAAAAAAGTGGAATCAAGTTCTTGTCAAACCCACCTTAATCGTACAGGCATATATGCCCTAATGTATACCTCGGAAAATACATTGAATTGAGAGATTTCCAATCACAATATCCCTTCCTGCAATTCAGTTGTCGGTAATTGTTACTTGCATGGCAACCTCAACTAGTATTGTGGCACCGACAATCCACTACTAGCAAGTATAAGCCATCATTCATGGCTGGAATCGAAACCATCGGAATGAAGAAGCTTCCAACAGGTAAAGGGCAACTTCGAGAGTCTTTAGCTACGACGATGTCTTCCAAACTAAATCAACTCCTTGACTGGAATTTAACTCACCATGCATCTTTCACCCTCTAACATATTAAAGTTTCATTTTTCCAAGATAAAATCTCTTTTATTATTATTATTATTATTTGATGATAATAAATATTTTTTAAAAATTAATTCAGGAAACAAAACATAATGAGATTGGAAACATGGTGTAGCCTACTTCAACAAAGTCCACCAATGCAAAAGGTTGGACATGGGAAATGGATAGTTTTTTTTTCTTACCATTATTATTGGATAAAAAAGGATGGGTTTTTGCAGCAAGCTCGATAACACCAGCTTTGCAATATGCATATCTTGTGAAATCACTAAAGCATGGCATGTCCAGCCCTTTTATTTTATTTTTTAATTAAAGCTCACATTTCTTTATTTGTTTCTTAACTTTTTAACATAGAATAGAAAAACTATATGGTCTGATAGAAAAAATAAAATAATAATAATAGAATAACTCCATTTGTAAATAGATAAAAAGAAAATAGCAATTTGTTTTAGTTACTATTAATGTTTTAATAAAAAATAATAACAATACGAAATATTTCCCAGTGCCTTTAAAATTTAAAATAAAAACTAAGTTAACCATGGATAAATATATTATAAAACTAAATTATTTAAAATAAAATCACAAGATATCTTTATTAAAAAAGCGATACACATGAGCCTCTTCGTTTTATCAAACGAACAATAATCGCGTGGGATTCTTCGGTTTGGGGCCAACCGAGACAGAATTGTCTGTAAGAAAATCACATGTAAAGCTGAAGCCCAGACAAAACTTTTTGGGGCCCTTTAGAAATGAGGTTGATTTGTATTGACCAGCCCAACATATTTTTCTCGGGCGTTTTCCTTTTACTAGAGTTTTTTAAGAGAAGCCCACAAAATCACCGTTTTTATGCAAGTGATAGGAGAGAGAGAAACAGGTTAAGGGTCCGTTTGGGTTTTTTTAACATAAAAAAATATTAATATTAAAAAAAAACATTATAATTTTTTTAATATATTTTTAAATAAAAATGATTTAAAATGCAATATAGCAACAAGCTCAACTACTCAAGCGCACCGCTAGTTTGAGAGCGGTTGTGGTAATTTTTCAAAGTACTTTTCGTGCCGAAATACATTAAAATGATGTTTTTTTATTTTTTAAAAATTATTTTTGACATCAGTACATCAAAATGATCTAAAAACACTAAAACATATTCATTTAAAACGAAATTTTTTTTTTAAATTTTTTAGAAACGGCGTTTGAAATGCCGTTTTTAGTGCCCACTAATCTTTTTTTAAACACAAACGGCGGGCCTGAATTTCTCCGGTCAGCCTCCTCCACTTCTTGGTTTGTCGGTATAATTACACCATCTAACGCCCGGCATTGTCTCTTAAGGTACCACGTGTTAATATTCCTTACATGGGTTGTTGTTTTTTCTCTTTCTTTATGCATAGAAACGTACTTACCAGTTGTGGTTCCATGTTGGATGCTGAGTTGGAATTATTTCTACAGGAATTTTCTTTCAAGTATTTTGATGAACTTTGAGAGTTCATTATTAAATGCCAGAAATGGCTGGTAGGAAGTTAGCAGCCATAGAAGAAGAAGAAGAAGACAATATCAGGATTCATTCATTATTTTTCCTCCCCGTTCTCTCTGCAATTTTTGTACGTATAATCGATGTAACTTATTCTTAGCAATAAGTTGCCAACGGTTATTTAATTTGAAAACAACCGTTTGTCCAGTGCCATTCTTCCTTCCCCCTTAGAATCAAATTCTGCCAAATTTTACACGTGACATTCCTAACCATTCAGTAACTGAGTTACTGAATAATATAAATTATATTTTAAAATTTTAAATTTTCAAATAAAATAATTTATTAATATAATATCAGAACCTTGTACACCAAACGATCTAATGAATACACTCTTAACGTTGCCTGGGTTTTCAAGCAAAACACAGTCTTACCTGTTTGCACTCTTCTATCTGGAAATAGGCTGTTACCATGCTCAACGTCAAGAAGGATAAAAAAACGAAGGAAACAACAAGGGAAGTCTTCTTCAACGCCAAGCAAACTGAAACCAAACAGCAAACTGAAGCAAAGTGATGATTTTGGTGTTATAGTGTTCCCCTCCCAGTGCCACCGTTTTGTTAGTGAGAGAGGAGGGAAATCTTCCTGCAATTTGGTTGGTGTATTTGCGGCCCCAATTTATAACTTAATTGAAGTTTTTTTTCCTGTCCTTTTCTTTCTCTAACCACAGTTTGAAAACTCAATGATGAGTTGATTTTTCTGTGTTGACTCGGTAGTCACTCTTCGAAACAATATCTCCGTCCACCGAAGTTTATCCAAATTGAATTGATGCCACTTCTTACCATCTGCATCACCGTACAGATCCATCACTAACAAAAAAAATTAAAATTTACTGTTAACATGATGTGATAAAAAAAAATTGGTGCCTGTTTGAGGTGCCCAGGAAGATGTTGTCTCACCAATGGATAATATACTATACATCACCTAGTCAGTAAGGAAATCCTTAGCGTTAACTCAGTGGATTGATAAATGAATTTAATTTTCTTAATTAAAATTATATTATTTTACTTTTTTAAAATAAATTTAAGAGGTTAGAAATAATCTAAAACAAAACTCAATCTAACTCTAAGTTAAATAATTACGGAATTAATCTATTAGATAAAGTCGAGCATCATCATTATTAAAGGCAGGTCACACATCTAATTATCCATTTTACCTGAAAATGTGAAGACTACGCAATATCTTTTCGGTTGGAACAAATAGAAGTGATGGTTGATGTCGGCAATTAAATTTGACTTTCACAGTATCTTTGTAGCAGTATTGTGGACTTTTTCCATGGAAGTCATCTCCCGGCACTAGAATTGCTCCAAACCCATGGCCCAGCTCCGAGGTGATGGCTTTTTTTCTTCTATTTTTTTGGATAAGGGTAATGATTTTTCTGCTGCAAAAAGAAAAAGAATTCTGCAAAGGATTCAACGACGCCGTATTCTCGACTCCCTCGAAGCTATTAAATGTCCCTCGAAGCAAGAACGAAAGCCGGAGAGAGTGAGAGTGAGAGAGCGACGCAATAAATATAATAATGACAAGAGACCAAAATAAAATAAATAATAAATAGAAAAGACATCCTCAGTAGCTTAACATTTTTGTCACTTTAAAGTTTAAAATCTCCAACAAACGATTAGTCTCTTACTTTCTCTTTACCAAGTCTGTCTGATTCTGATCTCTGCCAGATAACGAATCTTGATGCGCTGCAGAAAATCTCAACCTTCGTTGACAAAATCACACACACATCCCAGAGATCCAGCACTCACAGCTTCAACGTACCCACCAAGGATCCGTATCCGTTAAAATTATGGCTCGAAATTGACTAGTGAGGAGCCGGAACTGTTCAAAATGGCAACTTTTTAGTGATGTTTGAGGGCCCAATTTGGAAAGAAATTTGCTTTGTTACTTCAGAGATTGAGTTGCTTTTGAGGGAGAATTTGAGCTTCAGTTGTTTTTTTTAATATGAGCTCTGATGTGGCTTAGCGAATTGTGAAGGAAGGTTTTTTTTTGGATAAGGAAGATCACTACGACGAAAAAAGGTAAGTCTTTTTTCTTAAAAAAATGTTCCCTTTTCGTACTTTTGAATTATTCAAGTTTAGACCCTTTTTTTTCATGATTTTTTTTTATAGTGTTATCGGCCAAGAAAAACTTTAATTGCACAATTGCTTTTACGTTTGTAGATAGAGTTAAAAGCCCATCTTTCTTTGTTGGTGCTTTGGGACCGAAACGATAAGGAGTTGGTGTTTTTTTTGGGTGCATTGAATGCTTAGCTTTGTAATCGATCTTTACGTGACACTGTATTTATGCTAAGTGCCCTTATTTTTTTTTGATGAAGACAGCCTCAATACTCACTAGTTGGATTAAAATATAATGGCCCATTTTTGGCCTATGAAGGGATCTCCGTAATTGAGAGTGTTTTTTGTGTTTTTTGAGCGACACTGGTTGAATTGATTGAATGCATTGCAGGGAATGGCAACACCAGTTGAGCCACCAAATGGGGTTAGAATTCAGGGGAAGCATTACTATTCGATGTGGCAAACTTTGTTTGAGATCGATACAAAATATGTGCCGATCAAGCCTATAGGTCGAGGGGCTTACGGTATTGTGTGCTCTTCTGTGAATAGAGAAACTACTGAGAAAGTTGCGATTAAAAAGATTCACAATGCTTTTGAGAATCGTGTTGATGCGCTGAGAACTTTAAGGGAATTGAAGCTTCTTCGGCATCTTCTACATAAGAATGTGATTGCTTTGAAAGATGTGATGATGCCTGTACAAAGGAGAAGCTTTAAGGATGTTTATTTGGTTTATGAACTCATGGATACAGATCTGCATCAAATTATCAAGTCTTCTCAAGCACTCACTAATGATCACTGCCAATACTTTCTATTTTCAGGTATGTACGTCCTATCTAGCGGTGGAACACGTTTTTCTTGTAGTTTAGGTTAGAGTTTGAAAAAAAAAGGGTTAATAAACGCTTCAGGGTCTATTATTATAGGTTTGTGGTATTGCAAATCACTAGATGATTTTTTTCTTTCTGTAAAAGCTCGAGTAACTTGAATTTGGGTTAAATTTGCATGCGATTATTAAACAGCTGCAGCAAATGTAGATATTTTAGAATTTTGTTTTCTGGCCTATCTCTTCATTATACTTTGGCTTTGTCCAGCAGAAATAATCTCTGGTCAGATGCAAGCTCTGTATTTTACTACTGGGAAAGGGTATTAGTAGTTTCAATGCATGTGATTCTTGTTGTAATAGCTATCTATCAGCATCATAATTCTCCTGCTGCGGTTATGGTTTAGCTTATGGAAGTAACAATTAACTCAGTGGTTAGATGTATGTTCACCTGTTGCAACTCAGTATAGACTGTGCTAGGTTTTCATAACATTTCTCTAGTGGATGTTCTATCTGTTGTGTTTCCTTGTTGCCCTTCTGATATTTCACTTAAATAAAGATTTGAATGCTATCCATGGTGCCAGTTTTAATTTTTAAGATATCAATCTTTGAATTTTCTTGGACGAGAGTACTTTAATGTTCTTCAATTGAGCATTATTTTCAGGAGGCTTGCACTTTTAGTGCTTAGGTTCAAACGTTCAGGACCATAGGAGGTCCTACAATATCTTTTCATTCTTCTCATGGTATTGTTATTTTGGTTAAATTCCGGAGAAATCATTATTTTGTCTTGATAACTTTTCAAATGGTGACCGCCTGTGTAGTTAGTCCTGTTCCTGCAGTAACGTGTGGTTGTCGGATCCAAGGAAGTTTTTTTTCTACCTCTGGCTTGAATCGCCATCCTTTTTGTATTATTAGTTTTCTTACATTTTAAATACTTCCCTATTCATCATGCTTTCGATTTTTATTTCATGTTTGTGGCATTCAAATGGCTTCTTTTCCAGGGTCTTTTAGTCTTTATGATTCTTACTTCTCTATGCAGTTGCTTCGTGGTCTGAAATATCTTCACTCAGCAAATATTCTGCATCGTGACTTGAAGCCCGGGAACCTTCTCATCAATGCGAACTGTGACCTAAAAATCTGTGATTTTGGGCTGGCGCGTACTAGCAATGGCAAGAACCAATTCATGACCGAGTATGTTGTCACTCGATGGTATAGAGCTCCAGAGCTCCTTCTCTGCTGTGATAATTACGGGACATCAATTGATGTCTGGTCTGTAGGATGCATCTTTGCAGAGCTTCTTGGTCGGAAGCCTATCTTTCCAGGCACGGAATGTCTCGATCAGCTTAAACTTATCATCAGCATCCTTGGAAGTCAGAGGGAGGAGGGTCTTGAGTTCATTGACAACTCAAAGGCAAAGAAATATATCAAGTCACTTCCTTATTCTCCCGGGACTCCCCTTTCCCGCCTTTATCCGAATGCGGATCCTTCGGCAATTGATCTGCTACAAAAAATGCTTGTTTTTGACCCATCGAAAAGGATCACTGTCACCGGAGCACTGGAACACCCGTACATGTCTCTACTATATGATCCCAGCAGCAACCCTCCAGCACAGGTCCCAATTGATCTTGACATAGATGAGGAGCTAGGGGAAGAGATGATACGGGAGATGATGTGGAATGAGATGCTTCATTACCATCCTGAAGCCGCGGCAGTCCATGGCGAGGTGCGCTCCTAACCTTGTCGGATAATTCTGCTGGCCTAGGAGGGCTGTTTTGCTTAAACTGAGTTTTTGGTCGGTCGTCCTGCCTCTTTTGTTTATGTCCCGTTTCACTTCTTGTTTTAATTATCTCGAAGAAGCACGCGCAAGCCAGCCCTGCTGCCTGTGCATGATATCGCTAAATTCTGTTTTAAGAACGTGCTTATGAGCTTGAGCTCTGAAAATTAGGTGGCCCTTTCAGCTTGTATATAGGTGTCTCTGTACGATTCTGGGAAAACTTCCTTTGTAAATTTATCGATTGAAGATGTATGGCAGAACGGTAATTGTAACCTTGTTTCACGAGTGAGAAATCTCACTGCTAGTGCCGGGCAGTGAACAACTAGTTCTAGCTCGATTTTTATCCATGTAATAAGCGAACCTGTACGAGTAATAAGTTGCCACGTTACTACAGCACCTCTTAAAATTTTGTAGCAATTTTTTTTCTCAGGTATTGGCTTGTGTTTTTATCTCTTTAATTGGCGCTCCCCTGGAGAAGAGGACTCCTTTCGAGTCCCATTTTTACCATAAAGAAACCACAAAACAAAGGGCAATGGGCAGAGAGAAAAAGGAGCGCTCGAATCAAAGGCGATGGTTTGGGCCCCAAATATTGGGCCTATCACTGGGCTTTTGCTGTTAATCGGGCGGGTGGGACCCAGACCTTTTCTTCCACTCCTCTGGATCAAGGCCTGAAAGGCTCAATTCTCCAGGCCTGGACTTCCGGTATATCGCTTCAGCCATGCCAATTTTAAGACAGGCTTGGGTCCTACAAGTAAAGTTATTAACTCAAACTAAACCATGTTAACCTGGCTTGATCTTGTTAAAAAAAAACACGAACCATTGTTACGAATGGGTTAAACTTGGTCAACGATAAGTTGAATCTTAAGGAAAAAAATTGACCCGAGTTTCAGGAATCGGATCGGTTGGATACCAAGGTCAATCTGCGGGGGAAGGCCTGGTTTAATCTCTGCGACTGTGGATTTTGTGGTTTCAAGGCTTCCAAATCAATGCATATATAAAACCGCGTTTTATTTCAATACATTTGAATTGTAAATAATTATCTCATCTAGAAATTTAAATTGTTAGTTGAGTTCTCAGAATATGATATATATTATTTTTCTAATACACCCTCTCAAGTGAAACTCTTTGAACTTGAAACTTGCACGTAATCAACCTATCTTGTGCTTGATTTTTATCAAATAAAATATAATGGTGAGATTCAAACTCATGACCATTAGGTCAACAAGATTCTAATATAATATTTAAGAACTGTCTAATTTTTAAAAAAAATATATATTATAAATTAAATTCTAAAATATAATTTATATTACTGTATTAGATTAATATGAACATCACTTTTTTTTCACCTGACACTAGTTTGGCAGCATGCCAGATTTACCAGCTAAGGTAGCTTCCGAGCTTAGACCTACAACCAAGCGTCCTTTTTTGAGGGGCCATCCTTGTCGACCACTTGATCTGAGATGCTAAGGAGATTCGGAGCATGCCATGCCACAGTAACTAATAAAAGCAACCATTCATCTGTTGATCGGTACACGCGTGCTGGAAAAATCATAAGCTGATTATTGTACTGCCACTCTGACAGCCTTATGTAATATTTAACACCGAATATTTATTGGTATCGTACATAGAAGTTAAATGTGCCACGTGACCACCTTCAGCACCGATTCTTGACTGTTATACGGTAGCGTTCGGCAGAATAAAAATGGTGTATATGTGATTAAGAAATTATTTTATTTAAAAATTTAAATTTATAAATGAGATCTTGAAATATAATTTATATTATTTTTTAATATATATGTACAGAGTTCGAGTTTGTGGGATTCTTTGTAGCTTCCGAGCTCTTCTCTACTGCCGTACATATAATTTTACAGAAGACGATCACATGATTTCCGAGATAGTGCAGCAAGTTTTGGATTAACTTGTTAAGGCTTTTAATGTTCTCCATTGATTTAATTGGTAAATTGAATGTGCAATGGCAAATGCATGAATCTTGAGTCATCGTTGAATTATTAATTTTTTTTGTCTCCCACTCGAACTGTTTATATGTTCGGTTCAATTCGATTAAGTCATTTTAACCTCGAGCAAACAATGCCTACTTTCTTCTTTTGGGTTTGGTTTTCTGCTTTTAGATCAATTTTAATAAGATAAATCAAACATAACTGAACTCATTTTTTGTTTGAGTCTACACTCTCGATCAAACAAAACCTAATCAAGCCTATCAGCTAAGTTCTTTTCAACTGGCTTTTTTTTATATATATTATGTGTGCTTAGTATTGTCTTAATGGGCTATGACATTATGCATTACAGTATAATTAAAGTTTTAGCCTTACAACATGGTTACAACTACTAAAGATGCAGTACCTAACACTATAAATTTGACTTTAAGTTTTTTCTCAACTTCATAACCTACAAATGAAGAGCTTTCCTCACTAAAATCTATAATATACATACATGAATACTAATTATAAAAGCAAGAAAATAAATTAATTCCTAAAGGTGAAGGGAAATTCATGAGGAATCAATAAAGGTGCCGAGGAACGCTAGCTTGGGGTAGCTAGGGTGGGCACTGCGAACGTAGACCAAAGAAAGACAAAACATGGCAGCAGCTCTTCGTATCTTTCTCTGATTTTGTGATGGTCACTTTAACAGCACTGTTTCTCCATGTACAAGCAAGTTGTTAGGGGGGGGAACAATGCCTGCTTTTGAAGATATATGATGTGATTTTTCGAGGATCTGAAAGCCGTACGGTTATTAACGTTGAAACTAATGGGGGCTTTTGCCATGCACGTTAAAGCATCAAGATATAAAAGAAGTGTTTGGAGTGCGCTCGTAATTGCTTTTTTATATATACATTATTTTAATAATTTAATGTTAAATATTATAGAATAATATAAATCATAATTTTAGTCTTATCTACCACTTAAATTTTTAGGTAAAATGATTTTTGTAATATAGTATGAGAGTTTTGTTGACTCAGCGATCATGAGTTTGAATCTCACAACTCCTATTCTATTTGATAAAAATCAAGCACAAGATAGTGTGAGTGTACAAATTTCAAGCCTAAAAAACTTTCACTTGAGGAGGTGTGTTAGAGAATAATATAAATTATAATCTGGATCTCACCTAATAACTTTAGCTTTTAATTAAGATAATCCCTTAACATTAAAAAAAAATATATATATTATTTTAATATATTTCCAACCAAAAAAAATAATTTTTTTACCAGTTTTTCCATATACCATCCTCAAAGACAGATTGATATTGAATTTTAAATTGTGTTTAAGTCCGTTTTGAAAATATTATTTTAATTTATTTTCAAAAAAGAAAATACATGGTAGGAAGAGAAGAGTGGTGATTAAAAGTTGCCCTATCAACACCCGCAGATGCTTGGCCTGGCTTCTTGGTTTTTATAATTTTGAAGAATTTCAATTCAATTGTCGCGTTGGATTTGGATTAAAATTGGTTCAGTGGAGGCAATTAATTTGATCTCCAAAATCAACAAAGGTGCCTCAACTCAAATAAAGCAAAGTAAAAGGTCAAAAGAATTGGGAAAAGTAAAAGCTAGCAAAGGAAAATCATTGCTTCATATATAGATGCAAATAACTTGTTTTTCAGGCCCTCTTTTCCAAATGCTGCAATAAATTGTCTGACCGGCTGGCCCTACCAAACCGACCATCTTGGTTCCAAGTTTATGAGCTCTATCTCCTGTTCCCCAACCGCAGCATTCTTGGAATCAAAATAGCTTTGAGGAAAACTAGAAAAAGAAAAGGTAAAGTGTTATAAATTTTACGTACGTAGAATGCATGGTATCTGGCATTTCACGTGCTGTTTTTTCTTTATCTTTTTTTTATAAGATAAAAACCACACCTCAAAAATAATATTTTATAATTAAAAATAAGCGAATAAAACTCGGTTATCTTTTACAAAACTGTTTTTTCTTTCTTGTTTTTTTAAACCAAGAAATTTGCTGTAAATTTTGAACCATCACCAATATCACCAATTGAATGGAGATGATGTACATAGAGCTAGTATAGAATCAGCAGCAACAATGAAGAAAAGATAGAGGCTGCTATATATTATTGTGTGAGGGGCATAGAGAAGGAAAAAAGAAGATAAAAGTAGCACCAATGGTAATGATAGAGAAAGAACAAAAGTATAATAGCCAAAGGATTTTTGTGGGGCTGTTAAATATTCAATATTTCAATTGCATGTTGATTCATGGAGATGGAATATTCGTTTCGTGCGCATAAGATTCTAGATACGTATCAGATGGTGGTCTACCTCAGAGCTATTGTCATGGGTCATGAGTGGGGCTATTGTTAATTGGCAAACCCTTTTCTTATCGAGATTTGATAGGCTCGTCAAAAAGGCGAGATGTGCAGTAATTTGGACATGAAAAGCTCGTTGCTCGTATCAATTTATCAAAGCATTCAAGGCAGCCTTGCCACTATCCATCTAGAGTTTTCTTTTCTTATTTTATTGGAAAAAATAAATAAATTAGCCTTCCAATAATCTATTAATTGATTCTCAATATAATTGCCAAACAAAAAGTTTTCTAAATATGCATTTAAGATGGAAAATATATAAACAAAAAAAATTGGTTCAGTGGAGGCAATTAATTTGATCTCCAAAATCAACAAAGGTGCCTCAACTCAAATAAAGCAAAGTAAAAGGTCAAAAGAATTGGGAAAAGTAAAAGCTAGCAAAGGAAAATCATTGCTTCATATATAGATGCAAATAACTTGTTTTTCAGGCCCTCTTTTCCGAATGCTGCAATAAATTGTCTGACCGGCTGGCCCTACCAAACCGACCATCTTGGTTCCAAGTTTATGAGCTCTATCTCCTGTTCCCCAACCGCAGCATTCTTGGAATCAAAATAGCTTTGAGGAAAACTAGAAAAAGAAAAGGTAAAGTGTTATAAATTTTACGTACGTAGAATGCATGGTATCTGGCATTTCACGTGCTGTTTTTTCTTTATCTTTTTTTTTATAAGAAAAAAACCACTCCTCAAAAATAATATTTTATAATTAAAGATAAGTGAATAAAACTCGGTTATCTTTAACAAAACTGTTTTTTCTTTCTTTTTTTTAAACCACGAAATTTGCTGTAAATCCATCACCAATATCACCAATTGAATGGAGATGATGTACATAGAGCTAGTATAGAACCAGCAGCAACAATGACGAAAAGATAGAGGCTGCTATATATTATTGTGTGAGGGGCATAGAGAAGGAAAAAAGAAGATAAAAGTAGCACCAATGGTAATGATAGAGAAAGAACAAAAGTATAATAGCCAAAGGATTTTTGTGGGGCTGTTAAATATTCAATATTTCAATTGCATGTTGATTCATGGAGATGGAATATTCGTTTCGTGCCATAAGATTCTAGATACGTATCAGATGGTGGTCTACCTCAGAGCTATTGTCAATTTGTCATGGGTCATGAGTGGGGCTATTGTTAATTGGCAAACCCTTTTCTTATCGAGATTTGATAGGCTCGTCAAAAAGGCGAGGTGTGCAGTAATTTGGACATGAAAAGCTCGTTGCTCGTATCAATTTAATTATCAAAGCATTCAAGGCAGCCTTGCCACTATCCATCTAGAGTTTTCTTTTCTTATTTTATTGAAATAAATAAATAAATTAGCCTTCCAATAATCTATTAATTGATTCTCAATATAATTGCCAAACAAAAAGTTTTCTAAATATGCATTTAAGATGGAAAATATATAAACAAAAAAAATTACGAGCCCATCCATGCATATTGAAAACTGAGAAACACGCATCCACACGAAGGACTCGATTGCGAAATTATGATATCAATTGAAAAATGGATAGTTTGGGGATCGGTTTTAGGGTTCATCTTAACTCGAATAACACGAGCAAAATGACAAGTACAAATGGAAATTTCCTCGGTGGAGGCAGATGCTCAGTCGACCTCTCCATATCTGATGGAAAGACTGATGATTAAATGGAATGCAAAGTGCCAACCAAAGTTGATGTGTTAATTTTTCCAAGGTATAGTCGTGCTTTTCAGAAGTAAGAAGTACAATAATAATCTCTTTACCTTTCTGACACATGTTGAGCACTTGAGTTCGGACCAAGTTTGGAATCTAATCACATCCCTTTAACAGGTGTCTCAGCTTCACCATAGCTTTGATTACCTGATAAATTTTTTAGTGTCGATAATTTGATCAAGCAGCTTAATTAATCTCTCGGTGCTTCTAATTTATTCGTTAGGAAAAATCACCATTCTCCTTCTAATATCAAAAATAGCTTAATTCATATGCAAGTTAGCCAAGCAAATGACTGGGATCTTTCAAGTATACCAACCCTGATATCACAGCCAACAGAAAGAACACTTTTAAAAGGTCTCCTACCCAGTAAAGAGGGCTTGCCAAAGTTACCTTAGTGCCTTGCCTCCGAACTAATAACCCATCAAGATCTAACCCATTCGGGCCCTTTAATTAGTTTTCGGACGGAATTTTCCAGCGGTGCGACTTTACTTTCAGGCACATATCTTGCAGTTCTTCGGTATCGTTCTATCTCTTAAAGGAGCACATTCCAAATCACCACGAACAGCACCCAGTAAAGCACGCCCCAACTTTATGGCACTTCAGCAATTATTGAGGTGAATTTTGATATTTTCGGCAACCCAACTCGATCCCAATCTCTCTCAATTATATATATACTGTGTTCGGACGTTCATACTTGATAGTGCTATACAGTACCATCTAAATGTTGCCCACTTCGTTCTTTAATCACAGTTTTTGTTTTACCTGGCTCTTCTATAATATGGGGTCTATTCTAGCTGGACGTTCTGATAGGTAGGATGCTATTTCACTTTCCATGATTCGATTGGCTTACAAGGGGACGTCAGTATCAAGATAAAACTGCTCCGGCAGAAGTGAAAACGAACCGATCGAAATGCAAGTTGTGAGAATCATAGTAAAGATACAGATGAGATCGTCATCATTGATGTCTTTTCTTCCTTCCCTTTTACTTTAGTGATGGGAGCCGAGTGTTTATTGCCTGGCTCTTTTCTTACGTTGGAAGCGAAGAAAGAGAACTCTATCAATATAAGTGAGAAGGTTAGGCCCTCACTCCATACCTAAAGCATGAAAGAACACCTTGTTCTCTCTTTAACCTGCTTATAAAGGACTTATGAGTGCTTTAACTTTATTGAGATCACATGCAGTTCATCACAAACCCACTAAATTTCCTTTTCCACTTTTATGTTTCAATTTTTCTCTCTATTACAAAGATTATTTTGATTTTATATGTCCTTCAATTGTCATTTCCACTTCTGTTCTCTCTTACACGTGCCCCCTTAATATGAAATTTCGTAATCACGTTACATAGATCACTCTTTTGCCAAAGCCCTATGTTAAGTTGTTAAGACTTGAGTCCCAAATATAAATATCATACTCAAAAGCTCGAGAGCCGCATGCAGTGAAGATTTGGGAATTGGAGGATTCGTATTCTCTCCTTGTGAAATCCAAATATCACCAGCATCTCTATTGAGAGAGAAAAATGTTCAGTGGAATTGTAGCATGCTTTTTTTTTATGCGGTAGAGACTCTAGGTTGACAAATCCTGAAAGAGGTTAAGGTTTGGTATGGAGTTAAGCTACTACATACCATCGACAGGAGCACATAGAAGCTCATATAGAGAAAAGGGCCCTTGCAAAATAGTGGGCACAGCTTAGACAAGACGGATATCCCAATTCCTGATTAAATTATTAATCTAGATTTATCTACCGAGTCTAAATTATTATCGAACAGAAAAATTGTATTTGGTTTGTCATTGGCATATTAATCTAGTTTGATGCCATGACATAACACTTGTGGCTGGTACTCTTGATGAAAATCAGGATCGTTGTTGCTTCAGATTGTGTACTGTATATCTTCTAGCTCTCACGACACATCAAATGAAAACATCCCTTAATGAGTTGGCTCTGTCTTCAGATTGTCGTGACTGGGGACGTGTTTTAGTGGTGACCAAATAATCGGCAATGTCTCGAAACAAATCTCTTAGGATGTTTGATGAAGTAACAATCATTTTTAAGCATTCTTTTCAATTTATTGCAAGAAAGTTTTCTTAAAAATTACGTGAGATCCAGTGTAGAAGATCTATAGAAATAAATCTCTATGAAATCGGTTTTAAAATAAATTGAGGGAAGGGTCAGGGTTGCACAAAAATTTTCCTCCTTTAATCCTTTCAGTGAGGGTTTATTGAATTTTAAGCAACACAAGGAAAATAATCATCTCTCAATCTCTTACACTTCTCCCATCCGTTCAATCAAATCCCACGAAAATACCAGGCATCGTTAGAATAATAATTTCATCAATATACAGACAGCAATTTCTGGTGTAAAAAATAAATTAAGAGTTGATTGATACTTTTATATTATTTTTTCATGTATTTTTTTTAAGTTTAAAACTTGTATAGTCTCATATTACTTTATGTTTGATTTTATTAATTAAAATAAAATAGGTAAAATTTGAGCTTATGATTATTTAACTATTAAATCTATGATATCATATCAAAAAACAATAATTCATTCAAAAAATCTCAAAAATAATTTTATATTACTCTTTAATAGGTTATAGCCATTACCCTCCTTTTATTTGTGCTTTTTTTTTAATTTCCTAAACTCAATTAAGTAGTCTTATTCTAATAAAGGGACGTGCACAAATCAAACAATAAATTAGTCATTAAAAGAATTAAATCAAGCGTGAGTATTCATTTATTATTATATGTATAAATTTAGTTTTAACAGCTAAATATGTGGAAAAAAAATTCTTATAATAAGATCTCAATAATATAATGAAGAGGGTAATTCTCATAATTCAACTCAAGATTTTCATAACTTTCAGATGAATCTGAATATATAGTGCTGTCAAATCTATAACATAGATAATGCTAATAAATCCAATTAAATTAATCAAAAATCTTATCAGATTGATATGCTAGAACAGTATGATCTATAAAATTATTACATAAACTTAATCCAAAACATCATTCAAATAATCAAATAGCATGACATTCACTTAAAAGTGAACAGATGTTATATGATGAGAGGAAGCTTTGGAGGACACGAATCATTTGCTGCAATGTCATATTACATAGAAGCTTCGGTGCTCCCTTTTTTTTCCTGGTGGTGAGTTTTGTCGCGTGTTCCAAGATAAATTGATAATCTTTTGTATGAATGGCTAGGTCTTGTAACTGGGAAGATGCGGAAGAAGATATGGAGAAGCCTATCTTCTGGTATTTGCTGGGGATCGAGTTTGGCTAGCCTGAAACGCAACCGTTTTAATGACAAATTAGCTGATCAAGATGGAGTTTTTGATCTTATTCTGTCATCTGTCCTCTTGATTTGAAGTTTATGAACATACTTCACGAAGCGATCTAAGGGAATAAGATCAAGAGGCTTTTACCAACTCCTAGTTTTTCTGTCTTCATATGTTTTTTTCTCGATTAGTTTAATTACCTTTTTTTAATATAATAGCTTGATTAGCATAAAAAATATATATGTTATATGATGAGGTAGAAAATCCAATTTGTCCCAAGTTTATGGGTCTTTGAAACTTTTCAAATGTAAATTTAGCATCATTTTTACTAATATTTTATTTAGGATAAGAATTTTACAATAGTTATAAAAATAAAAAGTTTAGTTTTTTTAAAACTTAATCTTTGAAATTACAATTACTACATAAATTATAAAAAAGTTTATCAAGGTTAATTTATGCTGATTTTTCAAAAATGATGGATTTAAATAAAAACTGAATGGATGAAACATGTATTTTGACCTAAGCTATAGTTTACTTTTTAAAATAAGTTTACCTAACAATTCAAGGGTATCGTTTGTCAATTTATCAAGATTCTGGGCGAGTATGCTTGGACTGTGCTAAATAACTGTGGTAGTATTTAATATTATGATATATTTTTTTTAAAAAATAGTTTTTATTTGAGAATATATTAAAATAATATTTAAAAAAAATATTAACATCAATATATTAAAATGATTAAAAATCATTTAAAAAAACAAAACAATATTTTTTTTTTAATTTTTTAAAACACAGTTCCACCACAAAAAGAAACGCCATCAATATGTCACCAACCTTTTTGATGCATTGGAAATAGTATGGCATAGTGTTTTTTTAAAATAAAAATATATTATAATAATCTTTTTAATTTTTAATATTAATATATTAAAATCATAAAAAAATACAAAAAAACATTAACCTACACGGCAACTTCATTTAAAAATAAAACGTTATCGCTATCCCAAGCAGAATCTTAGATTAATTAATTGATTAATGTTACTTGTTATTGGGTAGTGAATTGCGTGTAAAATTTATACATGGTGTGCAGAATTGATGATTGATTGGGAAGGTGGTAGGAAGTAGGAACCGAAGGGTAATAATTAAGACAATTAAAGTAGTCACTTCGACAATGGACCCGCTAGGAAACTAGTGGTCTCGTGACCCTCTGCTCGAATAGGAAAATTCTATTCGCCACCATAAAAAGTAAAGTAGTCTTTTGTAAATAAGGACACGTTTATAATTAGGTTAGATGTTGCCTTTTTTAAGAAATAATATATTAAAAAAATATTTATTATTATTATTTATATTAGTATATTAAAATAAATTAAAAAATAAAAATATAATTTCAAACAAAAAAAAATATAATTTCAAACAAAAAATAAAAATATTTTAAAAAAAAACATAAATTCAAAACAAACCCGGACACCCCTCGAAAAATGAAACGTGTCATTTATTTCCCAAAAAGTTGTGTTGCCATCCCTAGTGGGGTTAAAACTTAAAAAGCATATGGCATTGTTCGGCAATGTAACTGTATATATATTTATTTATGATAAATATGTAAAAGGATATTTTTTTAATATAAATATTCGGGACAACTTATATATATTTTAATTAATTTTATTGATTATAAAATTCATGACTATTTAAATCTAAAAACATGGCTCAAATTTAAAAATATGAAAAACAAACCTTTAAATCTCAACCTTGTACCATCAAATCTACTTGATGATTAATGAGTATAGTAAGTGATGGACGCAATATTTACTGGTAAATATAAATTATAAATCTCTATGATCTCTTAAATTTTAAACATTCTACTTTTCATGTAGTATTTTAATCAAACACAGTCACAAAACTCATCTAAAAACACGGGTAATTCATTCCCAGGGTTGATTTCTTAAAAATGTAGTTAAGTATTGTTAAATAATTACTATATTCTTAATGTCGATAATAATAATTTTAATTGCTTTTTTTACACGTGCAGATTCCATGTGGCATTGACAAACAGCCCATGCAATCTGGTCGATCAACACCGTTCCGGTTAAGCACCTTCGTTCCCTAAAATTGCGAATACACTTCGAGGGCCTTCTCCGGCTAATACGCCAGCTACCCACTGAACGGGCTTCGAATTGATTTTGAGTCGAGAGCCTGAGACAATTGGCAGCCGATTATAATCGAGCCGATGACATTTGTATGTCTAAGTGTCCATTTGGGACGGCGTTTCAAACGTCTTTTCTAAAAAATTCAATTTTTTTTTATTTTAAATGAATATGTTTTGATGTTTTTAGATCATTTTAATATGCTGATGTTAAAAATAAATTTTTAAAAATAAAAAAACATTATTTTAATATATTTCAGCACAAAAAAATACTTTAAAAAACTATCATAACCGCTCTTCTAAACAGACCGTAAACTTGAAAGAACAGCCTGGACGAGGTGTGATTGTTAAATGGTCTTTTTCACTCGACGAATTGCTTTCTCGGGAAGGTGTAATTGAGAAAGTGTATCTCGGTAATTGTTTAGAGGAATAGAAAGTTAGCTGGCAACCAACTGACAATAATCTTTAAACATAAATGTCAATGGATATTCTTG
Organism: Salix viminalis; assembly: GCA_029228465.1. NCBI lineage: Eukaryota > Viridiplantae > Streptophyta > Magnoliopsida > Malpighiales > Salicaceae > Salix > Salix viminalis. Next base: position 14,738,712 of record CM055427.1, read on the forward strand.
ATTTAAATTATTATGTTTTTCAATTCACTTATAAGTCTGTCCATCTGTAAATCGTGTCTAGAAATACAGCCTGTGCCAGGGCCTTCCAAGTTGTTGAAAAAATTATGATAACGTACAATTTTATTTATTTATTACTTGATTCATTATTATTTTTTAATTAAGCCATTTTTATTAATAAAACTACAAGACCAAACAATACAATAATATTTCTGTAAAAAATCAAGAACAATTAAAATTCTAAATTTGATATGTATCGAGAAAAGAAATACATTGTATATTTTTTTTTAAATAATTTATTATCTTTTAATTTTATTCGAGTATAAAAAAAATTAAATTCAAGTTTAATCAATAAAAAGAATTTTAATAATTGTTCAAAGTTAAAACATGTATTATAACAATTATATAAAATTTAGATCAAACATTTTTATAGACTGTTAATATTTGTTTTAAATACATATAGTTATAACGATTACAATAACAGCAAAATTGTAAATAATTATTTATAAATTAATAATTAAATAAAAAATTTCCATTTCATTTCTATGATGCAGGACATATTTTTTTATTGTATCAAAAATTTTAAATTTTATTACTGTACGGATGTGATACCTGTGCTCTTAAACTAATTTGAATTTTAGATTCAATCTCGGCCGCACACAAACTCTAACTTCAAAGATATCCTTAAAAAAAAAATACTCCATCTCTTTTACGTGCAAGGTCCGAATCACCCTCGAACAAATTATAAACCCCACCTCCACCCCCAAGATTCCCTTGCCGCGTCCACATCGGCAGGCACCCCTTGTCATTAAGAAACTGTGCTGTGGGCGTTTAATTTCGGTAGTGGCAGTGAAACTGCGGTAAAATAAAATATTAGTAATAAGGAACAAAAAGGAAATCAAAATTAATTAACGGTATCGGTACTGCTCGCTAACTGGAATTGTACCGTGATAGATTTTTCTTATATATATAAATTCAGGACACAGATCTTTGATTTTGCTCTAGTTTCTAGTTAAATTAAATAAAACAATAATTTACTAAAAGTTGGCCGCTCAATTATGATTTTCAAAATTTATTTAGTAGAAAAATTAAAAAATATTATTTTAATAAAAAAAATATAAAGTATAAAATGGTTAAAAATGAAATTTTAATTGGATCAATATAATTTTTTATTACTTATTTTTTTCTCAACCGAAACTTGTCATGAATTCTAACCTACGACTAGTTTGAGCTTTTAAAACAACGAGTCAAAATAGGTTTTAAATAAAATAAAAATCGGTGGAATGTTATTAATTTCTTTGACCTGTTAAACATGGAACAGACTCGAACAAGTTTAAAAAAACTTGAAAAAAAAATTTACAACCCTCGATTTCTAATCAACCGCGTCCGGCTACAACCCGCTCTCATTGAAGATTCCTTTGCTAATAATATGCTCTCTCATTTTTTATTTTATTTTATTTTTTTCTATTATTTCTCGGATCTTCCTCCCCTCATATGGTTCTATAAATTGACTTATCCATACAATGAAAAACCTCTTCTCTTCTCTTCTCGTCTCTTTCCCCTTTAGATTTCAGGATTTCTTGCTTTTTAGCTCTCTTAGTGCTGAGGTTCTGCTGGTTTTGCACCAGCAAGTAATTTAGCTATTCTTTCTCTGTTTTCTGTTCCTCTCTTGCGGGTTTGAGTTTTTTCCTTACTCGTGGTTTCTGAGTTTCTCCGAAAACAAAGAAGCCCCAGAAAGTCAAGATCTTGAAGCCCCGAGAATTTTTATTTCTTGCCGTTACTCTGCCAAAAATAAATCTTGTTTTGTAAAAATCTTGATGCTGCGGGTTTGGATCTTGATGTTTGAGATTCATGTCTCCAGTAGTCAGTGAGATCCTCCGGTCAGGGTTTATGATCAACTCCTCTCTCAGACGCAGAACCCACCTTGTCCAATCTTTCTCAGTTGTATTCCTTTACTGGTTTTATGTTTTTTCATAAACGCTCTCTCACCTCTGCTTGTATTATATTATATAGTAATTAGTTAAAATATTTATATACAATTATCTTAATTATCTGGGTATTATTACTACTACTACTACTATTATTATTATTATCACTGCCTGGGTCCTGTGTCTTTGAAATTTACAAGGTTACCGTATTAAAGATCTCATTTTTATCGACGTTTATTGCTGGTGGTAGTATTTTGTGGTGTAAATACAGAGTTTTTCTGTATCTATATGGCATCCTCTAGTGGGAATTCCTCAGGTTCCACTCAGCTACAAAACTCGGGCTCTGAAGAACAGGTGGTGTTGGTGGATCAAAGGAAAAGGAAGAGAATGCTGTCAAACAGAGAATCTGCAAGGAGATCCAGGATGAAAAAACAGAAGTACCTGGATGATCTAATGGCTCAGGTGACACAGCTAAGGACGGACAATAACGAAATCCTCACAGCCATCAATGTCACAACGCAGAACTTCTTGAATATTGAGTCCGAGAATTCTATTTTAAGGGCACAAATGATGGAACTGGACCATAGACTCGATTCTCTCAATGAGATCCTCAATTGTATCAACACGAGTAATGGGATTTTTGAAAATGATCATCACGAGGATCTCCAGACCAGTGCCGATCATGCCTTCATGAATCCATTAAATCTGTTCTATCTTAACCAACCCATCATGGCATCTCCAGATTTGTTCCAGTACTGATTATCCCCGTCTCCATGGCTGGAAATTGGTCAATTTCATAGCCTGTCTTCTCCAGGGTCTCAATGATTGGAGAGGAAAAGAGGGCCATCTTTTTTTCTTTTTCTTTTTTCTCTTTCTCGATCATATAATGTTGAATCCTAGGCTAACTAGGACCTAGAATGGTATATTAGTATGATATTAACGAGGAATTGGTGCATCGAAAAGAAAAATGTATAAATTTTATTAGTATTTTGTCTTGTAAAGGGTCACTATAGATATGGTGTGCAAGGCCCTGAATTTGTGTACCTCTGTGCTCTGTCATCTGCTAGATGGTAAATTAATGATATATTTTCTCATAACCGGTGTGGACTTCACCATTTATTTTATTTTTCTCTCGAGCAATGACTTGCACCGTGTTTTTCTTGGCTTCTTGGCTGTCCATGTGATTAAAACATTTGCCAAGGGACAGCCATGAATGTTTCTAAGTGATGGTTACCATGTTCGCACGCAACACTAAGCATGTCAAGCACGTTTTTAAGGACCAGAAAGAAATCTTCGGCTGCTCCCCCTCCTAATCAATAAACAGAAGCAACCATGAAAAGTGTTGTGCATGTATAAGTTAGCCTGGACATCTCGATTTGGCTCGGATATCTTGATTATATATAAAAAAAACAGAAGCAAACGTTAATTTCATTTAGGCTAACTGGCCAAGTAAATCATACTTCAACAACCACTTAACTCAATGATTAATATCTTAAATGTTATTGGTGATCTCTTGTTTTCAAGAAGCCTGTATTTCGAGTCTCGATTTTGTAAAAGAAGGAAAAAAAATAAATCTTTTATAAATGAATTCATGCAGAACCCTGCCAAGAGTCAACACGTACATATCCGACACGAATTTTATACATGGTCGATTAGAACAAGGGAGGGAGCATGAGATAAATTCCAATAATTTTAAATAAGATATTAGCAGAACTTTGTCTCCACAACCAGACACCCCATAACAATGTTCAGTGCCACGAACCTAGATGCTGATAAGTTAAAATAAATTATCAAAAACAGAAAAGGCTGGAAGGAGAAAGAAATAAAAAAAGAATTAAGCTGCCTCATGGATCTCCTCGCCTTTCTTTTTAAGATATATGATTGCACCTCTGATTTCCAAATTTCCAGCTACCAGTATAGTAGTATGATAGTGTTAGAGAAACTTTGCTGTGGCGCATATTCCATCGAGATGAAATTGATTTTTTTAAATTAATTTAACTTATAAAATTGGAGAGGGTTTCATGGAGGCTTCAGAAAATCTTCAGTAATTGGCTCTTCTTCTTCCTTTTTTTTTTTTTTTTTCTTGTATGGATCCTACAAATGAACCCGGGATTTTCTGCTGCATGCAAAAGTAGAGGGGGTGTGGATAGTGGGTTGCCGAATCATGAATGAAAAGAAAAACTGGACAAGGCATACCAAATTTAGCCACCAGCAAAAAAGTGAAGCTCTAGCTGGTGGGGAAGCCACTGCAAGCACATTCAACCAAACCGTATTATTTAGAGATATTTTCTCTTAAGAAACCACATAAATTCTTAGCATACAATAAAAAATTCAGATTAGAATATACAAAGAAATTGATCTGGAGAAAATATAAATAAAAACATTAATCCTTGTGATGTAGTTGCTTAATCCTGACCATTACTCAAGTCTAGCTTAGTACGCTGGCGTATCCCTGTCATCAGTACATGCCATAAGTCTTCCTTCCGATTGTTGAGATATCTAAATTTTATGTTGTAATAAGGAAATAGTTTTTATTTTATATATATATATATATATATATATATATATATGTATGTATATATATATGTATGTATATATAATGCACTTTTATAATTAAAAACCATAATATTTTTATATATATTTACATAGTTAGCTGGTGTTTCTATTCGCTGATGTTTCTATCAATCTCATTCTAAAGAAGTAGCTAGGTTATTGAGTCCTCAACATAGCCTTACGTTGTTAAAAATAATGCATGTGTACTGCTCCAGTTTTTTATTTATTTATTTTTTCTTCATATTTTATTACAACAGAATCCATCGGTCATGCCTTTCTATGTTTGGCTCTTCGATTGCATGATGGGTAAAGAAAGGCTTAAAAAATGACAAAAACTCCAATTAGGAGCCAAGTGATTAGGCATTTGGAGAGCCACTAATTACAAGAAATTGTTTCCGACATGTGTAATTTAAAATATTTTTTTATTTTAAAAAAAATACTTGTAAAATATAGTGTAAAACACTCACTTAGTTTAGTGGCTGAGAATGTATTTTTGAATGGCTTTATGGTGTGACCAAAAGTTACATGCATTGTTTTTTTTAGTAGTGGGAGTGTTGTTTAATGTTTGATTAAAAGTGTGGTTAATGTTACTTTTTAATGTGTTTTTTATTCAGAAATGCATTAAATGATATTTATTTTTTAAAAAAATATTTTTTGACATCATCACATAAAAATGATCTAAAAACTCCAAAAAGTACTTTAAAATAAAAAATAAAAATATTTTTTTTTATTTTTTTCAAAAATATTTTTAAAATACAGTGTCAAACAAGATCTTAATCGATAGCAAAACCAATTAATTTCTTTCACGATGTTTTAGGTCATCAGTACTCGAAATATATTCACAAAGAAATTATCTCCCACTTTTCTATTTACAACTTCAGAATAATAATGTACAAAAAATGCACCCAACATGAACTAGAGTGGTACTCTATTTTACTTCTATTTATTAGACGGGTCAAAGAGTACTTGTTATGTATTGATATGTCATGACGTTAATTAAAATGAATATTAATAAAATTAATATTGGTAAATAATTGTACTATTATTAAACTTGTTTGCCTGATGGATAGGATTAATCCAGGTTGAGTTTTAAAAGATATAAAGGGAGCTGATCTAGGATTAGAAATCAAAATTGAGCCACCCTCTCGATCGATAGAATCTAAATTCATTATTTTTCTAATATATTTTTTTCAAAATAACATGTTTTTAGTTTTTTGTTACAAAAATATTGAATCAAGCCGCATCAATTCATCCCTTCCACTACCACAAAATCTGTTTTTTTATTTCTTTTAGCTAAAATAGAGAGTGCCCCACTATAATTGAAAAACAAAACAGTTTACTATTAAAATGTTGTTTACTTCAATTTAAACAAATCAATTTCGATTCATCTTACAAAGATTTATAGTAATACCGATTAATTTTCTAGCACATACTATTTGAAGTACGCCATCTTTATGTATTTGAACGAGTCAAATTGTAGCAACGCATAACATAATTTCCTCGCTCTTTTCGATTATGGCTCAGCAAAAGACGAACGACTGGCTCAGCCAAACACTTGTTATATTTAATTAAGCTTCTGGTCTATAAAATGGCCTGCAGAGTGACGTGAGACTACAATGACATGCACATAGATGTAATAAAATAACCAGAATGATTCGAGGGCAAAGAAAAACCATGCTAATCGGTCCAGATTATAGTAGGTTATGAATCGTCATCTCAAATCAGAGACGCCCAAGCTGGGTTCCCTTGTCGAAGAACGTCATCTTTTTTTTTTCTTTTTTTTTGTGTTGTTGGTGACTTGAGTTGGGCATAATCTCTTATATTATTGGACAATGAACTTTGCCCACTAGCATTTCCTGCTTGGTGTGTTGGCTCAATTCACTTTTATTACACAGTGTGACGCCTGAGAATGAGCATGATGTGAGGCTGATGCATGATCCAATCATGCAAAATGCTTTGAATATGGTTTCATTTTGACCCGGACAATAATATTCGGGTTAGAGGAAATTTAGTTTTGCATTCATGTGTCATGATGGACATATGTAAGAAAATTATTGTAGATTCAAAGGTAAGTAAATAATAATAAAAATCGCTGGAGGCAAATTGCAAGAGAAACATTGTTGTACTGGTTTGGGTTTTCTTGGAGAAACGGATGCTTTGGCCAGAAGAGTTGCCTTGTATTATTCTATCAATTTGACGTTGGTGGTCACCAAATTGAAGTCGCTGATATCCTCCGTGGCAACCTATGGTTTTTAGGGTTAAGCAATGAGGCATCAGCCATAAAGAAATGCAAGAACGGGGACTTCCCAGCATGGAGTAGCAGTTTTTAACTTTAAAAAAGTCATGCCAGAACTGTTTCTATATATCAGATGAGATCAAATAAATATTTTATGAAAAAGTGGGTGAGATTAATCATGCCAATCTGCTCTCTCTCTCCTTTTTCCTTGGTGGGTGGGTGGGGAGGTTGAGAACTTGCTAATCTGAAATAGGAAGCCCAAGTTTTATAGACAAAACGCCACGATTCTGCCTTTAACAGGATCCACAAGAACAGTAATAACTATAACTGAAGACCACTTTGTCATTCGATAACCAGAACGCGTGCAAGAGGATTATTTTTAGGATATCAGACAAGACCTTGGAAAACCACAAAAATAAATTATATTGTCTGATGATAGCTCCGAAGCCAACAGATAAACACGATCTGGACGTGGAATTGCAAGCAGAAGCTGTCCTGAAAATTAATCTCCGGATGCGTAAACATGAAATTAAAGTTTCTGAGAAGGATCCGGGGAAACACACATTTTACTCGTATCAAGTTACCAGCATTCCAGGGTCGCTGTGACCACTGAGCTAATCCACAAGCAGTAACTTATGTGGTAGCATCAGGATGAGTGAGGGCTATGTTATTACCATTCAAAATCCAGAGAATAAATTCATACAACTAACAGTAAACACGGGCAACAACCCGGTCTGATAATCCTGCTCTAGCACAAAACCAAGTAATCAGACTACGACATTTACACAAGGTTGTCTTCTATATCTGCTCGAAAAGATTCTTGTTCAAAACACGGGGTAAATAAAGAGAAACATAAAGGGGGAGGCGAGCACAAATTTTTGTTCTCTTGCATTTCTGTATTAATCGTATGGGATTTGAATGTATGCCGCATCACATGCAAAAGGGACATCGGCGTACATGCCAGCAAGAGCACACCGTATACATTCCAGGACGGTAAAAAGATAAGCAAATGCAACGGCTGTCCAGAAGTGCATGCCCAATTTACCCCAATAAACAGCAAGCGGCATCCATCGGCTCACAGTACCTATCACCTGGAGAGCAATCTCCAACAGCATGCCCATTACCACATGAAATCTGAAAAAGTGAGGCCACTCCTTTCTTCTTACTACTCCAAGATATGCAACAAAGAAATACGCCATCAAGAACCAGCTTGGTAACCTCCCAATGGCACCAAGGAATGGGTAGGTCAAGAATTCAAAGTCTTCAAGGAAGGGATGTAGATGATATGCCGTCTCAGCATACATCCATGTTTCATGAAGAGGCATCAAATAGGGGCAGGCATGCTAAAGTCCTCCACCACCATCTTGGCTTCTTGGTCATTGGAGGAAAGCGGAAACTGTATGGGACATCTTTTGATGCTCGAGGACATGAACAGAGTCTGCGCTGCCGAGGAAATGTGGGAATAGTGTGTGAAAATCCGCAATAATCTCCACTTAAGAGTGGTGTTGATGCAGCCGAAAGGTGCAAGGAAGGCAAACCTACCATTAAAAAAATACAAAATCAGTACAAATACAACAAAAGGTTTGAGGTGGAGTCAAATCGAGCAGAGGTAAGTTGAAAGTTGTTTAATTAAGGTGAGATATCTTATGCCTACTTAATCAAAAGTTACCACATATCTTTGCCTTGACAAAACTCAACTATCGTGCCCCTTTAAGTTTCCTCCAAAAAACACATGACAAAAGAATTTGACAGAGGATACATAAAACTACCTCTAGATGACCAGGATTTAGACTCCAAATGTCGTTCCAATGAAGCCCTGCTGCTCAACAATGCAGCCCTTGCAGTTGTACAAGGAGCATGGGCAGAAACCATGACACGAGGCATTGTTTTACATGTTCTAGTGTTACTAAAAGCAGACCCGGAAGACATGGCACACCCATTTAGAATCATTGCCAGGTACCTGGTTGGAGACAGCAGGGATGAGAACTTAGAAACAGAAAGAAAGAAAAAACATCCACAATCCACTATCAAACATAACAATGAAATCTAGGTGACAAAATAAAGATAAATACTCCAATTTTCAGAACTTCCAGCTACAAAATATAATGTTGTGACAGTTTAAGGTCCTACAAGTTGCAATTGTAATCAAGAAAGCATGATCAATAAGTTTGAAGCAATGGTCAAGCACATTTATAACCATTAAAAATGATGAATGATAAGCAGAATAAAACAAAACTTATATCTCTCGGTGCCCAATTTCATCAATCTACCCTTATCTAGAATGCTGTCCACATCATCTACTCATCAACACACATATAAAAGAAGTCAGTAAACCTTTGACAAGATCAATCTTCCTTACCTGAATACATCAGAGCAGTCATCTGAACCCACCCCCTCACCCGCAAAAAAAATATATGAACAAATAACCCAAAACAAGAAAGATGCTAGCACCAGAGACCATTTCTGAGAGTTTGGATACAATGCTCATATTAACAAACCAGAAAATTGACTCTAGAATGCAAAAAAAAAGGGATCATGAAAGAAATTCTATACATTTTCCTATATTGTATGCAGAGTGTCTGCTTCAGCAACCAAAACACAAAATTTGAATCAAATCGCAAATAAAAATCAGTTATCACCGAGCAGGAGTACAGTAATGGAAGAAGGAATTTCCAGTGGAGCGGTAACATGCAAAGAGATCGGAAAGCATTCTGCTGGGAGAGCGAATCCAAATGCTACATCATCCACCAAGAATATTCAGCTATACCACAGCCTCGAAGTTCGGAGCCTTGGATGCATAGCACATTGTCATTTTATCAAACAGAAAGATAACACTTCAAAGCTATAACCACAAAACGCAATCCGGCTGATTCCTCTTTACAATCAGTAGACATGCCCACTCCATCACCAAAGCAGCATTGAAGTGGGAAAAAAAATGTGGCTAAAATAACAGAGAAATTACAAGTTTACAACCTACCAAAAACAAGAAATGCTTGAGAAACAAGAGGTCATCCCTCATTAGCATGTAACCCCGAAAAAATTAAAGATTACTCAAAGCATGCAATCGGAGCCCATGTCTGGAGTTAAATCTTAGAAAAATTTCTTTACCTTGAATTGAAATTTGAGCCTCTTGAAACGGTGCTGTATATGTCAGTAGGGTTCGCTGCTATCCCCTGCTGGTTTCATCGTTTCCTATCTTATCCTCGGTGAAGCAGCTGAAGCGCTATTTATTAGATGATAATTGTAATCCAGCGATGGTGAATATGTATTTAACTTTTTTACCGGACCTGTAATCGTATGGGCCAAGGCCTTAAAAGCTCTTTGAATTGTAACTAGAAAATCCGCGGTTTTGGGTATCTTTCTAGCTCCGTTGTTTTTTCGGGCCATCCTTATATGTAGATCAGGCCCAGCTCAGTGTAACAACCTCGATTGTTAACAGAACATCTAAATTTTTAATTTGATTCTTTGGCAACAAATTGTAGTGGAAATATTAAATTAAAAGAAAGAGTATCATAATAAAAAACAATGAGAAAATATGTCACCATTCTAAAAAAAAATACCCTTCTGTTTTGAGTATAATAATTCATTTTATTTATTTTTTAGTTTATAAATTTGGGAGAGGGAGAGATACACGGGGGGAAAGGGAGAAAGCAAGTTATTGGTTTGACTATTTTGTCAGTGAAAACAATTGTTATTTTCTTGTGTCAACAAGTCTAATTTAAAAGGATGGTTTCAATGGTAGTAGTTTTGAATACTTATTTTGCCGTTTATAAAACTAAATGTTTGGTTTGGATTCTTTACATTTGGTTGGTTTTTGTTTTGTTTTTTTAATGATTGCGGTATTTTAGGGAGTTGATTGCAGTATTTTAGTGGTTACATGTGATTTGATTGTATTTTTTTGGTTTTGTAAATAAAAATAACTTGTAAAATGGAACTCGATTGTATAACTAACATAATGGTATCTCGTTTTAGGTTAGTGCTCAATAAATATTAAGATAACTATCACTACAGATAACATTACCTTTCGTTATTAAAAAAAATACAGGAGCAGACTGACACATCACTTATTTCTGATACTAAAGTTTTATTTTTCTTTTTAGAAAAAAAGGCTAGCACTTTATCTATTTTGTGGGGGGGAAAAGCATGACTAGGCTATTTGATTAAGGCCAGGCACATGGACCTATCTCATAAGCTTTTAGTCTTTTAGCATGGTTTAGGGATAAATAATTGGTATCCTCATGTGTGCATCAATGACTTCCTTGACTCACCTCTGGGTGCTGCAAAGTCCCTTCCAGCCTGGCATTCACCGGTAGAAAAAGTCAGAGAAGGAAAGTTGGCTTTACTGTTTTTTTTTATATACGAGAAAACCTCAAAGAAATATATTTTATAAGTTTAATGAATAAAATTTTAATTATCTCAAATTCTTATAAAAAATATACATCGTAATTCGAATTCGAGAATTATTGTAGAAATCACAAGCCCTGCCACATTAGAATGCAGAATGGGGTATCCTGACACAAACATTTTATGCCTAGTTCGTTGTTGACTACATAAATTTATTTTCTCTAAACATAGATAAGAGATCTTAAAAGGCAAGGAGATGATAGGAGTAGCTCGCTAAAGCCCTTCATCCCGGGAAAAAAAAGTTTCTCTGTGACTCTACCTGGGGAAGCAATAAAGCATTCCCACGAAGTGAAGCAAGAAGAAAGGGTTGGGAATAGAATAGAAAGCACACAAGATGGAGCTCGAATCCCATGGTTTTCCAAGAGACCCGAACCTATTCCCAATAAGCTCGAGGCAGGCCAAGCTTGGCACAAGTAATTTTCCACAAATAGGGATTGGTTATCCAGCATATATATAGTTCTATTGAGCGTGGACTTCACAACTCGTTGGCTGATCATCATCGAGGGTTTCTCCAGGCAAATGAACGAGGGAAAGTCAGATCTTCTAAATAAGAAAAAAAATTCTTCTCTTTTTACAACCTCTGCCTTCTCCAATCCTGGAGTTGTCGCTTTAAAGATAATCACCCTTTTTTCTACGAAAGAAGCGAGGAAGATTCAAGCGATAACAAGGAGCCTCGGGGAATACGACTTCTTTCTACGTTTACAAAGAGCAAGCACTCAAAGCTAATATAGGGAGGCATGGAGTTAAATTCTATAAAAAAAATAAAAAAAAACTTGAATTGAAATTTGACTTGAAATGTATTTGTAATTGTTATGGGCCAAGGCCTTAATCTCAGATTGGTCCACAAAGTTGAGTCTAGCCATTTACAATAGGTTAAGTCCCATTACATTGTAACAAGCAATTCCGGAGTTTTGGAGTCTCCATTATTTTAGCGGGCTGTCTTTGTGTGTAAATCAAGTCCAGCCCTTGATTTCTTTTTTTTTACTATGGAACCATGAAGATGGTAACAGTTTCAAACCCATGGATTTATATTTTTTTTCTACTAAGTACTCTATGAAAATGGAAACAATTTGTAGTCTCTTTTTTTTTCACATAAAAAATATTAGCTCCGAAAATCACATCATAATTACAAATTTAAAAGGGAATAACGGCTTCATAAGAAAGAAAAGGAAATGATGGGGCATGATTTAAAAGCTTAGATTACATTCAATAATTCATCATCAGCTCAATTAATCAATGATCTGATGTGCTGTGTTGGATGAGATAGATGTCATCAATGGTTCAGCCATTATTTCTTAGAGCAAGAATATCTTTAAAACATTTAATGTGGCGTAAGGTATTTAATTTAATTTAATTTAATGATAGTTTGATATTGTGTTTTAAAAATATTTTTTAAATAAATAAATATTTTATTTTTAAATTATATTTTATGTATTTTTAAAGTATTTTGATGTGTTGATGTTAAAAATATTTTTTTAAATAAAAATATTATTTTCATATATTTTTAAATAAAAATAATTTAAAAATAACCTCAACTATACTTTCAAATATATTTATATAACAATTCAAGTTAAAAATAAAATAAAATTGGCATGATAAAAAATATAAGTATATCCTCTTAAGTCGTGCATAATCTGGTAAAAATTTTATAAAATCAATATTCTATAAATCTCTGGAAAAAAAAATATCCCAGAATAATCATCTGATTAAAATTACAATCCCTGTATTTTTTTATGTTTAGCATCAATGAAATTATTTTTTCATTTATAATTTTGTTTAATACTTTTCTTTCAATAAAGGCAAGGGAAACAAAAAAAAAAGGCAACTGGATTAGAAGAACACGCAGTGCGCACTCCGCGTGGTACAGAAGAAAGCAAAAGCACAAAAGTCTCCCTTTATATAAATTTACTGTTTCACCCTTCATAAGTACACCACCCAAAAAATGAACAAACATCTTACATCAGACGTGGCACAATTTCCCCATACTGACTTCGCTATTATTCGGTCACCCTCACTACCTCGCACATCATTTCCGTTCTTTAACACCGTCATTCAACGCCTCCTCCTTCCCCGCCGGGAACCAAACAAAGCAGAAGACCTCTGTCTCACTCCGTTAATTAACTACATGGTAACACATAGCATCTTATAAATCCTCTTTCTTATTTCTCCCTTTTCTTCTCTCTCCCTCTCACCTGACCGATACCGTGAAGGAGAAAACGGCGAAACTTTTTCCTCACCGATAACTTCCGGTAAGAATTCCTTCCTTCTAGAATTTATTGTGATTCACTGATCTTTTTTCCTTAAACAAAACAGTTAATAAACCCTAGTTTTTTTTTCTCAGATTCTGATTTGGCGTGCTGAATTTATTTATTTTTGGATTTTCAGTTGTGTTTTTCATTTGTTTTATAGTTACAATCCATGAAATTTCATGTTCTGGTTCTCCTCTTGCCTGAGCAGTGTGTCTGTGTGTATTATGATTGTGAAAGGGATAGGTGTGTTTATTTATTTTGAGGAAATAGGGAGTTAACTAGCAGTTGTTTCCTGATTTTTTTCTCGAAATAATGATGAAAAATAAAAATAGTTTAGCTTGCGGGTTTAGGCAGAGATTGACTTGTTTGTTGAATATTGTGATGTGTGGAATTGCTTAATGGATCTGTAAATAATTAATTCAGAGACATTTATTATATGAAATGGACGAGAAATGAATACTTCCATGTGTTTTTAGTTATGATTTTGAATGTCTGATTGTTTGGAAATTTATGATTTAATATGCTTTTGGGTTATGGAATTGTGAATGAATATCCATGGCATTGATTTGTGGTAACGTGACTCTCCACGTAGAGGCATGGTTTGAGGTTGGTATTTGATATTTTTGCTTTTGAATTGATTTGGGATTAGTAGATTTTGATGATAAGTGTGCGTGCTTTCTCCCAGGAATTCTAGCGTTTCTTTTCTGCTTGAAGCTTCTATTTGAGGCTTGCTTTCCTGTGGAGTTAGATAGTATCTGTGATACTTGAGTGAACATGGGAGCAGCTTGTTGTATAGCTGCAAGAGATAAAGATTTCCCCAGCAGAACTGGATGTCAAGCATTGCATAGGAATTCCGGATGTTCCCCAACGTTGAGTTTTCATTGGGACAACCGAAGGCGTGTGGCCGGTGAAATTGAGGATTCATCATGTCAAATGTCACATGGAGTCACTAGAGATGCTGGTGTGGAGATAAAGGGGACGTTAGGTTCTGATAGAGATAATCTTTCAGGTGGTTTGAGCCCACTTGAGAGTTTTGGAACACCTATGTCTCCGAAATCGCCAGTTCATGAAGGAATGGGTGTGATCCTGACGGCTCAACCTTCAGGTAAAGATTTGCTATTTTGTGCCTGTTTTGTTTAATCTTCTTTGAGGTGAAAATAAATTCTTTTTTCAAAGCTGAAGTTCCATTCTAATCTGTGCTGAATTGTTTCAGAAAGCCACATGTGCACTTCGATTAGTATAGAAAAAAAGTGACCTATTCCTTTTACTAAGTGATAGGATCTTGAGTACTTAAGCAGTCCCCTCCTATTCACAGGAGAAAAAAAGAATCCTCAATTTCTAGGTCAAGTTTGTCAAAAAATTGGAAAATTTAGACATCACCGACCATGTCTATTTGCATCTTTTTCAAATTTTTGCTGCTGATCTTCATAATGAACTTCTGACATTTATGGTTTTTTATCTCATTATATCTTTTCCTTACTCCTGATTGCTTTGAAGGACCTGCACTCAACATTTTCTTTAGCTGATTTTCAGAATCAAGTTTCTATTCCATGTAAACTCTGCTATTTTTGGGTACATAGTAGAGCACTGAAACTCTTCAATTCATCCCTGGATTGGCAGATGCCATCTGCTGTTTTCTGTTAGTGGTCTTAAGTTATGGCGATGTGTGATGGAGTGTCCTCTATTTGTTTACCTCTTTTTTCTTGAGCATTGCTGCAAGTCTCACAGTTTTTGGGACCATGTTCTTTTACTGCTTGCCTTTGAGGTGGTGTATTTTACACTTTCATTTTCTTGGTGCAGATCTATCCATGGAAAGCAATTACCCTATGGAGGTGAGTTTGAACCAGTTGAGGTGCAAAATTATTCTGAGGAGGCTTTTGTTTGTGTATCCCTGCTGACTGCTTAATGTTTTAATTTTATTTCAGGTGAAGAGTGTGGCGGAATCACCTGATATTGCAGACTTGCCATTACCGAAGATTTCATATTCTGTACATTCATCATTTTCAACACCCACTACTGATCCTTTCCTGACCTGTGGTCTTCCGCTTCCTCCTTGCTCAACCCCATCAAGACGGGCTCGACGCTCACCTGGGCACCGGTTATTAAGACAGATTTCTGATAGTAGAATCCTGGGATTAAAATCACCAAATAATTATTCTCTGTCTGAAGGACGGTCATCATATGTACTCTCCACTTGCAGCCATGACTTAACAATGGGATCCCATGGCGGATCTTCTGATGGGTGGTCCATGAGAACCTTTTCTGAACTTGTGGCCACTTCACAAAGAGGGAGGTGGTCTTTTGACAGTGAGCACTTTGGCTCTGGCTTTGGAAAAATTAGTGGATGTAGCAGCAGGTTCTCGTGTTCTCCCTCCTTAGATCTGCAAACTTGTGGAGCTTGCTCGAAGTTCTTGACTGAGAAATCTGTGTGGAGCAGCCAGAGAATTATCAGCACCAATGATCTCCCAGTGGTTGCCGTGCTGGCATGTGGGCATGCATACCATGCAGAGTGCTTGGAGGCTACAACTCTGGAGGTTGACAAGTATGATCCTGCATGCCCAACATGCGAGGGAGGAGAGAAGCAAATTTTGAAGATGTCTAAAAAAGCTTTGAGAACTGAAGCAGATTTAAAAGCAAAAAGCCTTAAGATATCAAGAAACCGAGTCATTGACAGTTACTTCGATAGCGATTCTGATGATTTTTATCAACAAAAGGATGCCTTAAAAGACAGAGAAGCTGCAAAGATGGATCCCGGTTCTGGTGCAGCAAGCTCATCCGTGAAGCCATTCTTGAGACGCCGCTTTACATTTGGGTCTAAATGGAGTAGAACCCTTTCAGAGAAAAAAGGGTTTTGGGCAAGACATCGCAAAGATTGACTTGACTGGTTTGAGGTGAGAATTTTTATCTCAATTTTTTCAGCTGCCATGCTACTACGCCACAAGTTTCTTTTATAATATAGTCCATCTTTGCTAGTAAGTATCCCATTTTCTTGTTTTTCTTTATATATAATTTATATCTCTTCTTTTTTTTCCCAGTTTTACGTAAATCCTGGAGATGTGATTATCATGTGGGATTGAAGGAGAGGGCTGTGATTCAACTCAGGCTCTGAGCGCATTCATTCTTTCCGTTAACTCTTTGTTTGCCTATTGGAAATCTCTGCCCCTCTCTCGGCCTCACTTCAGTTTTAGATTTTCCAAAAAAAAGAAAAAAGGAAAATAGGATTCAGAAAAATCCATTTACAGGCGTAGAGTAGGATCATCCACCTGATCTCCGAAGCCCTTAATTTTGTTATCCATGGGCTGCACTGAATTTTGACAATGTTCTGCACTTTTGTATTCCACTAATCAATGCGAAGAAAATATCTCGTGCAATATGGGTGTCTATCCCACTGTTTCCTGCTTTTGGTTAACTAATGCATTGGTTGAGAATTCTGTTATGTGAAGGTGCTGCACTGCAGTGGCTTTTTTTTTCTTTGCTTTTTAAAACGAGTTCTTTTTTTTAAAAATAAAAAAAAATATCATTTTATACATTTTCAAGCAAAAAAAAATTCAAAAAAATAATTGTTGCTATAAAAAAACGTAAATGATATGCGGCTATTGATTTGGGGGTATCAATCCTGAAAAGATACATTCGATCGAGCTATTGATGTCTTCAAAATTTAGTTTTCAGAATGATATAGTTAATATGAACTGGAGTACAAATTAACTTTTCTCATTTGACACCAATCATCAAGGCTGATATTATTAGGGAAACCATGAATGTATCGCCCTAGGGCTTTTAAACCTCTGGATTGTGAATTTATGGAACCGATCTTAAAAAGGTTAAAAGAGAGTGATGCCTGATGTAATTATTAATTTCATCACAAATACAATCAGTGATGGTAATCTAATTCGACTGTTAGATCATCTATTTCTCGTGTTTCCATTCGTTTAAATTTTTTCATGCAAATTATTACTTAAAAAATAAAGCATAAATTTTGCTCCACCGAGGCTAATTAAATTATAATGAATGCCCATGATGAAAGTTGATGGAGAGAGAAGTCAATATGAGTACGATAATTATTAGATATATAACACCTTATCAGCATAAATGTATAGCATCCGTTGTCGTCCAGCGGTTAGGATATCTGGCTTTCACCCAGGAGACCCGGGTTCGATTCCCGGCAACGGAACTTTTATAAATTGATTTTTTAAAAAAAAATCATTTATAAAAATGAGGGAACAAAATGTCAGAAGTGGGATTTGAACCCACGCCCTCTCACGAAGACCAGAACTTGAGTCTGGCGCCTTAGACCACTCGGCCATCCTGACGATCGTTGATTATATCGAGATATTAGATAAGTTATTCATACTATTTAGTTTTAATACAAGTCAAAAAGCCCCACATTCTGGATAGTTTTGCTTTAAAGAATATCTCAGGTCTGGTTTCCCTTCTTGATTCCGTCATGATTCTTCCTTCTGCCTTTCCACATCAGAGATAAGGGGGAGCCAAATTATTCGCAAAGAAGAACGACCTGTGAGATGGATCTATTCATTTTCTGATCCCTAAACAATAACATCTTAAAAGCCTTTAATATATATTTTGATCTGAACGCAACATTCCAAATGATTATGCACCAGAAACATTAAAAAGATCACATCAGTTCCCTTATAGTTTGGTTGTCAAATGGTCCGAACAACAAGAACTAATGACTGGACGCTGTATGAACGTTGCTCACTCTTTATTGACGATATTGACACAAAAAAAACATGAGCTGATACACGAACAAATACACTTTCTCACTCAGCCTTTCTGACTATAACCTGCGCTCCTTCCAATTTTGGATATCAACAACATTGTGACTCACAAACTTCATGGACTACAGTGAAATGGGTTTTCCATTTGATCAATAATACTTAGCAATCCTGATCTATAACTTGGATGGAGAAGCCTCACTCCTAGTTCTCTCTTCATACGCATATTGGAAACCCGTTTATCTCCTCTTGAATCATCCTTCTTCGTAGGTGATGCAGCACTAGCAGAATTAGAGCTACATTTAGTGCGGCCTGGCCACTTCTTCTTGATCAAGTCCTCTGCATATGTAAACACCTCTTCACGAGGAGCTGGGTCATCATCCACAATATTGTAAATTCCCCTGAAAAAGGGAGATTCAGTGGAATCTAGATGAGCTTCAGAGCAAGAAAACCAACAAAATATTAAATTCCTGGAGGTAAACAGGGAGATTGATAAACAATGGTAAAATGACATGGGGTTCAGTACGCACATGGCATGCCTAAAAGAATATATCATATTTTTTTGAAGGTTAGATTTAAGTTGAGGGGTTTTACTTTCAATGTGGCAGACATACTCTCTCACAAATCTAATGAATTATGTGCATGAAACTGGATAAAAGAATTAATTTTATATATACCCACCTGGAGGATGGCGTGTAAATACTAGCCTTGAGTGCTTGACAAATGTCCTCAACATGAACTCTGGCAGTGTATTGCCTTGATTTTCTCATCTTCTGACCTTCTGACGGTGGCTCTTGCTTAATTATTGTATCAACAGCGCTGCAAAAATTTGTTTCCAATTTAGCCACACCACACCATAATTAGCAGATAAATATGAACAGTTAACTACCAACTAACAAAAAAGAAGAGCATGGTTTGTCCCGGGAAAAATAAATAAAAACAAAGTGATATATTAACACCTCTCGCTCCTAATAATAAAGGGATATTGCTAGCACTCAACGTTCGGGTTAATTAGCATAGGCATCTTATTCTTGAAGAGAAAAGTGAGAGCTTGGGATAGAGAGGTGATACGGATACTCTTCAATGGCAGCTGTGGGTCAACACAAACATATGTGGCATATAGAGATGTTGATTACAACCTTCTTCCAGGACCATAGATGCCTCCAAGTCGAAATACTTGAGTGGAAAACCCCAGGCCTTGACCCAGATTTAGCCATCCTTCCTCAGCATCTAACCTCAATTTAGCTAGCTCACTTGTAGGGCTGGTTGGATAACTGCCACATGATAATGCAAGTAATTAGTGACATGCAAGCTATATTTCTTACACAACAGTGCATGCATATCGTTCCTCTGCTTACTCCTCATCCACCCAAGCACCACCATAATGACCATATACACCTGAGAGAAAAACAAAGTATCGCTACGTCAAATCCCAACTATTTTGCAAGGATGGAAGAGGTTGGGATGTGCCAAAAAACTAAGATGATAGGAATTAAAAACCCAAGTCTTTGTCTTCTCCCTAACAATTCATGAAGGGATTCAAGCATATATAATGCAGCCTTTCAGCAGTAATTCTTCCTAAATCTCTATTTCCTTGGTAACATGATGAATGAAAAAGCCATTTGTCGAAATGCAGCTGCCTTTGCATCTGATGTTAAAGGAGGATTATTATATATATATCAACTTGCTATAAAGCTGGATTTGACACTGAGAATCAGTAAGTTTGTTTGAATTTTCCTAAGTCTTGGATGATTAAACTAGTAGAATTGGTTTATTTACCAGTGTTAAAGGAGGATTATTATATATATATCAACTTGCTATAAAGCTGGATTTGACACTGAGAATCAGTAAGTTTGTTTGAATTTTCCTAAGTCTTGGATGATTAAACTAGTAGAATTGGTTTATTTACCAGCTCTGATTCAGTATAACCTTCAAAAACACAAATTGTTCTCATATCCACCATAACATTGTTCTCATATCCACCACAAGTTCAGTTCCCACACATCATCTATATATAAATAAATAAAAAATGATAAATTTCTCAAAATATCCCATGTTTGAATATATAATCACACACACATATATAAATATATATGAAAGTACAAGAACACGAAAACGCATTGACTTTCATACATCCATGCATTTATGAATTATAACACCGAAATACATACCGGTTGATGACAAGTAACAAAGCCATTGAAGATTTCCATCCAACAGCGTACTTTCTTAGAAGTTCTCCATGCTGAAGCATCTGAATGACAAGAAATCAATAGCATACAAACATTTCATGTTTAGAGAGCATTCGAAACAATATCCAACATAGAATTCAACAAGGCAGTTCACAAACCGGATCACCCACGCCCCCAACAGGAGGGATTGTGACCAGGAGGTGCGTGTAACATTTCATAGCATTTAGAGTGCTCAATCTGAAAATAAAATAAATAAATAATGAAGAGCAAAACCCCAGCAACTTTTGAAGCAAGAAATCTTCAACATTTATCAAATTTCCACGTAATGACTTAGACAACTAATCCATGACAAGAAATCTTCACTCAAGAAATCAACAATTCCAACAGTAAGAAAATAAAATTAATAAGTTTTTTTTTATCTAACTACTTCATTTTAAATAAAAGTCAACAAGATAGATAAAAAAAGAAAGCAAAAACACACTCTGGCTGATTTGCATCAAGAAGATAAACATGAAATCCCTTCTCCTCAAGCTGTTTCTTCTTCGTTTTGCTCGTGCAAGTTCCAGTAACTACCCTGAGAAAATATCCAATGCGACAACGTTTTACTTAATTGATTTAATAAAAAAATCAATCGTGATTCAAAATACAGAGAATTAGGAGTTACCAGCCTTCTTTTTTAAGGGATTGTGCAAAGAATTGACCGAAAAATCCCATGCCGAGAATGAACATCCGATTCTGAGATTCGGGTTCCGATTTATCGGTTAGGGAATGTGAGCTGGTCGTGAAAGCAGCTACACGAGGCAAAAACGTTGACGTTTTGTTTGATTTTGTAGGAAAATAACCTGCTCGTAGAGGAAAGCGTGCCGGTATTTTTACCTGGTATATCTCCATAGCTGATAGTGAAATATCGAGTGTAATTTGAAGTGTCGGGTCAGTTTTGGGCGCGGCGAAGCTGAGCTTAGGAGTTGGTGGAGTTCGTACGGACAATGACAAATCTAGAGCTTAAGGATTATGGTGGAATGGGCTTATACTGGGCTTTATCACAGTCACGTTAATCAGCTACCTGGACTGGGACTTATATGGGCCTATTCTAGTTTTTTTATATTCCTTTATTTTATGTTCTTTTTTACTATTTTTTATAAATAATAATTAAATATATTTTTAACATAAATAGGATTTTATGTCAAGATTTTAAATAATCTTTATAACCTTGTAGGGTTTCAAATAAATTATTATATAAGCATGATATAGGCTCTTGACATTTCAGCCTTTAAAAATCTTATAAATATATCCACGAGTAAAGTAATAACATTCTATAATTATTTTTTAAAAATAAATAAATTTATAATTCATAAAAAAAAATATTTTTAGCTTGTAACTTTTTTTTTAATTAAATTGAGCTCGAAAAAATAACCAATAAACAATTAGCATTATAAAATTACTCCACACAACCACCTTTTTCTTATTATTTATATCGAATTTCATGGAGGTAAAATAAGATTGCGAAATGACAGGCTTTACACGTCAGGTGGGCAACACTCCCCCTGGCAAGTGGGACATGGTGCACGTGATTCAGGTGTTCCATCACCATCACTAATACATACTTTGATATGTTTCGAAATGACAAGAAACTTCCAGTGTCAACGAGAATCTATGTTTTTATGTTATATACTCTAATTATTTCTCATCAGGTCAGAGTTTTAGGACAATCATTTTCGAATTTCGAACACTTATTCAAGTAATTGTTACTTGCATAGAATAAATATATTATTTTAATAAAAAATATTTTTTTTTAATAAATCATTACATTGCCTTCACTTTCAGTCGCACCCGACCTAGTTAAATAAAGCTCATAGTTGAATAGTATATATACTTAATACTTGATATATGTATGTGATTTTATTTAAATTAAAAAAATAAATATGTGTATTTTAGATATGATATGACTTGGATTCTCCGCTTTATCACTAAAATCATAACCAACACGTTACTGAAAAATAAAATTAAAAAATAAAATCAACTACAAAAATAACTATTCAACTCAATGGCATTTATACATTTCAGTTGCGGTTCCACTCTTTCTGCAGAAAACTAAATCTGAAATTTGTCTCGCTTCTCTCATCTTTGATCAAACTGTGCTTTACAAACGGCAGGTTTTGAACTTGCCTTTCTTGTTTTGGAGCGGTTTCTGGGCTGGTTTTGACCGAAGAAAAGGAAAGAAACAGCAAATGGAAGATCATATTTTAAGAATAATCATACTGGGAATCATTTCATGGACAACAGCGTTTCATCTCCTTAGAAAGTTGTTGCCAAAACGTTCTTTCGAATTCTGCAATCGCCTTGTTTCTACAGCCCATGCAGCTTCAGCTGTTGTTCTAGCTTCCCTGTCTGTTGAAAACTGGGCCTGCCCTGTTTCTCCTCTGGCTTCAAAATCTTCACCGAGTCAGGTAACTTCAAATTCATGGAAGACTGAAGTGTAGTTTTGATTCTTTTGCTGATGCTGTAAAACGTGAAACACTGGCAGATGCAAGCCCTGGCGGTCTCCCTTTCTTATCTCATTTACGATCTGATATGCTGTCAATTCGACAAGAGAGTCAGTATCGACAACACGATACACCATTTGGTCAGCATTGTTGGAATGGCAGCAGGCCTTGTCTACAGGAAGGTACTCATCTTCTCCCTCTAATGTTTTTCGATCAATTACAGCTTCCATTTACTCCTAGTTGAAAGAGAAACAAACTTCTTGGTGTCGTAAGAAAACTCGAACTCGGAACTTTCGGTAGAGGTTAGACAAAATAATTGGAAAAACAATATCTTTCAATTACTTTATACCTCCATTCAAAATCATAAATCTAGCCTTTATTTCTCCAAGTCATACAGAGTTTATTGTTGTTAGAGACTTTTGATCTTTATTTTATCTGTCTTCTTTTTTCTGGGCCATTCTATATAGTGTGGATCAGAATTGATAGCAGCCCTATGCGTAACAGAGATTTCTAGTCCTTTCCCTTCACCTGAGAGAACTTCTCAAGGAACTCGGTTACAGGGACACTGACCTTAACCTAGCAGCTGATGTGAGTTACCCTCTAAACCTAATTATAAAACTCGGTCGTGGCTGGTGAGTTTTGTGCTCTTCTATCTCATGCATGATTGGTGTTGCACAGATCTCGTTTGCAGCTATATTTTCGTTTGCAAGAATGGTTTTTGGGCCTTACATTACTTGGGTGACTGTTACTGCGGACAATCCTCTCATTATCAAGGTATCATAGGAAAATGATTCCATGTTTTCTCTCTTTCCCAACTGGGTGGAGCTTACAAGCTTTAACTAACATGGTATATAGTGCAGTCAATCTGTTTATTGATGCTGAAAATCACAACTTTTATAGGCAATGGCATTGGGATTACAGCTTGTCAGCGCTTACTGGTTCTACAAGATTGCCAGGATGATGAGCTACAAGCTAACCAAAAGGGCTGCTTCTAAAAACCTTGTCTGCGCTGACAAGTTGAGTTAGTGCCGCCAAGTAAGATAAAGAACAAGAATTATATTGATAAAAAATATTTTTATCAAACTCGATTTTATTTTTATCTCTCTCCCTCCTAAGTCTCTGTCCTTATTTGTATATTTCCCTTTTATAAGTAACTATTTGAATAATCTTTTTTTTTATTATTATTAGTGGATGACACTTTTCGTTTCCTAATACCGGGCCTGCTGTCTCAAATTCAGTGAAATTGCAAAATTGATCCCGGTTACTGTTAAGGGCTGTGTCGTGATTTCTCACTTATCGGGGCCGGTGCTACTAACATCTAATAAGTCCTCAAGTGAGCTGAAAAATTAAGTTCAGGATCATTTATCCGTGGGATTTGCTAATCACTCACGAATTACGTAAATTGATTACAATATTACCACTCCAATCCATTTCTCCACCGTTTTTGTCTTGATTTACCAGTTATGATTTGCTTTATTGTTTTACTGAATTGATTTAATAAAAAAATCAATCGTGCCTCAAGATACAGAGAATTAGGAGTTACCAGCCTTCTTTTTTAAGGGATTGTGCAAAGAATTGACCGAAAAATCCCATTCCGAGAATGAACATCCTATTCTGAGATTCAGGGTTCCGATTTATCGGTGAGGGAATGTGAGCTGGTCGTGAAAGCAGCTACACGAGGCAAAAACGTTGACGTTTTGTTTTATTTTGTAGGAAAATAACCTGCTCGTAGAGGAAAGCGTGCCGGTATTTTTACCTGGTATATCTCCATAGCTGATTGTGAAATATCGGGTGTAATTTGAAGTGTCGGGTCAGTTTTGGGCGCGGCGAAGCTGAGCTTAGGAGGTGGTGGAGTTCGTACGACAATGACAAATCTAGAGCTCAAGGATTATGGTGGTAATGGGCTTATACTGGGCTTTATCACAGTCACGTTAATCAGCTGCCTGGACTGGGACTTATATGGGCCTGTTACAGTATAATCTTTTGGAGTAAAGCCCGTAGTGCATTGCACTGATTTTGTTGTTCATTGGAAAAGGGGATATTTCAATCATGTAATGGCTTCTCAAAATATTGCACCTTTGGGTTTTGAAGACAGAGAGATTCCTAAACATCTAGCAATTCAATTGCAGGCATGTCAAATATTGAAAAAGTTACAATATTTTTTTTACTATATGATTTTGTTTTAAATCAAAATTTAAATATATATTAAATTATAGTGTAACGGTTGAAGTAATTGACGCGAAATCTATTCACGAGTTTGTAAATTTATTTAGATTAAATTTTAACGTTCTCTTAAAAACTGGAAAAATATTAATGACTAACCTTCTTGACGTGTTACAAAATTACAGAGCTTCCAAAATTTTAAAACTCGATAAAACCTGCTTCCTGGTTTAAGAAAATATTACAAAACCCTATTTACAGCTAAGTTGCTCGTCTTGCAAAGTTAAGGAAGAGGATTAGAAAAGAGAGAGACAAGATTATCGTTTAGGACATGAAGAATTCTAATTTTACTTTTTAATTTCATTGAAGTTTTTTTCTGGTTTTTTATATTCCTTTTCTATTTTAAGTTCTTTTTTACTATTTTTTATAAATAATAATTAAATATATTTTAACATAAATAGGATTTTATGTCAAAATTTTAAATAATCTTTATAACCTGTAGGCATGGCTGTTAAACTCGCGAGTCAACTCAACAAAACTTGTGGGTAAAAAATATTATTTTTTGTTAAAATCGGACAAAAATCACAAAAATTAGTCCGGATTGTAAAATCAGACAGATCAGTCCGATTCTACAATACCAGACAAAAATCTTTCTAACTCCCAGTTTTCTTCCCTTTCCCAGTATGCGTTGAAAAATTGCCCCCCGGCTCTCTCTGTTGAAAAAGAAGAAGCGAGAACAACTTATATTACCTTCTAGAAGAGAGAGTTAAAGCACAAGTACCAATTCCAGCCATTTGCAGTTCTGCTCCTTGATTATCTCCATCTCTCTTTCTCTGTCTGTGTTTCTGTCTTGGCAACTTTGAGTATTAGTTGATTTGCTGGCATGACCATAAGGTTGATTTTAGTTTACATGACAAGTTTACATGACATGCCAGCTGAATATTTATTTTAATTTTGTTAGTTTTTACTTGATAAAATTTTATGGACATAATTGTTTTGTAATGTATTTTTAAGTTATTTTAAATCATGTATGAACCTTAACTAATGAAGTTTTATGGCCATAATTGTGTTGGTATTATATTCAAAAATATTTTATTTATGATTTTACAGTTTTTTTACCTACAAGATTTTAGTTACGATTTTACTATTTTTATACGGAATAATTTCAAGTATGAATTTACAATCTTACAATCCGAGTTTCAGAAAGCATCTTCAAATCGTATGATTTTGACAACCTTGCTTTTAGGGGTTCAAAAACAATAATTAAAAAAATATGAGTTTTCATTGGATGTGGGTAGATTGAGCTAGAATCTTTTATAATAATCAGATGTAGCTAATAACATTCTATGATTAATTATTTAAAATAAATAAATTTATAATTCATAAAAAATAAAAATAAAAATTTAACTTGTAACTGCCTTTAAAAAAAAATGAGCTCAAAAAAATAACCAATAAACAATTAGCATTATAAAATTACTCCACAGTACACAACCACCCTTTTCTTATTATTTATATCGAATTTATGGAGGTAGAAGTAAGATTGCGAAATTACAGGCTATACACGTCAGGTGGGCAACTTCCCTTGGCAAGTGGGACATGGTGCACGTGATACAGGCGTCTCATTACCATCACCAGTAAATACTTTGATATGTTTCAAAATGACAAGAAACTTCGAGTGTCAACGAGAATCTATGTTCTTATGTTATATTATAATTATTACTCGTCAGGTGAGAGTTTAGGACAATCATTATCGAATTTCGAATACTTATTTGTTACTCGCATAGAATAAATATATTATTTTTTAATAATAACGAGCTGATTGGCCCGCTTCGCTGGGCATTTTTATCTATGTAGAAAATTAATTGATTTTATAAATGTTGTATTCTGTTATTTTAATATTTAATTAGTATAATTGTAATTGATAAAATATGCAAAAAAATTGTTTTTTTTCAACAAAAAATGTGATTGAATATTGTTATTGCTAAAAAACTTTTGATAAAATTTCTTAGAAAATTTGCTAAGAAGGTGAAATGATTTCTAAGAAATTTGTTGTCACTGATACTCTAGTTAAAAAAAACAAAATAACAAAAAAAACCCCGGTTAAAAAAAGAACAATTGAGTTGGACAGTAAAAAAAATCAAAAAATACATGTGAAAAAAGGTCACCGCTTTCTTAAAAAGAAACAAACAAAGGGTCTAAAATATAAATTTAAATTCAAAGCTGAAAAGTTTTTTTTTATAAGATTTATTCATCATATTATTATATTCAATATCTTTAAGAATGCCGATATTAATTGTTTTTTTTCAAGAAATCAGTAGGGTCATTTTTTTTCTCTCTTTATATATTTTTTAGGCGATAATATTAAATAAATATTAAACACATATACTTAGTCTCACATATTATATAGTGTGATCGCTAATGAGAAGTAATTTTTATATTTTTTTAATTGTAGATAACCTAGGTAAATTTGTTAAAAAAAAACAATATGAGTTGCCTTTTCTCCCCAAGTAATATTAGATCCGACACATTATAAATAAAAAACATTGCAATATTTTTTCAAAAAAAAGGAATATATATTTTTTTATGTGCTATAATTACTTATTTGTCTGTCTGAAAAAGAACAAGTAGTAGTCGAAAACAGAAAGTGCCTTATATATTTTTTTTAATTGTATATAATATAGGCAAATTTGTTTACCTTTTGTTTTTTTTTAGTTGTATTTTTTTCCCAGGTAATATTAGATCTTAAATATTAAAAAATCCATATTTTTTTTTCAGAAATACACTTGAACAAAAGAGCACAAAAAATAAAATATGTTTCATTTTAATGTGTTTTTTTTGAAAAAAATATAATTAGATGTTAAGGCATTGAAAATAATGACAATAATTATTCAGTAAGTTTTTTTTCTTTATAAATATGTTACACTAATTATAGATTTTGCTATTTATTTCATATTAGTGCATTTAAAATAATGATAATAACTATTTGTGATTTTTTCTCCCGATAAATATTTTAGACTAATTATATATTTTTGCTATTTATTTCATATGAACACCTTAAAAATATATATATTCATAACTTTTTGCAATTGCGATCTCTTTTAGGTATTCTAGAAAATAACAATAATTGTCGTGGTGCGCATAAGTCTGACCTCGACACCTCGGGTTAAGGAAAAAAAATGTATAAGTGGCAAATCAAAATAGGAATAAATTTAAAAAAAAAGTGATTGTTTTTATTAAATTATTACATTGCCTTCACTTTCAGACGCACACAACCTAGGTAAATACTTAATATATGTGTGATTTTATTTATATTAAAAAATGTAATATGTGTATTTTAGATATGATATGACTTGCATTCTCCTTTTTATTACTAAATTATAACCAGCTCATTAGTGAAAGATAAAATTGAAAAAAAAATTAACTAAGAAAATAACATGAAAAAAAAGAGTCAGCCTAAGCTAATCCATCTAACCTGTGAATTGAGTTATAAGATAGGGATATTCTCATAGAAAACAAACCAAAATAAATTATGAAACCTAATTTTCAATCAATCCAATGTCAAAGAATAACATTGAAAAAATATATAGGAAAAGAGGAAAAAAACATGAGTTAACCCGTCAAACTTGCAGTCCCGGGTCATGAGATTGAGATTACATGATAGAAGAGATATATTAAAAAATTGTAAAGTTTAATCCCCTAAAGTTAAAGGATGTAATTGAAAGTAAAGAGAAAACTGTATTCTAGTGAATAATGTTTTTTAAGAGGTACAATAAAACCTCATAAAATAAAATAAAATAAAAATCAAATTTAGTGTTGAAAAGTGAAATTTAAAAATAATTGATTAAAAAATGTCATGAAAAGATTACTCGAATCAATCCACCAAACTCGTGATATGAGCATGACACTTGATAATTTAATAAAAAGTAAACCAAATCAAATCACAAAACTTAATTTCTAATTAATATTTATATTGGAGGATGAAATTGAAAAAAAAATCAACTAGAAAAAAAAAACATTGAGTTAACCGATTTTTAAAACATTTAAATATTTTTAATTAATTTAATTTTATTTGTTTTACTAACCTGCTTAAAACCCATTTATTTTCATGTTTTAGAACTAAGAAAAATATTATTTTTTTATCTTTTTTCAAATTATTTTTTATATTCTTTTCCGAATTATTGAATTATTGATATCAAAAATATTTTTTAAAAAATAAAAATAATATTATTTTGATGTATTTAAAAAAAAAAACACCTTAAAAACACCATTGTCATCACAATACCAAACAAGCTCTTAATAGAATAACACTCAAAACTAATAATGAATGATTTATATAAATTTTAATAATCTGCCTACTCAAATTGGATAACAAAATATCACATTGATAGAATTGAAAATATGTGAGCATAATTGATGGCCTGATCCCTTTATTTTTTCGAGCTCTTCTCTCAAAAATCCAAATCCAAAATCATGTGGTAGATTGAGCTACATTTTTTTTATAATAATCAGACGTAACTAATAACATTCTATGATTAATTTTTTAAAATAAATAAATTTATAATTCATACAAAACAATAAATTCTTGGCATTAATACCCAACTAGATATCGGTGCTGACTATCCACGAACCTACTACCTCTACAACGGCGAAAAATAACCACTCAACTCAATGGCATTTATATTTCTCAGTTGCGGTTCTACTCTTTCTGCAGAAAACTAAATCTGAAATTTGTCTCGCTTCTCTCATCTTTGATCAAATTGTGTTTATAAACGGCAAGTTTTGAACTTGCCTTTCTTGTTTTGGAGCGTTTTCTGGGCTGGTTTTGACAGAAGAAAAGCAAAGAAACAGCAAATGGAAGATTATATTTTAAGAATAATCATAATGGGAATCATTTCATGGACAGCAGCGTTTCATCTCTTTAGAAAGATTTTGCCAAAACGTTCTTTCGAATTCTGCAATCGCCTTGTTTCTACAGCCCATGCAACTTCAGCTGTTGTTCTAGCTTCCCTGTCTGTTGCAAACTGGGCCTGCCCTGTTTCTCCTCTGGCTTCAAAATCTTCACCGAGTCAGGTAACTTCAAATTCATGGAAGACTGAAGCATAGTTTTGATTCTTTTGCTGATGCTGTAAAACGTGAAACACTGGCAGATGCAAGCCCTGGCGGTCTCCCTTTCTTATCTCATTTACGATCTGATATGCTGTCAATTCGACAAGAGAGTCAGTATTGACAACACGATACACCATTTGGTCAGCATTGTTGGAATGGCAGCAGGCCTTGTCTACAGGAAGGTACTCATCTTCTCCCTCTAATGTTTTCGGTCAATTACAGAGCTTCCTTTACTCCAAGTTCAAAGAAAGAGAAACAAACTTCTTGGTGTCGTCAGACAACTCAGTCATAAACAAACTTTTTCGTGATAAATATTTCTCCAAGTCCTAAGGAATTTATTGCTGTTAGAGACTTTTGATCTTTATTTTCTATCTCTTCTTTTTCTGGGCCATTCCATACAGAGTGGATCAGAAATGATTGCAGCGCTATTCATAACAGAGATTTCTAGTCCTTTCCTTCACCTGAGAGAACTTCTCAAGGAACTCGGTTACAGGGACACTGACCTTAACTTAGCAGCTGATGTAAGCTACCCTTTAAACCTAATTATAAATCTCGGTCGTGGCTGGTGAGTTTTGTGCTCTTCTATCTCATGCATGATTGGTGTTGCAATGTTGAACAGATCTCGTTTGCAGCTATATTTTCGTTTGCAAGAATGGTTGTTGGGCCTTACATTGCTTGGTTGACTCTTACGGCGGACAATCCTCTCATTATCAAGGTATCATAGGAAAATGATTCCTTGTTTTCTCTCTTTCCCAACCGGGTGAAGCTTACAAGCTTTAACTAACATGGTATATGGTGCAATCTGTATATTGATGCTGGAAATGACAACGTTTATAGGCAATGGCATTGGGATTACAGCTTGTCAGCGCTTACTGGTTCTACAAGATTGCCAGGATGCTGAGCTACAAGCTAACCAAAAGGGCTGCTTCTAAAAACCTTGCCTGCGCTGACAAGGGAGCTAGTGCCGCGAAGTAAGATAAAGAACAAGAATTGTATTGATAAAAATATTTTTATCAAGCTCGATTTTATTTTATTTTTATCTCTCTCCCTCCTAAGTCTCTCTCCTTATTTATATATTTCCCTTTTATAAGTAACTATTTGAATAATCTTTTTTTTATTATTATTATTGGATGACACTTTTCGTTTCCTAATACCGGGCCTGCTGTCTCAATTTCAGTGAACTTGCAAAATTGATCCCAGTTACTGTTAAGGGCTGTGTCGTGATTTTTCACTTATCGGGGCCGGTGCTATCAACATCTAATAAGTCCTCAAGTGAGCTGAAAATTAAGTTCAGGATCATTTATCCGTGGGATTTGCTAATCACTCACGAATTACGTAAATTGATTACAATATTACCACTCCAATCCATTTCTCCACCGTTTTCGTCTTGATTTACCAGTTAAGATTTGCTTTATTAAATGAGAAATATGAGCTTGTTTATTGACATTTTTCTAATGAAGATTAAAAAAATGTTATTTTAAACCGGGAATAATATCCAAAACCAGACTTAACATTAATTTTGGATGCAATTATTCATTCTCTCACGAGTTATAAAATAAAAATCCATGATTGAAATTCTAATAAAAAAAATATCATATCCTAAATAAATATAGCACCAAGAATTTATTTAACATGATTGAAAGAAATTATCAATGCATTTATTCCCTCAAAATTTTCAAACACCAAATCTCAGCCCTCGTGCAGGTTCTTCTAGACTCATGTTGGGTTACAACTATATATTTTACTAGCCCACATTTTTATTCGTGAAAGCAAGTGAAATTAACACAAGTATACAACGAGATTTGCAAGAACCTTTTTCTCAACCCGTTATTAACTCTTGATATACATGTATAAAACTTGCGTACTTCATTACTTGAGGCTGGGGCTGGTTGCCTTGCCTCATCGTGTCCTCCTCCTGTTGTTGCTGTTGTTGTTGGGTGTCAGTTGAAGGCCAGGTTAAATTTCAACTAAAATAGCAATGGATAAATGAAACTCCACACATGCAAAGGTTAAATTTCAACCACAATAAGTAAATAACCGATTTGCCTTGAAACTAAAAACCAAAATAAGATACATGATGTGATAGGAAAAATAAAAATCTGCAATTACGAAGAAACCAAATTCTCGACTCATTGGCTACAACCCCGTGGGGCTTGTAGGCAAAGATCGAATCTAGTCTTTGCCAAAATCGGTATTATAGTGTGCGGTGGACTCCAGTTTCTTTGCTTCGGTAAGTTTTCGTACCGCCTGCAATAAATTTCCACCAGGATATAACTGGGCACATATAATTGGAAAGAAACATTCACATTAACATACTGTGTGTTCTAAAATTTACCTTCATAAAATCTTCATGGATGACATAGTCACGTTCTGCACGGATTGCTGACATTCCAGCTTCCGTGCAGACATTACGAAGATCAGCTCCATTAAAACCCTGAGATATATGCAACAATCATTTAAGTGAATGATAAACGAAGATCAGCTCCATTAAAACCCTGAGATGTATGCAACAATCATTTTATGTGAACGATAAATGCGCAAAACAGCCAAGGTCACCACCAACTCACCTCTGCAAGTTTCACAACAGCCTCATAATCAATTTCCCCATGCTTGGCAATCCCAACAGCGTGGATCTTAAGGATTTCCATTCTTGATTGTTCATTTGGTAGTGGAATCTCTATCTTTCTGTCTAATCTTCCTGGACGAAGAAGTGCAGGGTCAAGAACATCGGGGCGGTTTGTGGCCATTATCATTTTAACCTGGAACACACAATTGAATACTCAATTTCCCCAAATTATTCAGTGGCTGCAAACTTAAACATCCAAACATGTATATAGAGAACAAGTAGATGAAAGTGGCTGGCAAAAGATGAAGCGCTAACACATGCAACAGAGATATGATATAGATATAAGTGGCGACTTGCATTTGCAAGAGATTTTTTTTTAAAAATCTTCAAATTATGACATTAAATTTACTTATGTCCAAGGCCGACAAATTTCAATAAGGAATTAGAGCATTATTAACGGGCCACGAAGAGGATGCTGCAATGGCCTAGTAACATGCAAACACAATGTTGATATCTACTCCCTTCCCCAACAATATCAAGCCAACAGCAAGAGTTTACTAAACCAGACAGGATTCAGAAGACAGTGCACGGTGCAGAAGATCCCAAGCAAACTCACTATATGTATTTGAAAATAATGACAAATAGAAAAATCGCACCCATAACACAATGTTTATATTACTCACTTCCCCAGCAATAACAAGCTACTGGCAAGAGTTTACTAAGCCAGACAGGATTCAGAAGACAGTGCAAGGTGTAGAAGATCCCAAGCAAACCCACTAAATGCATTTGAAAATAATGACAAGTAGAGAAACCACACCCATCTTTTCACATAAGTGCCCAAGGATTCTTTTGTTTAGTATCAACTCACAAAGTGATATCAGATTATAAACCAAATTTACCTTCCCAAGCTGATCAAATCCATCAAGTTGATTAAGCAACTCCATCAGTGTTCTTTGAATTTCACGATCAGCACTTGTTCCCTCACTAAAACGGCGTCCACCAATTGCATCAATCTCATCCATGAAAATGATGCAAGGCTTGAGAGACAAAAGCAATTTGTATATTTAATGGAGGTATGTATAAATTAGTCAGAATAAAAAAATAATAAGTCATGTAACTAAGACTCTTACTTGATGATCACGTGCATACCCAAACATTTCTCGTATCAACCTAGCACTTTCTCCGATGTATTTGTCAATTATTGCACTTGAAACAACCTTAATCCAGTTTGAAAGGGCAGCATGTTAACCATGGTGCAATTCCAAGCAATAAAACAAAAAAGAGGCTGAATAGATGAAACAGGATCTGACCTTTAAAAAGTTGGCATCTATGTTGCTTGCAATAGCCCTAGCCAACAATGTCTTCCCAGTACCAGGAGGTCCATAAAGAAGGACACCCTGGAAGAAAGTGAGCAAGAAGTTAAGATGAAATATAATCTAACTTTATTCATACTGGCATATATATTACCGCTAATACTTTATATGTATAGCACAGGGGGACCGAAGGGGAAAATATAAAATGAGCAGCATAATCACCTTTGGAGGCTTAATCCCCACTCTAAGGAAAAGCTCAGGGTTCATCAAAGGCAGCTCAATAGATTCCCTCAAATCTCTAATCTGATCAGATAAACCACCCACAGCTGAGTAGCTCACATTACCAGGATCTTCATGCAGCATGTTATAAACAACTGGGTCAACCTGTCAGTCCAAAACACACACAACATCAGATATCATTTACAACACTACGAATTCTGGAATAAAAACATGTTCTGAAACACCACAATGACTTACTTCACGTGGAAGAGCTCGCATAATCGTAAGTGTTGTCATATCAAGAACCACTCTAGTTCCTGAAGTCAGTTTTTCCTTATCCACCTTACTACGGCAGCCTACCACATACCTCGGCCCGCTGCTCGCTTTGACAATCACTAATTGTTTTTTTTTTTTTTTAAATAAATCAACAAATGCCTATAAATATCAACCATATATACACATCAAGAACATAAGATTAAGGAAAAAAAATACATACAGCGTTCGTTGTCAAGAGGTCGAAGAACTTCTCCTATAATCTGACCAACACTTTGAAGAGACTTCAAATCATCTTCTGTTTTGTTAAATTCTTTTTTTGCAGCTTTTAAATTCTCCCTCGCTGCAAAATTGACTCGTATTACCCATACTATTATAGCTCATGATTTGATAATAAATTCACAAAAAAAAATATAATTTTTAATCTGAATTTCTGCAGGAAAATTGGATTGAAACAAAAATAAATAAATAAATTTGGTGATTAATACAAGAGGAGATAATAATAATAATAATACAAAAAACATAAAGAGAAAAGGCCGATTAAGAAACCAGATTAGATCTTTGATTAAGTAATTGAAGGAAATTAAGTAAAAAGGAGGGAGTGACTGACTAGATCGAACTCTGGATTCAAGCTCCTTGTGGTTTAGTAACTTCTTGCGATACTCCGCCTCTGCATTACGACGTCGCACTGCGTCTTCTCCGTCGTTGCTTACCGTTGCCATTCTTCTTTCTTGTTAATGGAGCTGAGAATTTACCTTCTCTTTGGAAGAGAACCACCGTAACTGACTTGAAGCAGGGGTCGCCTGATTTTATACTTCGATTTAATTTGCCGTGTGATGGCTGATAACAGTGCAATTATCAAACGACGTCGTTGTAAATTGTAGCCTTGCTGCTAATTCGGCCTAGGCTTATAGACGAAGCGGCCCATCATAATAATAATAATAATGCTGTAGACCTAGTTATAAAAACCAGGGTTGTAAAATCTGTTCCGGGTACCGTTCCGGTTTTTTGTTTGGAACGGAACGTTCCGGTTTCGGTACCGTTCCGGGTACCGGTTACTGTTCATATTTATTTAATTATATATATGAAAAAAATAAAATATTAAGGTTCATGCATGATTCAAAATAATTGAAAAATACATTACAAAACAATTATGTCCATAGAATTTCATTAGGTAAAAATTAAGAAACTAAAAATAAATATTTTGTTGATGTGAAATATAAATTAATTTATTATCTTAAATTAATAGGATTTTTAAAAAAATATATTTTTTATGCTAACTATTTTTATGCTAATTATTATTATTATTATTATAAACCCTCAGATTATTATTATTATTATTATTATTATTATTATTATTATTATTATTACCCCTCCCCCGTATAAAACCTACTTTCTTATTATTATTATTATTATTATTATTATTATTATTATTATTAATATTAATTTATATTATAACCCCCCACCCCCCGAAACCTATTATTATTATTATTATTATAAAAAAAAAACCCAACCCTAATTCCCTTACCTAGCCCCCACAGTGCCCAGTGCCCACACACATCTCCCTCCCTCCTTGTGTCGCCGCTCATCTCCCTCCCTTTCTTGTGCAGGTGCGTGTGTTCATCTAGTCATCTCCGGTCTCCCTCCCTTTCTTGTGCGGGTGTGCTCATCTCCCTCCCTTTCTCTCATCTCCTCCCTTTCTCAAATTCGCCCGGTTAGCACGTGACAAGTAGAATAAATTCGCCAGTTCTCATTTAACTGGTGAGACAGGAATGGTAGAGGCTAGAGTTATTTTCAAGTTCAGAGTGAACTGTAAATCTTCTAATGCTCTTGACATTCATGGCAAAAGCTTATAAAATACACTGGGAAGATTCTTTGAAAACATCAAAACGACGTCGTTTTAGCCCGTACCGGAACGGAACGCCCTGAGCACGGAATCGGGATGCTCCGTACGAATTCGGCCGGATTTACTGCAGTCTGACCGAATTTTTACCGGAACAAAAACGTCGCCGTTTTGTTCCGGATTTGCTTCTGGAACGGGGCGTTCCGGCCGTTCCGGCCGGAACGGAACCAATAACCCTGATAAAAACTGAATCGCTTGTCAGATAAATCACAGGTAAAAGAAAAAATGGGTCAAGTCAATCAACTAACTAGTATAACTCGTAACTCAAAAGTCTGAGTTGATTTATAATTTAATCAACTAATATAATAACCAAACCTTAACTCATTTTTTTAAAATAAAAATTAACAGGGATTAACCTTCTCGACACATGATTTGTTTTGAGTCTTGAGTTGAAGTTGAGTTTTTTAATTATGACCGAGGATGGCGGTTGAGTTTTTTTTTTTATATAAATAATCTCCATTGATTTTAAAATTATTTTTAATCTTTAAAAGTAATTATTTTGAATTTAGAAATAAATCAAAGGAAGAGAGTGGCTCGGTTTTCATCAATTAAAATAATTTTATTGATCTATGAAATTAAGTAATACATATGATCCAAGGAAGACTTTTCAACCAAAAAAATGATACAAGGAAAAGCAGAATCATTAGATCCGTGGAGAAAATGTCACAGCGGGTTAAGACTTAGCCTTCCGCAACACATCTTTCAGCACCAAAGATATTCTCTGTGACATATGGTGTTCCAAGAACATGCCTTTCACCCTCTCATATCCCTTCTTTCCCATTGTCAGTCTTCTTTCTACATGTGTGGCTAACTTCACAATGTTATTTGCCAGAGGAGTCACGCCTTCCTTTCCAGTAGGATGCAACAAGCCTGTGGTGCCGTTCACGACGATCTCCATGGTGCCTCCAGCTGCAGTGCCCTGGAAATTGTAGTAAAAACGAGCAAGAAAATAAACACCTGGATCGAAACAGAACACGGGAAAAGAAGGCGAAAATCGGTAGATTTTGGGGCAGTATATTTGCTTAGACTGAAAGAGTTACCAACACAGGCAGCTGAAAGGCCATCGCTTCAATGGTAATCCTCCCAAAGCACTCTCCTCTACCCTACATTTATAATACCTTCAAATCTCGGCGTGAGATGAAATTTAACCAAAAGAATCAAGGCATCAATGGCAGAGCAAAATCTACTTTTAGATTATCAATTTCATCTTTTTTTCTCATTTACATAATGTATTTAACTTTCACAAGACTAGTTTTTGCATCAACATATCCAGACAATAGAGCATTTGAGTGTAGAGATGTATGCACAAGGACCTGTTCGAAGAAGAACCAAAGGACTATTTCTAAACGGAGAGTTCAGTAATAAGAAATGGGCCTCCACGAAAAAGCTTTGGCAGTTTATGAGTTTCCTGGAATCTCGTCTAATGCTTTAATTGATTAAGTGCTCATACAATTTTTTTAAAAATTCAACAGCGCCTTTTCTTTTTTTTTTTACAAAGATGAA
Organism: Salix viminalis; assembly: GCA_029228465.1. Taxonomy (NCBI): domain Eukaryota; kingdom Viridiplantae; phylum Streptophyta; class Magnoliopsida; order Malpighiales; family Salicaceae; genus Salix; species Salix viminalis. The sequence goes on from CM055427.1 coordinate 14,776,527, forward strand.
ATAACAAGAGCATCAGTAAAAACACAATGTTGCTTCCAATGAGAATTAAGAAGTTAAGTCTGCAGGACAGACCTGAGAGTTCTGCACAAGAACATCAATTGCGGCCAAATATGGAGCAACAGTCAGGGTTTTATTTACAAAGTGAACACGGTTTTGAATCTTCTTCTCTTGAACAAAATTACGCAGCTCTGTTTCAAACTTCGTCTGAGCATTCAAGTCACTTCCCACGATTATTGCATGCACTGATGGCACCTGCTGATGCTTCTCTTGGATCAATTGTAGGCTCTCATAGAAAGAACGAAGAAAGAGGTCCTGACCTTTTCCCACGCGAAACACCTGCGACAACAAGGTTTCTAATGTTCATTAAACAAAAAAATTCACGACGAGCATTCGCTAAAATGGATGGTGGAAATTGTAAACTTGATCAGAAAGTTCTCTCCTTCACTAGCTGATAGAACAATATAGGTCAAGTTAATTATTTCATCGCGGGGAAAACATACTATTTATGATGGCAAAGAGTAGATCATCATCCCTCACCCCAAGAGACTCTCGAACATGCTCACGAAGCACCCTCTTGGCTACGATATCTTCAGCCACTTCCATATGGTCCTTGCTATTTCCAAGGTGGACAACATATGTTTCAGGCATTTTAATCCTAAAACAAATACGTATAAATATTTTGTTTCAAATGACAAAAAAACAGAGAGCAAAGTGAAATCCAAATAGACTCCAATGTGGGCCAAAATATACACTCTACTATACTGATGTGATTCATACACTTACATACCCTAACCGCTCCCGAGTCCTGTTCTTCCAGTATTCTGCTGTCGTATGCGAATCAATCATAGCACCTGCAACAAAAGGGAGGTGCTTAACATACTCTAATTTGAAATAGTGCCCTCTCATTTCATGAATCCACCACAGAACCTTGGGAAGAACTTGCTTCACATTCTCCTTCAAAACACCTTCCAGCCACTTCCCAGCAACAGCAGTGTTTAAAACAACCAAGTCAGCTTCCATCGCTGTATCTATCGCTTTTTGACTTTTTGCAGAAAAAACCTAAAAATTTTAAAGCCAAATTATCCATTTTCTAAAATTTTAATAATTTAATTCATATCTACCAAAAACAAAAGAGGAATTACCTGCACTCCGCGGTCCAACATTTTACGCTCTAAGCTGTAAGCAACACCATCATCAGCTTGGGCTGGTTTCTGATTGGTGATCCAAACCACTTCGGCTCCAACTCTTCTTAATAAAAACGCCAGCTCCATCAACAACAGAGGCCCGCCTTCACATTTTTTTAAATCTCCATTTAATACATTTTTCTTCTTTGAAAATAAACAGAAACGAAAAGGGAAAAAAATGAGTACCAGAAAGAGAGAGCTCGTGAGAGACAAGGAGAGCGAGCTTTGATTTCATGAAACCAAGAGGATTCGGTCCTGAACTTGATGTAACCGAAGTTGATTGAATCTGAGCTTGGAAATGGTCAGTAGAGTTACAGGAATTGAATGCGGATCTCGTGTAGAAGAAGAATGTCAGTGTTAAGAGAGTGAACAGAGCCAGAATCATCAGTGCCCATCTGATCTTCTTCTGCATTGTATTCCACGAGGTTGCTTGTTTTCCCATTCTACGATATTGCTTTCGCTCGCTGTTTTGTGGATTTTAGTTCTCTGGTTTGATACAGTTTTCGAATCGGAGTCGACTGGGATCACATTAGGAATCAAAAATCAAAATATTGTGTTACACTTCGTTGGATGGATTATTCACTGGTTTGTTTACGATCCGTTGAGACGTTTGGCATGTCGGTGGCTCCACATTGTGGAGCCCAGACGACAATTATACTGGGCGACCGACGATTTAAAATAATAGGAGATGGGTTAGCTATAGATTCAGTGCCTGTGTTATATCAAATATCTAAGTGAGTCCCTCTGGTTTACTTTTGTTTGTTTGAGTACACTTATTTTTTATAAATTTTAATTAAATATCTTTCATGATCATTACGAGTAAATACTCTAGAAGAAGGGATTATTCAAATATAAGAAATGATAGAAAATAAATAGCTATTTAAATGAAGCAAGGTAACAGAATTTCTGATTATGTGCCTGTTTGGTATTGAGGTACAAACCAAGGTTTGAAAAAAAACAGTAGTTTTACCGTTTAGTTACATAAGAAAAGCAGGTTTTGTGGTCATGGGACCCACCAAAATATTAACAAAACGTAGGTTCACGGAAAGCAGAAAAAGACTGCTTTCCGTGCGGTGAGTCTCCTGGGAAAGGAGAATTAAAACCTGCGGTTCATGCTGGGAGATAATAAATATATATTAATATATTAATATTAAACAATTTTAATATTAAAATAATCTAAAATTTAATTAAAATATAAATAATGTTTACACAATATATGTATATTAATATAAAAAAATATATTTTTAATATTAAAATAATTTAAAAATTGCATTTTATCCAAAACAAATATCTGTTTTTTTTATGAATTATTAATTATATTTTATTGTTATGATTATTAATATATAAAATTTAAAAAACAATATATATATATATATATATATATGTGTGTGTGTGTGTGTGTGTGTGTGTGTATGTATTGACGTTGTAGCATGTAGTGTCTTTTAAAATAATTTTAAATATTAACAGTAATATGAAAAATATAATAACCAAACACACAAAACTGCTTTTTTTCAACCTCAAACTTAACCACGGTTTTAACCAAACACTTCACTGCTTATTTTGAACCACAGTAAAAGCACTTTTTATGAAACTGCTTTTTTTCAACCTCAACCACAACAGCAACCGCAATACCAAACAGACCCTATATCTTATAAATAACAACATCATGATCATTGTTCTTTTTGTCATGCACTACTACTAATAATGTTCTTTCGCTATAATTATTTTGCTTCATTTCACCAAGTATTTATTTAATTAGTTAATGGGTTTGTAACTCAATTAACTAACATACTTTTTTCTTTCAAAAAATCTAAAATTTTCTCGAAAAATAAAATCAAGACCAAGTAGCACCACCATATATTGCAACATCAGATACCGGATTCCATAATAATTAAAAGCTTAATAAGATACATGGTGCTCTTCACCAGGTTACATAATTACTTATTTTAATTAACATGGCGACAGCTCTTCCTAACCTCGCCATTAAAACCTGTAAGAGGACTAATGTTTCCCATCTTAACCATAGACTTGGCAAAATGCTCGAAGAACAGGCCCTCCTCCTCAGCAAATCTCTTAACCAACTGAATTGCCCTGCCAACTTTTCCTGTATAAAGCACTTCATCAGAAGTGAGAAGCCCTTTGCCCCAGATCAAGAGCTTGAAGTAGGTGTTGTCAAATTTTGCTGGGGAGGCCAAGTCCAGTGGAGAAATGTTATTGTCTCCTCCAGATCTTGGACACACAGACTTCAAATCTAAGAAATAGTTTTTCTCTAGCGTCTGATCTGGCTGGTTGTTTCCATTTTGGTTGTATAGCCTCTGCTTGAAGGCCACACACCTCGCCACCCCAATTGTATGCGCTCCTGAAACATGGCGGATATTTTAAAATTATTCATCAAATGATTCATCTTTGTTACACTGTGGTGTGACAAATATCAACGTACGCAGGGAGGTTGTGCTGTGTTCAAACCTGAGAGAGCAACAAGGTCAATATCGTTAAGGCCTTGGCGCTTGAAAAATGATACGAGGTTTTGAATAGTAGAGTTGGGTGGAGGAAGGTTGTTGTTTGAGCCACTAAGACTCGCAGTCTTTGAGTCCCTTCTTCCTAACGGAAGCTCCCAATTTGGTCCGCCGCTCTGTATCAGAAACACCAACAAGTTTTTTGTGATGAAAAAAATGGATTAAGAAATGGCACGAGGTGCCAAGAAATCAGAATTCAGAAGGTAGAACTAGGTTTTAGATTTTGCTTACTAGCACGGTTGAGCCACGAGCTGCCAGGGCGAGAATGTCTGCGCAGGAGACAGTTTGAGGGCATGCTTCTTCCAACTCAGCCTTGATTTCATCAACCACTTCAAATCCTCTGAGGGAATTCTTGTTGGGTCCTGAATTCTTCTCACTCACTATCTTCGCACTATCGTCCAGCAACACCGATGCATCGCAACCCTGCAAGATCAACAACATGGCAATTTAATCGAGCAAATACGTTGCTTATAAGTTTGTTCGAGGCCATTTGATGCGATCAATTCAAAGAAATGGTTGCAAATTACGCGTAAAACAAAGATAAAATGTAGAGAAGATGAAGAAAGATACAAAACTAGGTGTAAGACCTGCACGAAGCAATCATGAAAATGAAGCCTTAGCAGAGAGGCAGGAATCCTGGAGTCCCTTGCAATAGCTTTTCTTAACACTGACATGACAATGTCATCAGCCTGAGGACATGAATACTGATAAAATTCCGGGAACAGACCGAAGGAGCCACCGCCAAACGGACCACCCTTGCCACCCCAGCCAAAACCAGGATGAGCTAGGCTCGTTGTTGATGAGAGGAGAACAATCATGGAAATGAAGCTAACACTCGCTTTAGAGAAAGCCATGGATGAGAGGATTGATATTGTTCAGTGTAGACAGTACTGATGGGCTCTTTGCTCGCCATCTCTGCTACTTATTTCTGCAAATCAAGTGCGTCCCTTACCAAATCCTTCTAAAATACCTAATATGTATAGATTTGACCATGTCTTTCTTTGTCTGTATGCCTCTTTCGGCATAGAAGAGTACATACATGTGTTTGTTGATTGATTTGGTCGTGTAAGTGTTTCTGGTAGCACCTGCTCCGAGACAAGATCACAAGAGTATTTCTCCGAGCCTGCCTCTTACGGTCTCACCATGTCATGAGGTTAGCTAGTGACACCACTCGGAAATTTCACGCATACATTTGCTATTTATTTTCCCACCCGCTAACCCACTTGTTGAAGAAATCATGACATGGCCATAGTTTTAAAATGGTTGGGAGGGACCGGGGAAAATATTAAATAAAAAACTCACTTTTGATTAATAATATTCAAAGAAAAAGATAATAATGAGTTCATGATCCGATTTTGACACACCAGATTGATGATTTTTTTTCTTCTAGTTCTCCAACTTGAACCATTTCAGGTTTCAAATCAACTAGATTCTAAATAAATCAACTTGTTGGGTTTTAAAAGACCATTTGAAATTGTGTTTGTGTTTCAAATAGTGTTTTACTATTTTTTTTAAGGAAATAATTCCGTTTAAAATTAGTTTATTAAAATTTTTGGATCATTTTAATGTATTAGCATGAGAAATAATTTAAATTATTTAGTAGGTGATCTAGTAATAAAAGTTTGGGACTAATAAGTTTGCTCTAATCATGATCTCAGGTTTGAGCCTGTAATTATCAATATAATAACTACTAGAAACTTATATAGTCATTAACTTCAAAACCAGTAAAATTAGACGAGATATATACAAGTTTACCCGGACATCCATATTAATTAAAAAAAAATTATCTAACATGAACGAGAAGATCTGAACTCAATAACATGACTGAATATTGGTATTCGGATTTCGTGGGCTATTGGGTTCAGTAGTCATGGGTTTAAACCCCCATGCCCTGGCGCTCGGGTTACAGAAATACCATCGCAGAAAAATGACACCCACAGGTTTCATAAATCCTTCTCGAAACTCATGGTGTTAATATGACGAGCGGTTAAAAAAGTACTACTACGACGTTTTGGCCTCTTCCAACGCAGTAGCCTCTGTAGCTTTTCCTTTCTCATGATCGTGGCATGTCCAATCTACCCTAGCATGTACTTAGCCAGCATATGCTTCGATCCAAAGCGACGCGGATTTCCGTTCTAGGGTTGCAATCAATGGTGAGTTCTGTATATTCCGTTCGATACAGCAGCAGCACCCCCTAAGGGCCTGTCTGGAAATCACTTAAAAAACACTTTTTAAAAAATTAATTTTTTTTATTTGAAAATAAAAAAAATAGTGTTTTTTTTTGATGATTTTAATGAGTTAGTATTGAAAAAAAATATTTTTTAATATATTTATACATGATTTATTACAACCACTCTCAAACACTCATTTTTCGAAGACCGACGTGAAAAAAAGTATGATTCATCATTGGATTACTTCACTAATTCACAATCCAATAGATTGATCCAAACCCAACTCAATTTTTTTTTTATTAAAATAACAATATTTTATTTCTTTTACAAAATATTAACTTGATGATGTTTGGTCAAATCAAGTCAAGGTTACTAAAATCCAATTGGATAAAACATGTTTTGTAAGATCAATGTCGACCTAACCTGTAGAAGAGAAGAATCTTGTCAACCCATTCAACCGGTTTAATAGCCATGGTAAACATTATTAAAAATAATATCCAAGAATTTTGATCTAATTCTGATTAAAAAAAAAAAAAAATGGAAAAAAAATAATAATTCTCTAAAATACTTTTGAAGAAAATCGGATAAGGGCTTATTTTTTTGAATTACCTGAATATTCCGAACTATTCGCATGTTTCGAATTTAATGCGAAGGAGTGATTTATCCTTTAAATATTATTGTCCTTTCAATATATGTTTTTTTTATCAGGAAGCCAAATTGTAATGGATTTTCCAGCGAGTATATATCATGGATAAAAAAATAAATAAAGAATAGCTGGTGGTTGTCTTAAACCTAAATTGTCTAACCCATTTCGACATTGGATCAAAAGAAGATTCAAATTGAGTTTAGACCAAAATATAAATCCAAAAAAACAATGTTATTAGAAGAAATAAAAAAAAATCAAGAACATTGAATTTGAAAAAAAGAGGGATAATTTAAAATAATTTCAAGAGGCTATACTACCAAAAATGGAAACAACCAGCCATATCAGACTAGAGAGGGGAAAAAACCACTGGTTTTTTTTTAGGTATTTCTCAACTCAGTTTTTTTTAATGTTTATTTATAATTTATAATGAGAGGTTATAAATGAGTAGAATTCTTGTTTGCTAGAACAGTTCAGCAAAATAGCAATAATAAAGGTTAATGCGGGAAAGTTAAAAACACAAAATCCCTCTTCAAATTTGTTAGGCTGGGAAATACTGAACCTTCCTAAGCTTTCATTAGAATGATGGATTGTAAAACAAAATCTATCCACAACAATAGGTGATCTCTCTCCCCCTTGGAAAATAGAAAGAAAAGACTGCCAGTTGGATGATTCACGTATACATGATAATGAAAGGTATGGATAGTACTTACAGTTCTACAAAATCATCCAGCAAGGTTAAAGAGTTACGATGTGCACAATTGTCGCATAGGAGTTAGCAACCTTGCGAAACGAAGCGGGACGTGCGCCTTGATCAATGTCCCGCTTTCTGTGTATTCCTATTCCGGATTAAGGGGGGGAAAAGGTTACAAAAAACTATCGAGAGAGCATTGGTTATCGATAGAAGAAAATGAAAATGATCAAGAAGATACTCACTGTTCTCTCTACCATTCCAACTTGATGTATGGTACTGAGAAGCTCCCCTTTGTCAAAAGGAACCAAAGCTTCTACCCATACCATAGAATCCTACAACATAAGAAATTTGTTCAGGCTTTCAAGCGCAGCTGAAACTCCAGCACAGTTAGCAAGAATGAACAGAGTTATCTGTTTCAGAAAACAACAGTGTTTTCACCAACTTGGTACCTTCAATTTTTCCTGAACTGCATTGCAGAATTCTTGTAGCCCATCGCCATTCAAAGCAGACACACAAACAACATCTTCTTTTCTCTCTGCTTCCAACTTTAGTTTTTTAGGATCACTGACCCTGTCAACCTGCCATACGCAGCCGTGGCTATGATGTTATTCATATAGAGTTAAGATTGCAAGAAAAAAAGTTTTGGACTTGTTTCAAGTTGTAAGTCATCGGTAAGAATCCACAGGGAAAAAAACCCATTACAGCACTACTGTGAAGATTAATAGATGTAGAGGGGCACAAGTTTCTAGTGCATCTAATCAGAATCACCAGGAAATATCTTAAAATACCTTGTTCCAAACCATCAGCCTTGGGATTGATGATACATCCAGTTCTGACAAAACTTTGTCCACTGCATGTACCTGTTGCTCCACCAGTGGATGGCTGAGCGTCATAGTTGTATGGTATAAGATAATGGCAATGATGATAGAAACAAACTCAATTGATCATTTGGACAATATCATACCTGATGTCGACCACATGTACCAATAGCGATGACTCTGATATCTCCTCCAATGTTGCCCTGAAAGCAGCGACCTGTTGGAAGCAATTCATTTGCAGACTAGTCAAAACTCTTGAGCTCCATTGCAACATTAGATCTCTATAATATAAAATTCATCCCAACTGTCTCCTTTGTTGGCTATGCCAATAAAACCATCAGACCCTTGAGCTGTGCATGAAAAATGGGAAGGGAGATGATCACTGAGCTTCACACCAAAGCAGTGAAGGGCTTACAAGGGTAGTTGGGAGCTTTTGGATGAAACCAACAGTATCTGTCAGAAGGAACTCGTTCCCGTTCTTTATCTGGAAGCAACCAAACAACACGAGCATCTCATGTGAGTACATGCTGCTGATTTCAGTAGGCCAGGTTGCCAAAAACGTTGTGATATAAATTCCTATTCATTTGTAAAATATAAAGAAATCCATTGTGTAACTGCAATCTCAAGTTGGCTTCATAAACACAAAAGTTTCCAACATAAAGTGGAAAACAATATTTGTTTAGTTCGGCATGTACATAATTATACAAAATAGATTATACCTAAGCAAATCCTAAGTAAGACTTTTATTTCCTAACTTGTTGGACTAACCTGAACCCTTTTTGTAGTTGGATCAAGAGTCGCAAATAGTCGATCCTCAGCAAGAACATCTGCTCCAGTTAATTGATTCAAAAGTGTACTCTTTCCAGCATTTGTGTAACCAACCTAAATGCAGTCAAATGCATGTCAAAACTACATGTTAGGGTCAGCACTTTGTTTTTTTTCTGTTTTGGATAAGTAGAGAAAGGATAGATAATAGAATGTTTGTGTTTACTTACCAAAGATACTACAGGGACAGGGACAGAGGTACGCCTATTCCTGTACTGCTTTCTATGTTTTCTAACAGATTCTAGCTCCTTTTTAAGAACACCAATCTAGCAAGACAAATGAGACAAAAAACCATGCCAAATGAACTTCATGTAAAACGTTGCTGCTGATTACAAAGTCCATACGACAAATTCAGCAAACCAATTACCTTCACTAATCCAATTATCACAGAAATAGAATCTCTTTATATTGCAGAATAGGATGTTCTATAGAAGGAAAAGAATATTTAACAGGGAAAAAAAAAAACTCAGTACAAGAAAATTACATACTTGAGTGCGCAGGATACGCTTATCTACTTCAATTTGTTTCTCTCCCATACCCTTCACCCTGCCTCCAGCTTGGCGCTCAAGGTGACTCCACATTCTAGTTAGTCGAGGTAACTGATATTCCATTTGAGCCAGTGCAACCTTAATAAACCACATAATTTTCAGTGTTAGTGCATACTCAGTTTTCGCTTTCCAAGTTATGAGGACTGGCTGTCATGTTTGATCTCATCTTACAACTTGATGACAACATTTACTTAAATATGTGTTAAGAGCTCAAAAATGCTACAGCAACAAAACCATCAGCATGTTCACATAGAGAATCAGAGATATGTTACTAGACAGGAAGTGCAACAGTAATCATGCCTGCAAAGATGCTTCATGTGTCGCTGCTCGCTGGTTGAATATATCCAGGATAAGGGCAGTGCGATCACAAACTCTAACATCTCCACCAAAAGTCTTTTCCAAGTTACGCAGTTGTCTACAAGATCAACAAAACAAAACTTCACATGGGGAGCCTTATTGCAAAATACAGCTTAGATGAAGTTAATTAAACAATGACAATAAACTATTTCTAGATTAATCATGACAATCACAAAACGTTAAAGAACCACAGATAATCAACATTTCCAAAGCTCGAGAATCATCTCATCAAAAAGCAATCCAAACAGAGACCATTTGCATAGACAAGATAAAGGAAATCATAACCTTACCCCGGAGAAAGCTCATCATCAAATATTACAGTCTCAGCACCTAGTCCATGTATCGCACTCTTAATTTCCGCCACCTTGCCTGATCCAATGTAAGTCCTCGGGTTCGGGGAAGCTAGTCTAAACACAACCAGAAAAACCAGCAATCCAATATTTTCATCGAACTTTCACATATTCATAAATAAAACTAACAAAATATATCGCTTACTTCTGATAAGTAGAACCAACAATTGCAACTCCAGCAGTATCAGCAAGCTGTCCCAATTCTTCAAGGGACTCCTCTATCCCAAAAGCATCAACCGTATTGCCTTTTCGCTCAACTCCAACCAGATAAGCTTTCTCCTCATAAACCTAAAAAAAGAAAAAGAAAAAGAAAAAAAACAGTTACTAGATAAAGAAAACAGCTACTAAATTATTTTAAAAAAAAGACCTAAAAATTAACCTCTCTTCCATTTCGAAGCTGGAATCTATTTTCAAAGTTGTCCTCGTCTTCTTTCTTCTTCTTCTTCTTCACTGGGGTTTTATCTTCTGATTTGGTGCTAGCCGCTCCATTGAAAACTCCATGGACTTCTTCTTCTTTTGCTTCTATGGTCTCAATTACTGGGTTATGTACAAGAACGTTGTCAGGGGGCACTACTTCAGTTCCTTGCGGGAGAACATGGGCCGTGAGTTTTAAGGAATAGGTTATGCTGGAAGTGAGAATTAGAGGGGATTTTGGTTTTTTAAGGTTAAGGAAATAGGGTTCGTGAGTTGATGGGTGCCAGGGTCGTGTTAGAGAGCAGTGGGATACAATCATGGTGTAGGAGCCCTCACAGTTGTCTTCTGTTAACAAGTCTCGGCACTGGAACTGGAAATCTCGTTTTTTTTTTTTTTTTTGGTGTTTTTATATATATATATATAAATTTATTTTTTATTAATGTATGGATATTGTCAGCACAGAATTAATAAGGGTAAGTTATACTTTAGTCCATACGATTCATTTTGGTTTTATTAGTTAGGTCTCAATAGCTTCCCAGATTTGACAATTGGGTCATTTTGTCAAAAATCTTCAATATTCTTCATTTATTATGCATATATTTTGCAATAAAATGACATAATTTTAAATAATTTTGATAAATAAATTAACGAACGTTAATATAAATTTGGTAAAATTTTGTAATCTAAATTTTAGCGACCAAGGAATTATATAAAAAATAAATGAGTGTTTTTAAATTTATTTTTCAATCTTTTATTCAAAAACACCTATAAAATAATTTAAAAATTCAAGCGAAACCATTTATATCGTCAAACAGCTCAAAAATTTGTTAATTTTGAGAAATTCACCTGGTTTTTTCACTTTCTTTCAACTATCAATGTTTCCCTTCATTAACAGTTTGAAAGCTATTGGCTTTTAATTTGGATACAAAACATCAAATCACCCCCTAAAGATCAATTATACATCAAATATCCAACAACTCTCTTTCGTTTTTTTTAAAACTAGAAATTGAAAATGTGGAGAATATAGCTTTACACCAAGATTGATTTTTAGAAAATTATAGGACCAATAATCTAACGATGAGAAAACAGCGAGATTGGCAATGATAAATTAATTATGCATATTATATTCAATATTTATTTATTTATTTATTATTTTATTTAACTGTCATGGTATTCTAAAATCAGCCCATTTGAATTAAAAATAAATAAATTCAGAATTCAGCTGGCAACCTTTCGGCTAGGAAATATTTGCTGGGCTGTGGCATGGGCGTTGGGTTACGAATCACTTATCTAAATTGGTGACCACCCGCTCGGCCCTCTACCATTCCTGCCGACGCTAGCTGTCACGTGACTCGCGGGAATTTTTTCTCTATCGAAATCATAGTTGTTAATTCCGTTTCGTTCTGCCCGGAACGGCCGGAATGTTTCGTTTTATTCAAAAAACCAATATAAAACGATGTCATTTTCATCTCGGTTTTAATTCTAGTCCGTTCCGGAAATTTCGGCCAAATTCCGGCCGGAACACCTCGGTTCTGTTCCGGGCGTTCCGTTCCGGATTCAAAATCTATTTTTTTATTTTTTAAAAATTATTTTTGACATCTATACATCAAAATAATTTAAAAACACTAAAATATTTTAAATAAAAAAGAATTCAAATTTTAATTATGCTTGTTAAATTAATATTTTATTTTTTTCATATATATATATATATAATTAATTATATATGAACAGTACGACACTGAAACGGCACGCCGGAACGCTCCGAAACCAGAACATTCCGTTCCCATCGAAAAACCGGAACAATATTGACAACTATGCTCGATACTCGAAAGTCTCGAATAAATTTAAACGGGTCTTGTTTGATAGTCTTTTCAGCACGTCCATATACTTATTATCAATACTCTGTTGACTGACTTGGTAGATTTATTTTTTCAATTCATCTTTCAGTTAAGGATTTTTTTTTGTGTGTGGTTGTTTTTTTTAAATAAAATTGTTCAAAAAATATCAAAATAATAATTTTTTTATTTTTAAAAAAATTATTTTTAGTGTCAACACATAAAAATGATCTAAAAACACATAAAAAATTTAATTTAAAATAAAAAATAAAAATATTTTTTTTATTTTTTTTTCAAAAATATTTTTAAAACTCAGTGACAAACATGCACTAAATAACTAAAAAATATGCTGGTTAACATTTATACCCAAGATACATTTGATGCAAGAGTAGTTATTGACTGAGAGCACTTATTGATCAATGGTATTTAAAATATAAGGACTTTATTGTAAAATGGTATGAAATTACAAGGACTTAATTGAAACACTTGTAAGACTATAAAGGCTGAATATACCTTTTGCTAAAAAAATCAACCACGCCTTTTCTTCCTTGCATTGCTATTGTCTAATATAAAAGACCGAAGCACCAACCCTTAAACCTTAAAAACACCCTTAATCAATCAACTAAACAATCGTTTTTATCTTTTTCATACAGCACCACAACATTAAAAAAATTAATCTTAAAACTCAATTTAAATACAAAAAATCAAGATTTTAATGTCCATGTCCAAAATCTATAGGTCTTAAATAAATCAAAATTATTTTTCAAAGTATTTTTCATTCAAAAAAGTATCAGAATAATATTTTTATTATTTCTTAAAAAATATTTTTAATATCAGCACATCAAAATGATTTAAAAACAACAAAAAACTTAATTTAATTTAAAAAATAAAAAAAAATATTTTTTATTTTCTTAAAAAAAAAACTTTTAAAATATAGTGATAAACATGCACGAAATAGTTTTATATCCAAATCCAGTATCAATAAACTGTTGAAGATGAGGAGTTTCATTTCATTGTGATTTTGACTCTAGTTATGGCTGTACAACGAAGTACTAAAACATCTCTCTCTCCCTCTCTTGCTTTTATCTTTGATTTTTTGATGGATTGTTATGATGGGAGAGCAAAGAAAGGAGGGAGGAAGGGGGTGGATAAGAAGAAAAAAAACGGGAGAGAGAGGGGAGAGAAGTAGGCAAGAAGAAAAACTTGATAAAATAGGTATTTTTGAAAAATAAATTACTTAAATAATATTTTTAGTTCATCTGGCATATACTTTAGGAATACAGATTTATTGGTGACATATAATTTTCAATGTCACTTGCAGAAATATAAAAAGAAATGTGAAGTTTTTGTATCATTATATACCTTTAGAACTTTTTTAAGAAGTCTAATGAAAGCAAAGCAATAAATAAATAAATAATAAAAAAGTATTCCAAGAGAGAAAGAAGAAGAAAAACATGTAATTATCTAATAGTTCCTCGAGTGATAAAATCTTGAAATTAAAGAGTTTATTTTTTCTGTAAATTTAAATTTTATGATTATTACTATGTTAATTATTACTTTAGATTTCATGGGATTTGTCAAGTATATACAAATCGATGATGCAAACACCATATTAATAAAAAAAAAGAAAGAGGTGCACCACACATCAATTTGTTATTTGCATATTTGTAATGGCCGTTAGCCGCCACAAGCGTTTAAACGTAGACACGTGTAAGCTTGTCAAACCGTCACTTTCACCCACCCCGCTACTCAAACCACAGATAACACAAACAAGCTACCCTTTTTTATTTTATTTTCTCTCTCTTATTTTTTTTCTTAAAAAAAAGAGAATATATTTAGCCAAGAAAATGTTTGAGACATTCTTAAGGTGTTGCCGTGTTTGGTTCAGGAGGTCAACGGGTTCTGTTCAATAACAAAACAAATAAATAGAAGACTTTGCTCTCAAGTTAGGTTTCATTTTTATTATTTCTCGGTATAGAAAAAAAGCTAAACCGAAAATATCAACATGAAATAAAATAAAATAAAACGTTTAAGACGCTCCACAGCTCTATGATTTTAGGTCCACCAACTGGTGGTTATGGCTTGAAACTCTCTTAAGCAATGATCCACAAACAACCACCTTAACCATTGATGATTATCTTGTTGACGAACTTTCTAGCTTGTTTTGCAGACATTGTTTAGATAAATGTTTTTTTTTTCCTTTCTTTTACACGTGAAAAACTTAAAACGATACGACAGACATATATTCTTAAACAATAATTACAAGTTTCTTGTTGAAATATAATATTGATAGTAGTTGTTGTCCATGTTTAAAAAACAACTCTGTAACTGCTGCATTCCAATTATTATATATAATACAAGCGTTTTGATTGGGTTGGTGTGAATGCACCGAGTCATTAGGAGGTTCGTTCTTTCTTAGAATAATATCTCTCGGAATCGGTTTCTTGTGTCTATCGAGCTTTCTCTGTTCCTCGCATCATTTCGAGAGTCATCAGGTTCTTTGCTGGACCCTTTTGAACTATCTTTGTCTTTGAATTGTTACTAGTGATTATTGCTACTGTGTTTGTCTGTGATATAAATTGATGTGGGTTATTCTAAGATATTGATAGCAATACTACTTTTTGTGATTTTCTTACCTTTGAACGTGACTTTGATCATGCATAAGCCTCGAAATAGTCCTCGAAATCGTAATGATATCAGAGATAATAAATATGGTTTTCGAAGTGAATAAGGATGCATGACTGTGTACTGAGATTTATTTTATTTGAATTAGCTGAGAGCGAGTCTGAAAAATCAAGTTCTTGAAGTTGTTGTAAATTAAGTCTGAGAATTCGAAACATATCTTGATGGCTTTATCATTTCTTTTTTCTTTAGCTGTTGGAAATTGCTAGCTGATCGTGGGGCAATCACCGGCTGTTCGCTGTTCCCTTGTGAGTCATCCCAATGCTTTCCATCTGAGGTTTGAAAGACAGAAAAAATTGATGGCTACCTATTATCGAACCTCAAGCAGTCAGAACAGCAATCTGCAAACTTTGTTTACCGGGGACCAGAAAGGAGCTTCTTATTCTGAACTGCCTTCCGATCTTAGTAGCATGAAAAGTTATACGAACCACACTCCAGCTGCCGGGTCATACTCGGAAATATTGTATGGGGGTTCCTTGTCTTCTCAAAATGGTGCTGAATTCTCATCCTGTGGAGCTAGAAATGAGATAGTATTCATTCCACCTCCAAGTGACACGATGAATTTACAATCTGCTGATGGGCAGTTAAATACAGCAGCAGGTAACCTGGTTGGTGACTCTATCAGTGGGAATTCCCAGGCTGTTCCGCCATGGATGCAGCTTGGCATTCCAGACTGTGAGCAGAATTTCCACTCTCAAGGATTACCACTGAGGCTTGGCATGCAGGAGCAATCTGCAGTTTCTATGCCTTCACTTCAGTATGATCAGTATCCAAACCGGAATTTTCCTTCATCTCTTTGTTCAAATCTGCTTGTGCCAGAGAAGTGGACTTTAACCTGTGAAGGTGATGAAAGCAATCAAAGGAATGAGTTGAGAGAATTCGAAGGATTGTCTGGATTTGCAGGAAGCAACCATAACCCTATCAAAACAGAGTCTCCACACAATCCTCAGTACATAGTTGGCCTCGAAGATATGCCTGCTGATATGAATATGTATGGCTTAGCTGGTTATGCTAACACCCTCTTGAACTCCAGATACCTCAAGTCAGTGCAACACTTGCTCGATGAGATGATTAATGTAAAAAAGGCTTTGAAGCAGCCTCAATCCAACAAATGTTCCGGTGAGAACAAGGAGAATGATAGGAGGCCGAGTCCCTGTTCTATGCTTCCCTCATCAAATGAGAAGCCATCAGATCCTACCGAGTCTACTGCCGAATCCACTCCAGGGCTATCACCTGTAGAACGGCAGGACTTGCAGAACAAAAAGACTAAGCTTCTGTCCATGCTGGAAGAGGTAGGTTCAACTCGTCCATAATTGCGCTAATTCTACGCTACATTCATTTTTATCCAATGCTGGCAAGATATTGTATTGGAATCCCTGGATTATTAACAAATATCTCTGATAAAATGTATTTAGTACATAGTTTAAAAGGATGTACTGACAAAATACCCGAAATTAGCATTTTCAATAGCTTGTTTTGGAACCGGACATGCTCTTGAGGGAAGAAATCCTTTCTATGTTGAGCTTCATTGAGTATTTTAGAACAGAAATGGTAGCATGTGAGACAAGTTTCTAAGGCAAAGAAACGGCGTTTCATTTAACTGGTTTGGTAGCTGGTATGATTCAGCTGGAGATTAGAGAGGGAAAATGAAGGGTTGAAAGTTAAATTACCTCAAGTTCATAATAGCTCCTCCTTGATTCCATTGTTTTGTGAATGATCTATGTTTACGCTTAATGGATTTCTATATCCTTAGCTATCATTTGGACGGAGCTGTTGTCTCTATGAACTTTTACTGCACCAAGGTTTATGACCTTTGCTGAAAGGTTTCTTGTACTTTTCTGTAGGTAGACAGAAAATACAAACAATATTACCATCAAATGCAAACTGTGGCGTTATCTTTTGACATGGTGGCTGGTCACGGGGCAGCTAAATCATATACAGAACTCGCCCTCCAAACAATTTCTCGTCACTTTCGCTGTTTGCGTGACGCAATTAGTGGCCAAATAGAAGTTATCATGAAAAGGCTTGGGGAGCAAGGTACCCCAACAAATGGTCAGGTAGGGATACCACGTCTCCGTTATGTAGATCATCAGCCCAGACAACAGAGGGCTCTCCAGCAGCTTGATGTGATGCGACATGCCTGGAGGCCTCAACGAGGCCTTCCTGAGAGCTCTGTTTCAGTCCTTCGAGCTTGGCTCTTCGAGCATTTCCTTCACCCGTATGTTACTGGATACTTACTTGCCAAATAATATTTGTTCATTTTGACAGAGGATATCTCATTGATTCTTTCTGGATTTGTGTTTTTCACCAGCTACCCGAGTGATTCAGAGAAAACCATGTTAGCAAGTCAGGCAGGCCTGACCAGAAGCCAGGTAGAGAACTTGTTATCTAGCAGATTAAACTTCTGCAAATATAAAATTTCAAGTGATTCAAAATATTTTCTTTTTAGGAAACTTTAATTAGAGGAGGGTCACTTTGTATCAACGGTCATTCTTTAACCAACTCTGATATGAATCCTTCTTTCTCTTATCTTATCTTATGGCACGATCAATTTCCTATTGAAATCAGGTCGCGAACTGGTTTATAAATGCGCGGGTGCGTCTCTGGAAGCCCATGGTTGAGGACATGTACAAAGAAGAGTTTGGTGATTCAGACACAAACTCCAAATCTTCTTTGGACGAAACAACGAAAGCCCGTGGAGATAAATCAGACAATCTCTTGGCATCTGAGAATAGGCTACGTGAATTGTACGAGAGTGTGACATCTGCAGGTGCTGATATTGCCCAGCCAGGGAAATCCCATGACATAAAATCTAATCATATTCTTGGGTTAGAGATGAAAGAGCCTCTGGCGAAAATAGTCCTCGAGAATGGTTCTCAGGCAGAATCTGATATTATGAAATTTCCTCGGGACCGAAGGCTGAATATAGATGACGACCATAACTTCTGTCCACGTGATAATATGCCATGTGACCAAAATGGTGATGGAAATCCTATGTCTGCTGCTGCTGCTGCTGCATATGATGTCTCACACATGAAAGGATTTGCAGCAGGCAGCCAGATGTCTCTTGCATTGGGATTGCAAAGTAATGACAGTGATTCATTTCCCACGTGCGATGGGGCCCATATGAGAGGTAAAAACACGTCAGCTTCTTCTGTGGGGCATGATGAGGTGGATTATCACTGTATGGATACAGGAAAGCAACATGACAGGATTGCCAATTCCCATCGGTTACATGATTTTGTGGTTTAAAAGAATCCTTCTAGCTTTCCGAGGTAATTCCATCAATCCTGCCAAGAGAAGGATTGATGGAGTTTTGGATAGCATAAAGCAGAAGAAAACAAGCTCAGTGATATACGTACAGATTACAGGGATTGTAGATATATATCTATGCATATACAATAAGATTTTTAGAACTCTTAAGGAATTTGTACAAGCTCTCCCTAATTGTGACACTGATGTATCATTTCATTCCTAATTCTGAAATAAATGTTGATAACTTTGCACTCCTGTAGTATTTTTCGCTATATTGTTGCCGAATGGTATCATGCAAAACTGAAGAAAAAAGAAACCAGAGAAGAAATATTGAGAACAGAGTATAAAGTTGCTGCTTTGAATACTGCAGTGGTGATTTTATTACGTAATGCATTATGTATATATACATCGCAGCAAGGGCGTGAGCAGAGGTGGAATAAAATTCTATGACTAACAGATAATGCAAAGCATTAGTATAATTAATCCTTTACAAGTCAAACAACCGTTCCCTGTTGCTAAAATATCGGCTAATATTTAGCTTCCAATACTCCCCCTCAAGCTGGATCAAGGGGATTAATAGATCCAAGCTTGGCCAACAGTCGGTGAAAATGAGCAGAAGTCAGGGATTTTGTGAACACATCGGCAAGTTGATCGTGACTGCGGACGTAACGAGTCTGAATAATCTGAGATTGAACTTGTTGACGAATAAAATGACAATCAACTTCAATGTGTTTTGTTCTTTCATGGAACACAGGATTGGCTGCAATATGCATGGCAGCTTGGTTGTCGCAGAACAGGGTCATAGGGATGCTACTTGGAAAACTTAGTTCGGATAGGAGACCTTTAAGCCAAATTAACTCACAAGCAGCTGATGCCATGGCACGATATTCGGCTTCGGCACTAGAACGTGCAATAACATGTTGCTTCTTGCTTCGCCAAGAGACAAGATTACCACCAACAAACATACAATAACCAGTAGTTGACTTGCGATCAATAGCATTGCCAGCCCAATCTGAATCACTGTACCCGATTATCTGAGTGTGACCATTTTTAGCCATAACAATTCCACGTCCAATAGAACCCTTTAGATAGCGTAGGATGCGCTTGACAATACTCAGATGGAAAATAGTAGGTGCATGCATAAATTGGCTAACAAGACTAACCGCGTAGGCTATATCAGGCCGCGTAATAGTAAGGTAAATAAGCTTACCTACAAGATGTTGGTAGTGATTGATGGACTGAAGGGGCTCACTATTTGTGGTAAGCTGCAATTTACTATCCAATGGAGTAGGAGCAGGCTTGGCATTCATCATCTCAGCATCTTTGAGTAAATCAAGAACATATTTGCGTTGGTTAAGAAATAACCCTTTATGAGAAGTTGCCATTTCTATTCCAAGAAAATATTTCAACCTTCCAAGATCTTTAATTGGAAAATGACGTCGTAAGGTGGCTTTGAGTCGTGATATGGCCTCATCGTCACTCCCTGAAATAATAAGATCATCAACATAGATAAGAACCACCAATGTTTCTTTAGGTCCAAGATGAACAAATAAGGATGAATCCGCATTACTCCTTTTGAAACCGAGTTTTTCAAGGACGGAGCTTAATTGAGCATGCCAGGCACGTGAAGACTGCTTCAAACCATAAAGTGATTTATGTAGTCGGCATACTAAGGTAGGATCTGAAGCTTGAGGATGACCAGGAGGTAATTTCATGTAAACTTCTTCCTCAAGGTTCCCATGCAGGAAGGCATTCTTTACATCCATCTGACACATTGACCATCCTTTATTTACGGCAACTGATAATAAAACACGAACAATGTTCATTTTGGCAACAGGAGCAAAAGTTTCCTTATAATCCACTCCAAAAGTTTGAGTGAATCCCTGAGCTACAAGGCGTGCCTTGTGTCTATCAATGGTGCCGTCTGAATTAAACTTTATCTTATACACCCACCGGCTGCCAACAACATGTTTTCCTTTGGGGAGTTTGACAATACTCCAAGTTTGATTCTGAGCAAGAGCTAGGAGCTCATCATTCATGGCACGTTTCCATTCATCTTGTGTATTAGCTTCCTGAAAATTTCGTGGCTCTTGAACATTTGAAATAGCCGAAAGAAATGTTGTATGATCAGGTGAGAGTTGTTGATATGAAATGGATTTTGAAATAGGATGTCTTGCTGCAAAGGTGACAAAATCTTGCATTCTAATGGGAGGAGCACGATTACGAACTGGATTTTTGCGAGTCTGGGGCAAAGGAATAACATGATTCTCCAATTCAGATTGCTCATTTTGAGGATCGCCCTCAGGATTAGCCATAATGGGGTTACCAACCCTTATGCCAGAAGAAGGATCTGCAGTAGACACAGGAATACTGCTACCAGAATTTGCGTCGGGTTCAGAGTGTGCATGCTCTTTCTCGGATTCTAAGATGGTATGGCCAAGGCTCTCTGTACCTGAGGGCTCATCAGTGGTTGATGAGGAGTTGTTACTCGGGTTGCTGGGGAGGTAAAGGGCTGAGCGAGACACCGTTTCTTCAAGATTTGGATAAAGGCGTGGAAAAAATATCATTTGAAGATGTATTCGACTTGTCTCATCATAATATGGAATAGTTTCTTCAAATTGAACATCCCTTGATATGAATAGCTTCCGGAAATGAGGATGATAGCATTTATATCCCTTCTTGGTTGAGGAATATCCCAAGAAAATACACTTAGCAGCCCTTGGGTCAAGTTTATCACGATTTGGAGCCTGGATATGCACAAAACATGTGCAGCCGAATACCCTTAAATGTGATATGTCAGGTGATTGTTTCTGCAAAACTTCAAGTGGTGATTTAAACAACAATACACGGCTAGGCAGCCGATTAATTATATATGCAGCAGACAATACTCCTTGAGACCAGAAGGATTTGGGAACATGCATTTGTATCATCAAAGCTCGAGTTTTTTCTAGCAAATCTCTATTTTTGCGTTCAGCTACCCCATTCTGTTGGGGTGTGCCAACACAACTGGACTGATGTAAAATGCCATGAGAAGCTAGATACTGTGTCATTTTATGAGACATGTATTCGGTGCCATTATCAGATCTGAGAATTTTAAGTTTCGTAGAAAATTGAGTCATGACTAGCATATGAAAATCCTTAAAAACATCAACAACCTCACTTTTGAATTTTAAGAGATATATCCAGGTTACACGAGAAAAATCATCAACGAAAGTAATAAAATACTTGTAACCATCAAAAGATTCAATAGTTGGTCCCCAAACATCGGGAATGTACAAGTTCAAACATCTCATTAGCTCTAGATATAGAGGATGGGAATGGCAATCTGGTGGATTTTGATAGATGACATGTATCACAAGTGATGTTTCTTGCATCTAAATTTGGCATTAACTTTGTAAGGACATTCTCGGAAGGATGGGCTAAACGTTGATGCCACAAAACTTGATTCTGACTAAGGGAAGAAAAAGCAGAAATTTGAGGATGCTTAGGATTATTTGAAAAATAGTAAAGCCCTTGAAAAAGGAAACCTTCACCAATCATCCTCTTGGTGGCGTGGTCTGAAAAAAAACTCGGTGAGAGTCGAATATAACACGACAATTTAGTGTTTTGGTGACTTTTCCAATGGAAAGTAATTGAAATGGAAAAAGATGGAACATATAACACCAAAGACTCAATATTTTTCGGAGAGCAATTTAATTTTCCCTTTACCTTCAGCGGGGACATATTTTCCATTTACCCAAATGAAATATGAGTCGGGGTGGTGGTTTTTTCAAAATCATGTAAGCTAGTCATTTTATTTGTTGTGTGATCTGAGGCACCCGAATCAATGACCCAAAAATTATGCACAGTACTAACAACTAAAGCAGTTTTAAAAGCAGTCAAAATACCTTCTAAATTCTCTTGTGATAGATGATCAGAGTTTGCTAGGAAACCAGCAAACTTACCCAGAATTGCCGTAGAATCAGCGTTGCTTGAGGCTGTCAAGCTGGCATCACCTTTTTCTTTAAGGTAATTGGCAAAATCATTAAGAAGAGCAGACGGGTTGGTAGAGAAACTTTTTGAAGAATAATTATCAGCAGGGCGAGCAGCAATGTGAGCTGTATACCCATGATCTTTTTGAAGTCCCCTCTCCTTTTCAAAATTGGGTTTTAACTCCGGATGAAGAATCCAACACCGCCCGATTGTGTGACCAAGATTATGGCAATGAGTACACTTCAAATCTGGTCGTTTTCCCTTGTATGCTTTATTACCTTTCATTTGTCTGGTAACAGCGTACGCACGGGTTTCTGGTAAGGTGATTCTGGGTTCTGGGTTCATGACTTTTCTACGAGCTTCTTCTCGTTGTATTGTCGCACATACACTCGCAAGGGATGGAAGGTCAGAGTTCATCAACACTCGACTTCGAAGATCTTCATAATCTGGACCGAGACTGGATAGTAATTGGAATATCTTGTCTTCCTCATCTCGTTTCTTTAACAACTTGCAATATCAGCGAGTAGTGAGGTCTATATAGTGCAAGTTCACTCCACATACCTTTCAAAATTCCAAGCAATTGTATGCGTAAGTCTTGCCATCTTGCTGCAGATTAGCAAGATCCCTTTTGATTTGGAACACACGAGCTGCATTATTTTTGATTTCCATACATCTCCTTCCACGACCTCCCGAGAGATCCATTGAAGATTCGAATAGCTGAAAATTTCAGCAATGTTGTTTTCCATGGAATTGAGTAACCAGGACATGACAAGTTGATCTTTGCATTGCCATGCTTCATAGTCCTTAGAAGAAGGATCAGGGGCCTTGATATGGCCATTAACATAGCCAAGTTTGGATCTTCCACCAAGAGCAATTGTCACAGCTCTTGACCAAGGAAGATAGTTGAGTTCATTCAACAAAAAAGAACTTAGGCGTTGGTTTGGGTTATTCTGTTCTCCCTCGATGAATTATAGATTCTGTTGTTGTCATCTGCACCAACACGTTTAGAAGGTATGTTGCTGTCATCTGCATCAACATATTTGGAAGAGTCTTCCATAGAAAACTTTTAGGCAAATCGCAGGTAAATCGAAACCTGCTCTGATACCATGAAGAAAAAAGAAACCAGAGAAGAAATATTGAGAACAGAGTATAAAGTTGCTGCTTTGAATACTGCAGTGGTGATTTTATTACGTAATGCATTATGTATATATACATCGCAGCAAGGGCGTGAGCAGAGGTGGAATAAAATTCTATGACTAACAGATAATGCAAAGCATTAGTATAATTAATCCTTTACAAGTCAAACAACCGTTCCCTGTTGCTAAAATATCGGCTAATATTTAGCTTCCAATAAAAACAACCTTTCACCCCAAACCTGAAAGTGTTGATTAACCAGATTTCACAAACATAAAAACTGACTGAAACTTCTCTGCTCTTTCCTTCTCGTCTCCCGTCTTGTCTTGATCTCAGGCAGCTAATTTACCTGTCTGTGGTCCCAGAATCCAAATCCATGCTTGATGCTATCTGGTTTCTTGGATTCTGTCGTTTCATTTTTCATTTCCTCATCGCCATACCATGTGTTTTTAGCATATCACTCCCATCAAAGAGCTCGAGCATGCCTGTCACTCCATTAAATCATGAACCGAGTTTCTTTGCTATGGAAACGCTCACCACGCTTCACCTGATCCATTTTTTCAGGCCATTATGGTCACGATCTGATTAGTTAAAATCTAATTCAAAAAACTTGGTTTATTAGTTTCTGCGAGTGGCAAGTTATGTGGCCTACACAAGTGCTGTAAAGCTGACAGAATTCATACTTTTAAATCTGCTGGAATAATTCAGATAATGCAGACACTTTAATCTTATCAGTGTGGGCCTTCCAGTTCCAAGGTAAACAACAGTGTTAGGAAACCAGAGAGTGACAACTGGAGGAGGCCGAAGGAACAACCATAGCAATCATTTATAAAGCATCTAAAGGACTGTCCCCAGCAACAAAGAATATTACACCTCGAACCACTGGAATAAAGCAAAATTAAGTTTAAAATTTATGTTAAAAAATAACATAAATTATAATTTAAAATTAATCTTAGTCATTTAAGTATTTAGATTGATATGATTCTATAATATAAATACAGTTTGAATTTTATCATCCTGTTATCTCTAATTAAAATTATAATTTTAATATAAAATAGTATATATTTAATAGTTTTTAAACTCGCCTTACAATCTAGATCACGGATTTTGACCTCATCACCAGATTTAAGTAGGTCATTAAGTCATCTTGAATATAGCCTATTGTTTTTAGGTCACAGATTTATAAAACAAAACAACAGTCTTTTTCTTAAATATAAATAAATAATCAATGAGTACAATTGATTTTTTTTTTAAAAATTAACCCAGTCAATAGATCAATTAATTTAGATTTTTAACCGAGTTATCCAGGTTTTTACCATCCTTTATCATTTATTTAAACCTAGCTCGGTTACCGGCCAGTTCCTTGAGTTTACGTACTAGACCAATCAAAATGCTACAACTGCATGCGTTTATGCTAATTTAAACCCTAAAGATAGCTCAAGTTTTCTGGTAGAGAGAGAGAGCACAGATGTATTTTTTTTCCCTTACTTGCTCTTGAAAGATTGTGATATTCAGTGTCCTTTCAACATCTCTATGATTGTAGCACCTAACAGGAAAAAGCTAGATATTCCTATAAGGTTTCAGTCTCAGAAACAGACAATCTTAAAACAGGGAGTGTGCAAAAGATTGCCAACTTTTTCTCTTTTACAGATGACAGCAGTCCAGTGAACAGAACAATTGTTACGTATCAAAGAACTCTCTTCCTGATGACAAGCTAGAGAGAGATAATTACACTATTTTTAGCTGACAGTACTTTTGAGAATCCCGAAGAAATGTAACAGCGAGCATTAAAGCTGAAGGATTGATGCTTTTGCTTTTGGGTTTGTACTCGGAGAAGTTGTATGGATGGGGGGACCATCTCCTTCTGCATCTGCATCTTTACTCACTCAATTAGCTTCTCTTCGAGGACTGTACGTCTCTCTTAACTCGGAGAACTGCTCATTTTTCAGAGAGAGAGAGAGAGAGTCCTCACTTTCTTCTGGGAATTAATGTTATGCTCAAACCAAAAGAATATAGGCGCGCACAGATTGGTGCATTTATAGGCCTGGACTTCTGTTATTCAATTTTTTTATGCTTATTACAGTTAACATAACATTTTAGCTTTCAAAAGGGGGTTCTTGACCTTCGATAACTACTTCCATGAGGGTAGGAGTTAGTTGGCAAAGACTAATCAAGATTTTGGTTTGACTTGTTTCTTCTGTTCTCCCTTTCCTGTGCTGTGCTTTTACCAGTTCTTATTTCGTATTCCATATTGTATTGGAACTCTTAGAAAAATTTCCACCCCGCCCCCCATTCCAATTATGTTCTGAAGTTTTCTTTCGGGAATTTGTTTTACTTACAGTCCTGGCTTCAATTTTGCCACTTCATTTTCGCACTCAACTGGGTTTCTTTCAGTTTGGCATTATTGGATTTTTTTGTTTGCCAGTAGTGATTCGCTTTATAATTGTGAACTCCATTTGGTTGTGACCTCTTGACATGCCTATTATGCAGCAACTCTTCCTGGCTCTTGATTCCAGTTGCTTCAGGTCCAAGTTAGGACAGAATGCCACTTCAGAGCTGCAAGTCATTTGTTGTTCTACTTAATGATCCACCAACTTGTCTGTCTTCTTGCTATCCAGTTCCAAATGCATGAGAACTCCAATTTTCGCTTTCTTCCAAGCTTGATATTGCCTTTTTTGGCTTGCCAAGCCAATATTTTGGAATCAAACCTGGTAGTTTGAGTTCTGATTCTTTCTTCGTTCATACTGTATTGACAAATCATGTTTTAGAATCTTCTCTCAAGTTGAAATTTAATACCTTTGTGCCTTCGCACTTTACTGGCACCAATGGGTTCACAGGACTCACCCCCAAATTCAGCTTCTGGCATGTTACACCAATTCATTATCTCAGACTCCATTGCTAGTCAAAACCAGTTTCAATGTCAGAATTTCAATATTTTCGGTCCAGACTTGCGAGGCAGCAACACATTTTCTCAGTCTAATGGTGTATTGCCAAGCATAAAGTCTC
This sequence comes from Salix viminalis, assembly GCA_029228465.1. NCBI lineage: Eukaryota > Viridiplantae > Streptophyta > Magnoliopsida > Malpighiales > Salicaceae > Salix > Salix viminalis. The sequence goes on from CM055427.1 coordinate 14,802,931, forward strand.
TCGAGGAAAGAATGACTAGGTCAATAGACCTAGTCCAAGCTCCCTCAGTAGTTCAAGAATCCGAGATTAGCCATACTAGACACTTGATGGATCTTCTTGGAGCGGCAAATGAGACTAATCATCAAGCTCAAAGGTTATCACTATCTCTTGGTTCTCAGATGCTAGCTCCCCAAGTTCAGTACAGGCAGAGATCCTTCAATTCGGATCTCATGAGTCCTAATTACTTAATTCCTAGAGAAGAAGCAAGGGAAGCATGTAATCTTGGAGGTGAACAAGCAAACGACGACTATTCTCTCACTGATAGTGGATTTCCTCAATCATCAACCTCATCAAGTAGACCTTCTTCTACATCTTATGGAACAGAATCTCTTGCGGTTGCTATAGGGAATTCAAGGTATTTAAAGCCTGCTCAGTCCCTGCTAGAAGAAATTGTGCATGTAAGTTGCAAGGCAGTTGAAATTAGCAATGAAAAGTGTGTTGGAAAATTATTTCCTTGTGGCCAAAGAGGATCTCTAGGACTTTCTTCCGAATTAAAAGTAGAACTGTGGGGCATTGGGCTTGTTCAAGCCGAGAAACATGAACTCCAGCTTAAAATTGCAAAGCTTATAGCATTGTTGAAGGAGGTAAGTCCAAAACTCCAATCTGTATTTGAGTTTACATGTTCTGTGTCAGCAGGCTAACTCCGATCGCGTTCGAACTCGAAAACTGATGAGATATTTTTATTGATTTCAGGTTGAGGGAAGATATGAGAAATACTACCATCAAATGGAAGAACTGGTATCATCATTTGAGGAAATAACTGGTTTAGGAGCGGCCAAATCTTACACAACTCTTTCTCTCCAAGCCATGTCCAAGCACTTCTGCAACTTAAGAGATGCTATAGTGTCCCAAATCAACGAGACAAAAATAAAATTCTCTCGAGACTTACCAAAAATCAGCACAGGATTTTCACAACTCGACTTGTTTGATAAAGAGAACAGACATAGCCGGATATCTCTGCAACAGCTTGGAATGATGCAAAGCCAAAGGCAAACATGGAGACCGATCAGAGGGTTGCCAGAGACTTCTGTAGCCATCCTTCGCTCTTGGCTTTTTGAGCATTTCTTGCACCCGTAAGTGCTTTAAAATGAGTGAACTCCACGGTGATCGATCATACTATTACTAAAACTCTGATTTACCCACTTCATTTGTCACACACAGGTATCCAAATGATTTTGAGAAACTAATGTTAGCATCACAGACAGGCTTGACAAAGAATCAAGTAAGTTTAGTTTGCTTAATCCCACCAACATGTTACCTTTCTTTATAGTTCATCAGCTTGACACCGACAAATTTGTGGGCAATTCATTGTTCTTCTAGGTATCAAACTGGTTTATAAATGCTCGAGTCCGGCTATGGAAGCCTATGATAGAAGAAATGTACAAAGAGGAGTTTGCAGATCATTCAGAGGACTGAAGGAATAGGCTGATGGCTAAAATCAATTCCCTCTTCAAATTGTCTTTTATGCAATACGAAATTAACAATATCCTCTTTCATCATTCATCCTACGCAGCTGAAGCTGGAAATCTGAGAACAATCCAGACCTGTGATTTTCAGGAAAAGCACAAATTTTCACGGCCATTATATAAGCTGCTTCAACTTTTGATGTTTATTTCTATCACCGTTCAAGAAAGCTTGATAAGCATTGATTACTGCATGCATTCTTAGGACACCTAGGAATCTTGTCAGCATCATACGTAACTGGGACTATTTGCAATCTCGATATAGCTTGGTTAAAACCCTGCCAAAATACCCTCTTATGTTTTCTTTTATTAAAATCTTTTTTTATCTAAGCAAATCTTTTTTTTTTATTTTCTTTTATTAAAATCTTTTTTTATCTAAGCAAATCTTTTTTTTTTTATCTAAACAAATCTTCTTTTTTTTTATCTAAACAAATCTTTTTTTTAAAAAAAAAATTATACATACCCTGGATTTTGCTGTGGTTCAAGGTTTTAAGACTATACATATATAATATCTAAGACATCTTCGTGGGAAAATAATAAAAATAAAGAAAAAACTATCGTAATGAAACCAAACATGCCCTTGCTAACTAAAAAAGCAAATTCCTTCCTTTCTTTCTCTCTCAATTTTCTCTCCCCTATCTTCTTATGCCTCTCGAGTTAAAAAAAAATTGGTATTATTAATGCCATCTAATAATTTCTGGTGTAGGATAGACATTTGTCGTTTTGTAAAAAAAAAGAAGACCCCTCCATTATGTTTTCGATCCCTCCGCTAATTTTTATTTTATTTTTTAATCACGTGTTTTCATGATATATATCATGTTTTTAAACTATTAACTATGATCAAAATTAAAGGAAATATCTATTTTTATCACACAAAAAAAGTTTGAGATATTCAAATAAAAACAAATAAAGTTTAAGGCTAAGCTCTAGTAACTTTAAATCATTTAACTTTATTATTATTATTATTATTATTATTATTTATTATTATTAGTTATTATTATCCATGCAAATCAATCTATGATAAACCATTATATCAAGGACTCGTCACAATTTTATGGTTATTTAAAACATATTATCAGAAGCAAAAGGGTGTGGGTGTGAGTGTGAGTGTGCCTTAATTTCCCCAAAGTACAGTTTTGTTTTAGTCATATGGATATAAAAATGAGATCTTTTATATGCTTGTGCTGTCAAATTAACTCAAAATTTTCTAAAACTCAAAATCAATGGAAGGTGGGATTAGTGCACTACAAAATTAGATAATGAACCAACGGTCTAATTTCCAAACCGTGAGGGTAACATAAAGGTTGATCGGATTAGCCCTCCCAAAAAATTCTCTAATGCAACACTACTTATATAAAACTAAATTTAAATTTTAAACCAACAATATAAATTTAATTCAATATCCAAAATACAAAACAAATATAAATTCTAAACATATTTAAAACAAACATCCAAAAATATAAATTCGAGACCAACAACACATTTTATTTTTCACCAAAATATCAATTATTAATTACAATTATCTAAAGTCATCTTTTACTATACAATTCTCATTGTCACAAATTGTTATTAATTGGATTATAATTTCATTATATATTCAAAGCGAATGTAAACTTAATAAATCTGATGTATCTGAGACTTTTAAGAAATGAAAAGCTATGGTGGAGACTGAAACGGGATTGAAGCTAGAATGTCTGAGGTCAGACAATGAAGGAGAGTACATTGATGGAGGTCTCAAAGAGTATTGTGCTACTAATGGTATCCGGATGGAGAAGATCATTCCAAGCAAACCGCAACATAATAGTGTGGAAGAGCGTATGAATGGAACCATCAATGAAAGAGCTAGAAACATGAGATTGCATGCTAGATTACCTCCAATATTTTGGTTTAAAGTTGTGCAAGGCTTCAGTTGGACTTCAAAAATAAAAGGGATTGACACCATTGTGTCCAAGTGGAAGATTGTTGAAGTATGAACACAATGGTGTGAAACCTATCTTTCCACCTTTGTTGAAAATGATAATGGTCGGTGATAGTTAGGTATTTCTTGGTGACTAACTTATTGATTAATGAAGAAGATTGTCTCCCCACATTTGCTATAAATAGAGAGGCTTCTTAGTGCTTAAGAGACAGAACAAACACAAGTGAATGTGTTGTGCTGAGAACTAGAGAGAGTTGAGTTTTACTCCTCCTTGTATTTGTATTATTGTTTGCTTAATTCAAATTAATAGCTCTGTGGAGTAGGCAAGTTGTTGAACCACATAAATATTATGTGTTACATTGTTGTCATCCCTAACAATTAAACCTTCATATTGCAAAAATGAAACGAACACATTCATTTGAATGAACCTGTAATTTTTAGCCTGAACGGTTCTGTGTCCCTTGGTGATGTTAAGCCTTTTATACATGTGGAAGTAAAGGGATGCTGTTGAGCATGCTGACTATGAATAGCCTAGGAGTGAGCTTGATTTACAAAGATTGACTTTCTGGTTCAAATCTTCCTGCAAGGTAGGTTTACCAATGTGTGGGCAAGAGAATTGTTTAACATTTATCTACCAAGGTTTCTCCTCGCCTGTTGCCTGGAAAAGGAGGCTCGTAGATGTTTAAATGTTCTTTAAAAGCATCACCTTTTCGACCTTCTTATGCTTCAAGTTTTTATGCTTTCGACAAGACTTGTCACTTGAAAAATAAAAGGCACTAATTAAGAGGGTTGTTTATTTTTGCTCTTGTTTCACGATGTTTTGAAGAGAAAAAAAAGGCTTGAAAGTAATTTTTAATATTTTTTAGATTATTTTGATGGCATGTAAAAAAAATCAACAAATAAAAATGGATTATTTATATATTTTAAAATAAAAATAATTTAAAAAGTAACCGCTACTCAACATTACAAGTTATTTACAGTCGCCCCCTAATTCGTTTTTTGAATATCTATAAACACTTCAATGAATTATTTTTCTTGTATCCTGATACTCTCTATTTACTTGAATTTGAAATGAGATGACAAGAACGTGATCGCTTTCAAAGATGTATGGAAAATGAGTTCATGCATAGGCAGAGTGTGTATTTAAAGTTATTCTTGAAATTACTTTTAATTCAGAAATACATTAAAAATTTAAAATAATATTTTTTAAAAAAAATTATTTTTGATATCAGCACATTAAAATAATCTAAAAACATTAATTTTTTTAATTTAAAATATTAAAAAAAAATTAAAAAACACAGTTCAAAATATCCGGCATAAAAATTTGAGGAAGCCCGCATCATTGCTTCTTCCTTCCAAATTGCAAATGTGACAAAGTTTAGGCCTCGAGACATCCCCTTCTCTCTTTCAGAAGGAGTGTGATTTGTCGAGGTTTTGTAACAAGTTGCGGCCACGATCAAGTTGCCAAATGGATTATATAAACCTATAATTAAGAAGCGGCATGAGATTGCTACATTCTACCTTCGGAACTTGCTGGAATGGAGGCACAAACGATAAATTTCTGGCTCTTGAATTAATAGCTGCAAGAAGGGAGAAACAGCACTGCTCATAACCCAAGCCAATGTCATTAATGCTTTAGATCCTGAAGTTGTGGTCAACGACAGCAAGAATATATATGGTGGATACTATGTAGGAGGAGGAGGTGGCGGTGCAGTGGAGGTAGTTTTTATGGGGAGGGGTGGTGGTGGAGGAGGAGGAGGTGGTGGTGGCAGCTGGTATAAATGGGTTGTTTGTGGTTTGAAAGAGAAGGGAAGAGCACGCAGAAGGACTAACAACCACCCACTGTACAGGAGGATGAGTTTTCTAGTTAATCCCACTTCTGCCGCTCCTAATCATTAATTTTGCACAAACAAATCATAATGGTGATTTACTGAGCATAGCCTTTTATTTGTGAATATGGATCGATCAGGTGTTGATTGGTTCAGGTGATCGTGCAAGAATTTTCTGTATTAGATGTTTAATGTGCCGTCTTCGATTGGCTTCGGATTAAAAATCCGAGGTGTGTTATAGGAATATTAAATATTATACACGGGCTACTAACAGAAGCTCCGTTGTCGTCCAGCGGTTAGGATATCTGGCTTTCACCCAGGAGACCCGGGTTCGATTCCCGGCAACGGAATTTTTCACTGATTGGCAGTAAATCCTTTTGTTTCTCAAAGACAATATTAGATGGAATTTATATTACGATCCCATTTTTCAGAACCATCAAAGAGTGCTCTTGTTTCAGAAATTTAGGTTTTCCAGTTATCTTTATTTTTTTTTATTTCAATACACTTTTAAGATTTTTTTTTATATTTTTATTTAGCTTATGGTTATTTGCACCCTATTTAAACTCTTATTTTCGATTTTGAAATTTTGTTTAAAATATTCAAACGTGTGAGTTTTCCGTACAATTTATTATTGTGTTTTTAGGGTTATTTTGTACAACAAACCTCATTGATTATACGCAGCATCAAGATCAAACATTTTACCTGAAGGGGTGCTGTACTGATTCTATTGCAATCCGTGTAATCCTGGTAAAGAGGAATATTGATTATGGTGGATGATCTTTCTCCTCTCTGGTTGCATTCCTCCAATAATTCTGCTGCTGCTTTTTTTGATTGTTGGACGACTTTAGTGAAGATGTGGGGGAAGGAATTGGACAACAATGGTTTGATTCAAGGAGCTGCTTTTTTAGATATGGAAGCTCTGTTCAACAAATACAACCTGACATTTTATATCTTCAAAAACATAAAGAAACCCGGATAAATATCTTGAAAAAATCTTTCGATTCTAAAATGATTGGAAGAAGAAGAAGAAGGAAGGGAGAAAAGAAGAACTTTGCTGGACCGTGGCCCAACCGAGAGTGGGGTTAGATTGGGTCTAGGCCCAACTAAGTATCATATCATCATCAAATTGGATGTGCATGGATGAAAATATTCCGGCCATCCCAATTCCGGGACCTTGTGCTGTTGTTGCTGCGCTTTCCGCTTCAGGCTTGGCTACTGATGAGTTTACATTTTGTATTTATTTATTTTTCAATTTCTTATGCTCATATTGTGTGTTGGTATATTTCTGATGTTTTGCTAGCAACCTTAAGATCGTCAGAAACTGATTATACGAAGTATTGTGCTAGTTGGAATTCTTCCCAGGCAATGGTCTATCCAGTAAAGAGAGGCTGATGGCTTCTGCAAATGAAACAAGAACACATATATTCTATGTTCTTCCGCAAGCTCTTACTAGTTCTTAGGGCAAAACTAAAAAATGTATTGGTTTTATGTGTGGGCTATCCCAGTTAGATGGAATTCCTTTCATGGGTTCACTGCCACCTTGTTTTTTTTTACACTTCATTGTATTAACTTGACCATTTGATCACCAAGTTGAATGGATCTGATGATCTCGTGGGATTAGTCTAAGGAGTGCTAGACTGAACCCCCCCCAACCCCCACCCCAATTTTCTTGTAGAATTTTACTTTCTTCTTCCTTTCACTCAGAGTTGATCGGTGGATGGTCCAGCAATAATTTGTTTCTACCCTCAATCGTTTGTGTGCACAGTAATCGAGTCATCAATTTCAATAAAACGAAGAAGATTAGGAGAAAGCAAAAATGCTAAGAACATTCCTGTTCCTTTCACAGATTTATATGGATAACAAAACGATTGTCCAATACAAAGTCGTAAGAGCTACAAGAAAATATCACTGGGTCAATAGGGTAACAGTGCGGGCTGGATCATGGAACAGAGAAGGGGATCGACATCGCTAGGAGCTGCTAACTAGCATCACATGTGCTGTCCATGATCCCTGGACCCAATCTTTATCAGCTCAAATCTCCACCCACAGATTTTCATTGCCTGGAATAATAAACTCATTCACCACCACCACTGTAAGAAAAACCCTCTTCAAAAACCCACAATATTCCCTTTCTTTTCTTGCTATATACTAGAATAAATTCTAATTCAAAACTACTAATCATACTGCTAAATGCTTCAGCGTCACGGATTAAACAAAACTATATGTACAAGATTATTAATTTGTAGAGGTTAGTATACTAGGCTGTGCAGCATAAGTAGACTATCTTGTGTCATGATCACCATGGGGACACCGTCTCAGTAGAAGAAGTAAAGGATGGATTGAATATACGCTGGCCAGTTGCTAAAAGCTGCCGGGGATCAAATTCCATTTTCCTTCGATAAAACTGGTCCCACTTATCTCCAAAATGGTCCATCCATTCCTCTTGTGTAGTATAGTGAGGTAAATACTGTTTCACCTTGATCCCTGCATCATCACAAAATCTGAGGATCTTATGGTTCTGATTAGTCAAGTACTCCAAGGACTGAGTCTCTTCACCATTATCCAGTGCTGATCTCAACAGTGCCACTAGATAGAACACATCCTCATCTGGGGTCACAGCTGAGCTCCTTTGGTCCCACCTACACAAGATCAGGAACACCAGCACTAACGTTAAGAAAGATCATTCGCATTTAGCAAACAAGAAATAATTAAGACAGGACATCAAAGTTGGATCTTTCTCGACCGAGAGATCAGTTCACTATTCTTGTATGCAACGCAGGGATTCGATGAGTTTGAAGAAACCAGTGGGACCTTTTCAGAGCTCAATTGGACAGTATATATACATATATATGTCTGTCTGTCTGTATGTATGTATATAATAAATAAAAAAAACTTTATCTTGGTGCAAATATTGACGTCGATCATTCATGTTTTAGTTCTATTTGTTCATCAAAGGGCTCGGTAGGAGTCTTGGAAGTGGACATGATACCGTCTTCTCACGGAGGACCCATGAAGAAGATCGCCTGACAGGAGAATCTGTCATTTGGATGATCACTACCGTCAATTTGTTGGTTTCCAGTGAACAAAAGAGAAAAGTGATTGTCAATCCTAGCTGGCCTTGTAATACAAAATATTCATCTGGTGTGCTGGCTCTCTTGCATGTGGGCCACGTGTATCTATACGATTCAGAGGACCACAATACTCTTGGGTCTACCTGATTTTTTCTCTGCATCTCTCCTTCCTCTTCGTCTTTTCATTATCATATCATCTCCTTAATTAGGAAGTACTCCTTTTATAATTAAGCTGGATCAAGAAAATATTATTGCAGTAATGCCCTGTATTATTTAAGGCTGATAGCTACCCCCTAGCTAACGTGAAGAGGCGATCTCCAGCTGAATTCTTGCTACCATTATAATTTGTTTTGTTCTTACAAAATTATTGGCAGGCAAGAGGGTTCCAAGCATGCCTGCTTGTCCACAAGATTTAAATTTACATGTGCTTACGTGTACGATCGGATGATGACAGCAGCATGAGCACACTTGACGAGAGAAATGTCGTTATGAGAGATATACATTAATAGTTCCATGCTGCATGCATGCAATGCTAAGTGGAAGGGATAAAGATGAGATGCATGTGTCATGCTTGTTACTAGATATAAAGTAAGAATTACTCACTTGCTTTTGTTCATGGGGTAAATTAAAATGGGCCCACTTGTCTTGTTATTTCCTAAAATGCCCTTGAAGACACCTCTATCGAGGTCGGCCATCCTTGATTTCGGAACGAAGAGGTTGAGCCAAGGGTGCGGCACCTCCCATAGACCCTTGGCTCGTAGCTTCAACTCGGCCTTGTGGACTCGGTCCAAGAAATCAATGTAGGGCAAATCTGTGGTGAAGACCGATGATGGTATAAAATTCAATCCCTTCATCAAAGCCTCCACTTCCTGCACATAATGGAGCCAGCCGGCATTTAATTATAATTTGTTGGTGCCATTATAAACACATTAGAAAAAACATCATCAAAGTACACAAAAAATTAAAGCTGCTGCTAGCATGGTTGCTTTTGTAAAATAAGTTTGATTCCAATCAATACTTAATAAACTCTGGAAAGGAGGGGCTAATTACAGGAGAATAATTTGGTGGGTGACCGGCTTATAGATTTAGTAATGCTTGATTTTGAAAGAAAATAGAAAAGCATTGTTCGATCTTAGGATCGATTGGGACGGTAGATTGCACTAGATCTCCCATGTTTTTTTGTGCGTGTCTTGTAGTATTTCTATATCAGCTACGTCGTATAAAAACATATTTCCCTAACTAATCACAATCATATAATCTAGGAATCGTGGGGAAACCTTGAGGGCAGCGCATTGTTAAAAGCAGAGAAAATGTGTGGGCACGTACGTACAATAAGAATACAAAAGAAGAAGAACGATGATGGTAAGAAGGTTCTAACTTGTTTGTAAAATTAAATAATTAAATTAGTGGTAAGTACGTAATTAATTGGATTAGCGTGCATTTTTAACCTATTTCGAACAAGGACAGACATTGGTAGTTTCAATGTTAAAAAAACCTGGACAGCCTAATAAATTGACTCGGGACATTGTGGTTCACCGGTTCTAGTTGCGGAGGAAAAAAAACAGTGACCTGGACTGGTTTTTGTTGAGAAAAAAAGAGACCGATACGACCGAAATAAAAAATAAATTAATTTAGTTAAAACTAGTTAAAAAAAAAAACGAAAATAACAAGACATCATTTGATACTTAAAAAAAAAAAAAACAGATTTTGGCCCAGGGTAACCTCTAATCTGTAACTCGAGTTTTGTCATTTTTAAGAGTTTCTGAAGAATTTCATTTTAGAATACTTTTTTTAAAAAAATATATTAAAATAACATATATTTATTTTTTAAAATTTATTTCTGACATATTAGAAATATACTAAAAATAAATATAATAAAGTATTATCATTTAAAAAAAAAGTTGTAGTTTCTAAGATAATTTTCATAACGGTTCGAAAAAAAGTCTATCTTAGAAGCATGTAGCACCAAAACAAATAAAAACGCATCCTTCATGAGGGATGAAAGGTATCTGTCGACTGTACTCGGCAGAATTATTAATTATTCGTAACATAGATAGGGTTGTCCAGCCACACAACTTGGGAGAAAAACATTATAAATATCGTCATCGTACATGATTATTCACATTTTCAATCTCTTAATTATGCTATGCACTTAAATAATTTAGTCACGGGGCCACTTGAGACGATATCAGGTATTAATAATTGTACGAAAAAATTAACGCCATATATATATAGCCCCTATAACCACTGCAGACAGTTTACTATATGATCAAAACCAATACGAGCATTTTATGTGGACGAAATTAGTAAAGGGATTTTACCTGATCAATGTTACCGGCGGTGGATTCGTCGTAATTTTTGGTGATCTCTAAGCAGTAAAGCACGCCTCCATTGCCCGCAATGGAGCTGATCTTGACAGGATTACGAGGGGAAAAGAAAGAGGACCTCCAGTTGTTTATGAGCCCTTCATCAACGATAACAAAACCTTCGACATAATCGAATTTTCCGCTGATTGGGTTTCCGTGCAAGGAAATGAGGTGCTCTTGGTCCCTGGTGAAAGTCGAGAAGTTGGAGTAGAGTACTCTAATCCACCTCACCTTCAATAATAAAACAAAGAGAGCATGAAAAAGAAAGAAAAGAATAAGTTAGCTGCAAAAGCAATACGTCAACAACTTTGCCAGCTTTAGAACAGCCGTTTGAATGGGTTAAAAAAGCTTGCATGGACCCAACCTTAACTCATGGCTCATGAATGATGATGCGCTTTTCGTTTTATCATTAACTAATACTAGGAAATTTATGCAAAGTTACGTGCCCCCACCATGGAATGAACCAAAATCTGTTCCCAACAAGTGAAGATATTGTTCTCAACAAGGAAGAGAGAGAGAGAGACACACCCTTTGAGGAGCTGGTTCAAGTGCAATTCTAGCCCTGGTGATGATTCCGAATTGTCCTAGACCACCAAGAACAGCATGGAACAGCTCTGAGTTTTTTTCTTCTGAGCATGTCAAGATCTCACCTTTGCCTGACATCCAGTAGTTGAAAATTGATCGCATCAGTATAAAAACAATCCATTTCCCAATATATACTGTTAATTAAAGCAGGCGAAAAAATAAAAACACATAATTCGATGCACAAAAAAATATGAACACTTGCAAATTAACCAAAAAGAAGAAGAAGTCATGACACCCAAAGTCAGGAAAAAAAATTAAAATAATTGCTAATGAAAAGAACAGCAGACCAAGAATTAAATTGTAATGAAAGTAGAAAAAAAACCAGCCATGCAAGAAATGCCATGAATATTATTATATGACCAACCTGTAACAACGTCAAGCTCATAGACATTGCTAATTTGAGGTCCATGGTTAAAAGCCTGCCCACTGATTCCACCATTTGATAAGGTACCACCTACTGAAAGATACAGATAATCTGTCCATGATTTTGGTGCTAGCCCGTGCTCTAATGTACTCCTTAACACATCTATCCACAGCTCCCCTCCCCACACTTCAACGTGCTTCTCCTTCACCGATACTTGTGGCTTATCAAGCTTCCCTCAATCCAAGCCGACTCCCTCTCGAGCCCCCACTCATTTCAATCACCACCCCGTTACTTGTCTGCGCCTGGCCGTTTATGGAATGCCCGTGTCCCCGAGCCGAGACAGTGAATCCATGAGACGATATGTAAGCCGCTCGAACAAGCCGGGCAATGTCATCGGCGGAACCAGGGTGCAGGACTGCCATCGGCTCTGCTCGGGTAAGCAAGCCGAAGTCGAGAGACGCCGTCTCGACTTCAAACGGGTCAACGCTAAGTTGACCGTCGACCCCAAGAAGGAGCAGTTCCGATGGGTCTACGGTCAGCCCTACCGTCACAATTAGACGACAGATAGCAAATGTTAAAAGAAGCTTGGTAGTCATTTCAAGTCTTCTTGTTTCTTTCCTTTGGTCGTCTTGAATGTATGTACGGACTAAGAAAGTTGTGGCGGATAGAAGAAGGTAGCGGGGGAAGCGGTGGTGGTGATGGTGATGGTGATGGTGATGGTGTGTGTGGTGGTCTTTATAAGAGTAAAGAGGTGAAGAAAGAGAACAAAATCTGGTGGAAGTGTTTGTGGAGGTCGAGGCTATCGTGGACTAACGTAAGATGGATTGCGCTTTAAAGATTTTCCACGCCAAAACATGCAAATCCAGATTCCCTGCTAATCTTCTCTATGCTCTTTTTGCACGTTGCACAGAAAATAACACTGGTGAATTGAACGAGGAAATCAACGCCAAAATATTTTTGCAGCGGTAGAAAACAGATTAATTTCTTTTGTGAGTTGGGTTTAGAGAGAGAGAGAGAGAGACTGAATGACTAATGTGCTTGGGGTCGTTTGTGTTGTGTCTACTGTCTAGGATATAAGATACAGGTTCTCAATTTATAGGACAAAAATGGGGTGGAGGAAGATAGAAGGGACACGTGGATTTTCACGTGCGAGAGGCGAGGTGACACGTGTGGAGGGAGAGGGATAGGCAGGATGTGGGGGGGCAGATTTTTGAATAGCGGGCCCAGATATGGATACGGAAGATCTATGTAGGGACGGCTGCAAGGGAAGGTTCACGTGGCTGCAGAGGCTGGACGATGTCGGGGGACAAGTTGAGCAAAGAATATATAAATTAAAAAGAAATAGTGAATTTACATAGTAATAAAAACAAATTGGTAAAATAATATATTTTTTAATGTGCTGATTGATAATTGTAATAAATAATAATTAATTAATGTTGTATTTTAAAAACATAATATTTAATCAATGTCGTTATTGTAAAACACAATATTAATTTAATTATTTTCAAATTCTAGATGTTAATTTTACTATGACTAAAAGAATCAATTATATATCGATTTATCATCACATGTGATCGGTATATGATTATATCAATGTTCATCAAATTTAATATTTTAAAGTTTACTTCAATATCATTATAATTTCACTTAAATCTATCATAAACAATACTTTTTATTTACACATATGACATGTCTACATTATAATTTTATAGCGAATTGTTTTTATCATTTATTACAAAACTTTCAATAACTTTATTGGTTTTTTATTTGAATGATATGATAATTAGTATACACATGGACTATAGATATACCAAATTTATGCAGAGAAAAATATTCATTATATTTTTATAAGTTAAAAAAGCTTAGTGTATTCACTATGCATTTTATATAGTAAAAATTATTATTTCACCTCTGGCCAAAATTTGTTGCTTACTTTGTCATGAGGATAGTCCAGTCATTTCACAAAGGTTCAAATGTAATTGTCAAATTCATGATAGTCATTATTGTAATCTCATATCTAACCACCACAATAAAATCGCTTAGTTTCACTTGAATTTTTTTTCCATTTAATTATTTTAAAGTGTGATTATGGTTTTTAACATTTAAAAAAAACTAGAATTACTAAATTGACCATAAAATCTTTTTTTTTTGGCTTCACATTTAGGGATGTTTTGTCATTTTCATTAGGTTTTGTGTTATTATTAAGTCGGGTTAAAGACGATCTAACCTTTCTCTAATTTTATAAAATATTAAAAAAATCATCATGCACGCATCAAAGCGTGGAGTGACGCGTAAACTTCCTTTTAATGGAGGAAACCCAGCTCTTATCGCTGTGTTTGAAGCTCCACAGTGCCTTTTTTCATGTTGGGCGACATGTGTGGTTATTCTCGTGACAATTTCGTGTTGGTTACCTTCTTTTCTTTTCTTTTCTCCATCCTCCATGTTGAATTTCATGATGAACATTAAAAATTTTTAAATAAACAAAATGAGGAATAAATTTGATATAAAATAAAATAACAACGATAATTTTAATTTTAGCTAAAGCAACGTGAATCTAGAGAAAATGAGAGAGGAAAGAGGTAAGAGACAAAATCGCATTGTTGTTTCTCTATCGACAAGAATCGTCTCTTCTAAAAGACGTCATAATGTCATTTTGAAAGCCACAGAGGAAGTTGAGTTTTGGTAATTGGATAAAGTTGCAATCCCCGTTACAACACGGTAACTTGTTTTCCCATGTAATGCATTTACTAGCCCAGTTGTCATGCCCATTCGCCTTAAATCACCATATTTGTATTAGTTTTAATTTTATCCTCTTCAACATTATTATTTTAAATCAATAAGATTTTATTTTATTTTATTTGTAAAATTAAGCACTAATTGAATGCCAAACTTTTCCCTTGATACTATAGGATCCCTATATTTATACAACCAAAATAAAAATGTCAAGTCAAATCCCAAATAAAGGCAAAATGAAATGAAGAAATTAAAAATAAATCAAGTGACATAAACTTTCACCTTAACTGCTCAAATTACTCCTTTTTTTCATATTATTTAACTCGCAAGCAGCATATATTTAAATCATGCTACTTCATTAAATAATATAGGGCCCTTGATTATTTGTTTTACCGTGCCAAGGTTAAAAAGATACGAGTACTAATGTGCCAAAATCGAAAGATCCGGGCCTGGTAGCTACTCCTCTACACAATCCACAAGACTCCGTCGATGTACATGAGTTAAGTCTCCATCAGAGGCAATGGACAAATTTGAATGATGTTTAGCAGATTAGTGGGGCAAACGTGGAATTGGCTCGGCTTTAACGAACCAAAATTCCCGAGACAATGAAAAATGGACTTGAGTGTGGTGTTTTGGCGTTCAATATTACAATGACTGGACAGACTGTTAATAACACTGTTATTTTTTTTTGACACTGTATTTTAAAATAAAATAAAATTATTTTATCATTGTATTTTAAATATTTTTATATATTTAAAATACTTTCATGTGATAATCTAAAAGTATTTTTTAAAAAATAAAAATATATTATTTCAATTTATTTTTAAACAAAAAATATTTTTAAAAATATCTGCAGCAAAATATCGAACAGTCGCTAACAATAAACATGTGGGGCAAACCTAGGACGAGACCAAAGGTTGAATGGCATGGCCTGAGACTTGACACCATCGATGCAAACACATTTGCTTCCAGGAAACGGTCGACCCACGATTTCCTTTTTGTCATATATATATATATTTATTTGCTCGGTTGGTGTGAACGGTTGATTTTCGTAGACATGTATTATTTCCTGTGTGCTTCTTCCTTGGAATTGGATCCGAGTCTTTGGGCAGTAGTCTAATCCATGTCTTGCATGCGAAAAATGTTTCCAGATGATCACAGCTCGATGTTTTTTTGTTCACTAAATTATATGACAAACAAAATAACTTGACTTTTATCTACCATTTCCGGTCCCTGCAGGAAACCAAACAAATCAAATCCCCGTAGTAGCGTAGAGTGAGAGATTAGCACATGGTAGGTTTTTTTGAACTACGTTCCTAGTGGCTTGACCACGACTGATATTTTAGTGATGTTTGATATTGTGTTTCAAAAATATTTTTAATTTTTTATTTATTTTAAATTAAAATTTTTTGATAATTTTAGATATTTTGATGTATTGATATTTTAAAAATAAATTTTTTTATTATTTTAATGTATTTTTAAATAAAAAACAATTATAAAAATAACTTCAAACAGATAGCAAATGACTGGTTTCATAACCCGGGAAGAGGGGCGGAGCAGGTGGGGCTAAGTTTAGGATTTTCTTAAGAGGGTGAAAATTTGATTTTACTAGTTTTGATCCTAAAATCATATATTATTTAAGAGGACCCGCGAAAAAAAATATAAAAATTAAAAGATCCGGGCCTATACCAGCCTCTAGGCAACATGAGTCTTGTTCCTTAGAAATCATGTCTCATTTCTTATTTGGATCAAATATAATATCTAACCATTTAGACATGCTAGATGAAACTAAGATTTACAATAAGATCCAATGTTTGAATTTTGGTAGTCCACTAAGGAACGTGTTCCCTTGAACTTCTCTTAATAATTCTATTTTTTTTCCTGGAATTTATAAGATATATTTAATTTGATAATAGAAATGGCTACACATGAGGGAAGGCATTATATATCTCTCCAGTCTCTACTTTACTACTGTTCTTTATTTATTTCTATTTTTTAGCTAATAAAGGAGAGATTAATTTAATTACTTGTCGTTATGTACGTCTACGAACAGTACTCTGCTGCGTATCTTCAAAAGGAATCAATCTTTTTTGAAGGACGAGAAGAGTTTCGTAAGTCTTTTTTTTTTTTTTTTTCAATCAAGTGGGCTGCAGTCTCAATTCAGCTTTTGTAGCCACTCTTTTCCTTAAAAGAGGAGGAGGCAAGTACTACTCTCACCCCACATCTATCCATGCTGCTCGGCGTAGCTTCTACTCCAGCAGCCTCCACGGAAGAAACTCGCAGACAATTCTTTTTTCTTTTTCTTTAATTTCCTTGAAGATGGATAAATTGATTTAGTGATTGTTTGGTAGTTTAGTTTTAGTTGTTTGTTTTTTTTGTTTAGAAATGTATTAAAATAATTTTTTTAAAATTATTTTTGATATCAGTACATCAAAATGATCTAAATACACACAAAAAATTAAATAAAAAAAAAGTCTCATTTAGCTGTTGTTTCCTATTAGGGTCTTTTTTGGATTTTAATTAATTTTTTCCTTGTTATTTTGAGTCATTTTAACGTGGTTAAGTAAATAGAAAATAATATTTCAATACTAAATAAAAAACAATTACTAATAAAACTAAATTGAAGAACTTAATATTTTAGCCTCAAATCTTGTAGCTACAACTGCCGAGGTTGACTGTGACACTTCTCACTACACTACGGTTGCTTTGATTTGAACTCATATTTTTAAATATAAAAACAGATTACACAGTTGTTCAAGAGATTGGCTTCTTATATTAGTAGTTAATAACACAATCAACCTTCTAATTCGTGAATATTTGCATATAAAATACGGTTCTCGAGCTGTGCAGGACAAGATTGCAAGAATAATACGAACATCGAGATCAATGTGGTAATACATTATTTTTTGGGCCACCGGGAATAATATACAGTTGTTTAATTGTGAGATAATCATCTGGACCCTGGAAATCAAGAGCCATGCTTGTAATTGGACTTGTTTGTATTGAATTAAAAAGAGCAACTTTGAGGTGGTTGGAATGTTGTAGCAATCATGGTATAGATTTATAATAACAAGTGGGTAACGCACTCTTCAAATCTATTTATTTATTTTTAATGAAGGGCTCAATCTATTTTAATTTCCATGGGTATAAATAAACATAATTAATTTGCTGTTGGATTACGAAGAATTCCTCTGGGTCCATTAATTTTAGGTGTACAGCCATGGCCCTGTTGTAAAGTATGCAGGCATAACATTCCACTTCCACCATGCTTGTCGTTGCCCCGATGTTGCATTTTAACCCTACACAATTGTATCAGTAAATAAATAATTGTGCATCTAGTGGTAGCTTTTTGGTATTTGATAGTGTACTACACAATATATTTTTTTTCATGAAAATATATTAAAGAGATTTTCTTTCAGATTTTTTATTTTATTTCAGAACATCAAAAGCTATTAAAAAAAGTACTAAAAAATATAGATTAAATATTGTTTATTATTATTATTATTAAAAAACCCCTTTCAAAACAAATCCATTAATAAAAGCTACCATGCTCTAAAACACTTCTACGATCCGGCCCCAGCTATTCCTCTTGCTATGTATTAGTTTAAGGGTGTTGTTGAAATTATTTTTAAAAATAATTTTTATTTAGAAATATATTAATTTTTTTAAAATTATTTTTGATATTAGCATAATTTAAAAACACTTTTTTAAAAAAAAATCAAAATAAAATGAAAATTTCAAACCTTTTTAAAAAACAAGACAAACAGGGTATAAAAAGGTAGCAATCAGGAATTGCTCGAGTTTGGGATATTGAAAAATAATAATTGTAGGCTATGATTCCATGTATGTGAATGCATTGATTCGAGTGTGAATGTCCTGTCCATTATCCAAGGGAGATAAGGACTTGCAGCGTGTATATATATTTTAATGGATGAGAGTACAGGAGATAAAATTATTATTTTTTAAGAGAAAATCTAGACTAGGGATAGAAAAAAAATAGAGCGAAGGAAAGATGGAAATTTGAATCTGAATCTCTCTTTCTAATAAATTTTGTTTCCCACTGGAATTAAAAAACAATAATTTTCTTCTTCAAAATATCCCTCGACAAAAATAACATTTTTTTTATTTTTTATTTTCTATCTACAAATCGAAACAATTATAAACATTTCTCTACATCTTCTTTAAACCAAATGAATGGAATTTACTTTCATAGCTTTCCCATTTCCCCTCTTCACTCTAGAGTGCACACGTTAATGAGAGGTGTTTGACATTACATTTTAATATTATTTTTTAATAAATATCATTTTCATATGATGATATCAAAAATAATTTTTAAAAAATAAAAAATATATTATTTTAATGTATTTTTAAATGAAAAATATTTAAAAAAATAACTTCAATCACAATTCTATATCTTGGACATTATTACTAGTCTACAAGTAACATAACCATTAAACGTTAAGGAAAAAAAAACTATAATGTAATTTAATGTGTTTATATATATAGCCTTGTTCCTAAATATAACACTCGATCCATATATATTCTGGTCTCTCAAGGTCCTGTGGAGTCGACGAAAGAAGAGCTGCCATACATGAATAATTAGGTGGTTTGCTTGAGAATTCGGTCATGAGGTCATCGTGTGTCAATCAATGAACAAGGTTGAAAAACACTAAAACTTGTGCTGGTTGTGGCTAGATTTCGCATGCAAAAGTGGTATTGGGTCTTTAATTATTGGCAATTTTTTTTCCAAGAAAAAAAAATGGGAATTACGGGCACTTTAAAATCACATCAAAGTCAACTACATCTATAGCTATCTTGAATAAAATATTTGAAAAAACACAATAAATCTTATTAATCCGAAACGAGTGATGATCATGGCTTGAAATGTCCCTCTTTCTTTTTCTTTAACTCCAACCAAACACCGCAGGTTAATGCTTTTGGTCGACTTTCATCTTTACACCTAATTAATTTCCAAAGCATGATGATTCCTCGTGCAAAAGGAAATCTCAGCAATGTTCCAATCTTTCTCAACAAAATCTTAGTGTATCTCTTTTGTTTTCCCGGCCCTTCGGTATCTACATCTCTTTTCTTTATCATACCATCATTTTGTCTTTCTTTTTAGTTAAAACCCATCTTTTTACAGCCAAAGTTCGGCCATCTTTCTCGATGTGCAAGGCAATATAGGAAGTAGGGACCCTTGCAAACCCTCACTTTCTCGACAAAGCTGTTTAAGAAGCAAATGTAACCACTTTTGTGTTAGTGACTTGGTGTTTAAAGGGCGAATCGGCCTCTTTTTTCCATGAACAACAATTATTCCCAAGATTAGATTCTTCGTCTTTCGCCCAGTTTATAAGGCAGGCTCTATCGCTATACTTTTCTACTATTAAAACCCTAGTCACTCGATGGACTCGATAGGCTTTAGAAAAAGGAGCTTGTGCAATGAATATGAGTGTGAAAGTTTGCTTTAATTCCCTTGCTTTTCATTAACTTATCGTACATTTCAGTACAAGATTTTAAACACTGTTGTTATAAGAGTACAATTGATCTATGATTTTGCTTGTTTGGCCAAAATTTTGGGTTAAATTCTCTCCATACTTATAGAAGCCAAGAGAAAACACACACACGAAGAAGCATGTTCATCCACACTTGTAACGAGACGAGTTACAAAAAAAAGAGGAGAAAATTCTAATTAATTAAAAATGAAGGGGAAATATGAAGATATTCGTACAATTATAGCAATTATTAGGACGGTAATTTAAAAATGGCTAGCTAGCATACACTAGCAAATGGAACCAAAAATGGACGAGGAGTCGTGAATACAGGCCACGGCCAGCCTCTGCTAACTCAACTTTGTCGAATTTATCAGAATCACAACTGTAAAGCAGCCATGGCATCATTTTCTCACCACCACCGTTTGATTTGTCGGCCGCCCACCTACCTAGACATGCAGTGCCGCCGTAGATTTCAAAGTTGTTTTTTTTTATAAACCACGCGGTGTCCTAGACACTAGTCTAAACTAATC
Organism: Salix viminalis; assembly: GCA_029228465.1. NCBI lineage: Eukaryota > Viridiplantae > Streptophyta > Magnoliopsida > Malpighiales > Salicaceae > Salix > Salix viminalis. The sequence continues at coordinate 14,823,321 of CM055427.1, forward strand.
CACGTTCGCACCGGGTGGACCTCGAAAGGATGAAAGTACTTCCCAAATGGTCAGCTCCATACAAGAATACAAGATTTCAAAGTCGTTAACATAAGGGATTTGGAGCGCCGATGTTTAGTAAAAACATTTTCATGCAGCTGGAAACTTGAATGAATAAAATAAAAATAGTGCAGGAGTAGCAATCATGTTTGCTTGGGGCAACACTCTTTGATGATGTCTCCAAAAGTCCAATCAGCTTCGGGATAAAGTATATGCCTTCATAATTGGTTAATATCTTGATTTTAGAATTCTTATCCATCTTCCTTTTGAAATGACTAGTGGTGGGTGTCTGCAAACAAATTATTTTTAATGAATTTGAGGATTATTTAATAATTAACTAAACGATTTTTTAAGAAAAAAAAATACAATAACATAATGAAGATATATTATGGATATAAATTTGTAGCAAAAAATAAAGATTCCCCAACCTCTTTTCTAGTTATTAATAGAGTATTTATAAGATCTTAAATATATTTTCCATCTTTGTTTCCAATCCAAAAAGGGAGAAAAATTGCTCCAAACACCCATTTTATTAGAACCTTTCTCTTTATTTATCTCTTAGTCAAAACAAAATGAACCTAAAAAAAGTTTGACCTATTTCTAAACAGAGAAATACTCTTGTTGGCCTCAATAAAAAGTTCAGGCTTTAGCCAGAACCTGAAAAAATCCATAGGGAACAAAAATCCATCAAAATTAGGTCACATGATCAGAAAGGATGTGACATTAGCATCCTCTTCGAGTAAGGAAATGAGATAACCTTTTCCTAAAATTTCCTACTTTACCCATGATAAAGATACTCGAGAGAGGAAAAGGTTGTCTTAAACCCCTAATGATAACATCCCTAACAACATATGTTTTGAGGATGTAAGAGTGTTGATCCTAGTGTATTAGGTCTAATTTGTAGTCGAGTTAAATGAGATTGAGTCTGACATATTGCCAAACTTATGGATACTTGGGCTCAACACGTAGCCAAGATCAAGAGGGTTAGTTATGATTTTTTCATTTACACACCGAGTCCAAACGGACAAGGATCCGATGAAATATTAAACTTAACATTCTTGAGTTTAGCTATGATCTGCCAAACACATATGCATTTTTGAAAGTTGGAAGACCCATCATCCATGAGTTGGGCATCATCCAAGTAGGTATGAGCTTAACGATCATAATAGCCCCATGTCAGGTCATGAGGCTTCGTTTGTTGGTTCTTATAACTTTTTATTATTGAACTTAAATGTCATAAACTACACCTTTAGGTCTATAAAAGTTTTTTTAAAAGACTATCACATTTCCAACAACATTAATATTATGTAAGAGATATATGTTTCTCATTAATATTGTGTAATATATATTTATCATTCATTAATGCTATAAAAAATAATATTTCAACCCTTCCATTCAAGAAAATTGACACGCTTCAAGGACTATAAATACCCTTTGAATCAACCGTAAACGATTTATAATGTGTAGTCATTAAATATTCATACTTTAATTATTAGAGCATTTATGATATATATAAAAATACAAAGAGTCTTGCTCTTAGAATATAAAGTTTTTAATTTGTTGCAATTTCTCACTAGATGTCATCAATTTTATTATCCGAGGATCGCCATAACCCATAAAAATTATCTATCTTGCATTTCCCACCAACAATCTATTTTTTGAACTTTGTAAAAGAGAATATTGACATGAATAAGTGACTATTTACTATCCAAATACTCAAAAACCATAATTATAAGCACATTGAATTTTAAAACATAGTGAATGCTGATGCACGGGCTGTAAAAATTAATAACCATTGTGGAGCAGATGAGGTAATTTGGATGATTGACACTCACCACCCCCTGCTGTGGTACATTTTTGTTTCTTATATTGAACACGGTGCACGTAGAAAACAAACATATAATCAAACAATATGTGAATAGTTCTTAATTTGAATTGAATGTGGAGTGTTCCTCGTCTCAAGCTAGCAGATGGGTAGGCCAAGGGAATAAAATCGAGCAACAAATCTTGGTCAATTATTATGGAGATCGACGGCAATTTCCAGACGGGTGTTATCTATCGTTTCCAACATCATAGTACGCAAAATAAACGGTCCCATCTCCCATGTCCTATGCTGAAATTGCCTTAAAATTTCTACCTAATTTGTTTGTATAATGACAATGCGCTGCATGCCTCGATTCCCCACTCTACCGATCTTTCCTCTTGCTCGAATGCGTGCATGGACTCCGCACTATGCTAGGGATTATGCTGTGATTGCGTAATGACAATACTACATGATTGTTTTATTTATAAATTTTATCGGTTAGATCGATTTAACGTACTATTTAAATAATTTTACATGCTGTTTATATGTTATATTTCTTTTTTTTACATTCAAAACTTATCGTGTAAAAATTCTCCATAATTTTAATGTTATTTTGGGATCTATAAAACTCTGATTTCTTTGTTTCCATTATATGCTATGGTTTTACCATTCACCACCCACCTTAATTTTTTAAATTATTTAACCATATTGTAAGTAACATTAATTTATTTATGATTCAGAGAAAGATAATAAATATACTAAATTACATTGAGATTCGCCATGGCAATATTCATCATTATTGATTTGTGTGATGAAACAATAGAGAGAATCAATAAAAAATAATATTTACGTTAATAAAAAAAAATAACCAGCTGGCTGTGATCATGCCATTTATATTTACATCGGGGATGCACCAGCCTGGTAGTATCGCCAAATAATTGTTGATTTGAAAGGCTGTTTAGACCTTATTTAGACAACCAATGATTCCATGTACCATAATGGGACAATGATAAAGCTTATGTAATTCTTCATTTCACATTTTACAAAAATATAATTTCAAGTCTCACGTGTGTCATAATCAAGCTAGCTTCGTACATGCCCTTCCTGTTAATTTTAATTTCTCAGAAAAGCATGCCTAAAAAATAAAATGATCAACCGTCCATGTCTCTTGTTTATTTAGATTGTGTTTAGCTAGTATTCTAAAATATATAATAAACAATAATATATAAAATAAATCTATTTATTTTTATTAAATAAATGCAGTTCTATTTGATAATAAGAAAAGGAACATCGGTTTTTTTTGGAAATTCAAGCTATTTTTGTCAAAAAAAAAAAAAAAAAGTTTTGGAGGAGATGCGTGTAACGTTCAAGATCTGTTCAAAGATTTTGGTTGGCGGGATGTCTGATGTCACAGGAAGGATTATTTGAGAGATTTGGCTTCTATTTGTGGCCTCCTATAAATACAGAATCGTCTTTCTATGCATCAACTTGTTCGTGCAATTTACTGACCAGGGTGAAAGGGATGGTCGGCTAGCTGTATTCTAGTTACTCTCTACTCCCAAACAAAAACTCGTAATAATAATGATAATATTCTCATCTTGTTTCAAAAATATTTGTTTTATTCCATCTTGTTTTTCACTAGCTCTTCATTTATCTTTATTTTATAAAATAAAAAATAAAAAATAAAAACTATTTCAAAAATGAGATGTTTCTATTTAGAGTAAAAAATAAGTTTTTATGCATATAAATTATTCTGAATAATATTATCTTATTTTTAAATTTGATTGTTTGTATCAGAATAACTAATTTAAAATTAATAATGTCAAGGTAAACAGTCCTTATGCAATTTCTGAAAAAAAAATAGCAAAGTACATTTTTTTTTTAATTCATTACTAATAAATTTAGTTAATTTTAGACTAGACAATAAAAATGGCTATTTTCTATATTTACTAAAATATAAACTAATTATTTTAATATATTTAAAAAAAAAGAATAATAAATTAATTTAGTATTCTTAGAATTAGATATCGAACTCCCCTTTCATTTTTAAATATTATAGAGTAAAATTGAGTATCCAAAGGAAAAAAGCTCTTAATTTTTATTTTATTATTATTTTTTATTTGAATCTTCTTTGCAGTTGCGTGGGCTGATTAATTTTATCGATTAACATTCCTTTTTTTATATATGGGCCTGTAATGCCCATCTTTTCATTTCAAGGCCCTTGTCTGTAAGGTCCGTCAATACAGCCTAAATTTGTTAGCTAGTCTATGCCAGTCCTGGCTGTCTTGCTTAGTCGATCCAAAATGTCTCTCCGGATAAATGGGCCTTCATTTTTCGGCCCGGAAGTTATAGATACTGGGCCTAAATTGATTGTATATGTAAAATTAAAATTAAAGAGTTGATCGTCATTTTTTTTCCTAGCATGGAGATCATTTAATCATATAAGTATATACTAACATATTTTTTTGATTTTTTAAATATTTTTTTATTTACAGATTGAAATCAATCGATCAAACTCAAAATAAACCCTTAAACGGAGTCTAATAATAATGTTACACTTGTATATTGCTCCCTTCTCTTCTTGATTATCCCATGTGCTATTTTTTCAAGCCAACAATATAAGAAAAAAAAAGTCTCGAGTCTAAAGCATAGATGTAAATCCCGTTCTGTTCCACTGAAAAATCCGGGACAAAACGGCGACGTTTTTGTCCCGGTAGAATTCCGGACCGATCCGGCAATTCTGGCCGAATTCCGGCCGGAACGCCCCGGTTTCGTATCGGGGGTTCCGTTCCAGTGTTAGCCAAAATGACGTCGTTTACACCAGAATCAAAACGACGTCGTTTACACCAGAATCAAAACGACGTCGTTTAACAGTTAATAAACCCCCCAGACCAGACCCAAACACCCAATTCCCCGATTCCCATTTCCCCAAATCAATTCCCAATTTCCCTTGCCCTAATCTCAAATTGATCTCAACTCAGCTCACAAATCCAGTAATCCCTCACTTGAAAAGCTCAATTTGTAATCTCAATCCCTAACCTAGCTCAAATTCTGAATTCCTAAATTGAAAATCAAAATCACGGCGGCACAATTTGAACAGCACGGTGGCACAATTTCTTCCACACGGCGGCACAAAATCTTCATTGGTTCTTCTTCCCCAAATCTTCAGTGAAAGGTACACATTCGAGGCCCCTAATCCTTTAATTTTTTGAAAAAGTGAAACTGCCGAAACTTGGCATAATTGATTAAATTGGACATTTATGTATGGAATGTTTAATTGGAAGATGTTCATTCATGTTGTGTTCCTGATTAAACTGGGTATTCTTGTTAACTGGGAATGATTGTTGATGAATTGTGGGAAAGAGAGTGATTGTCAAAATTGAGTTTGAAACTGCCGAAACTGGGCAGATTAACTCTCTGGTGTTCTTGATAGATTGGTGTAGAAACTGTGAGTGAATGATTGTCAGAATTTTATGATTTTTGTCTTGCTAGATTAACTCTCTGATTTCATGTTGATGTTTTTCATTGTTTTACATTTTTAATGGCTTTTTACTCTATGGGTTTTCCAAATTAGTGGAAAGGCCAATGTCGTTTGATACTTTGATGCTGTTTTGAGGGAAATAATACCAAGAGGGTGTTGGAAGTGGTTGTTCCTGGGAGCAATTTGTAGAAGAGATATGGGTTTGGACAACATTGATCTATTGAATGAATGAAATTTGTGAAGAACCCGGTCTTCTTGATGGAGAGGACATAAGTTGGGAGAGTATCGAAGCACCTTTCGCTACTTTAAATTTAGATGATGAAGAGACATGTGTAAATGAGGAGAATGAGCTTGGTGGAAATGACCAACTATTGGAATGTCTTGTTGACGACTTTCCTTATGTTCCACAGCAAGATCAAGATCCTTATTTTTATATTAATGATGTAGAAGATGTTTGATGTATTTTTCTTTTATTTTAGAACATTTTACTTTCATAATATTTTGGAATTTTAAAGATGTTTCTAATTTTGAGATTATGTTTGTATTGTATAATTTAAATTTCATTTATCTTGAATTTAAATTATACTTGTTAAATTAATATTTTATTTTTTTCATATATATAATTAAATAAATATGAACAAGTACAAAAGCTGGAGCGGACGCGGAATGCACCGAAAGCCGAACGTTCGTTCCAAACAAAACCGGAAACGGTACTGCGAGCGGATTTTTACAAGTATGGTCTAAAGGAATGAGAAAAAGAAGTTTAATTTTTTTATTCTTTGAAAAGAAACAAAACAGGGGAGATAGTGTCAAAGAGAGACAGTCCGGGATGGGGTCAACCTTTGAACTACAAAACGCAATATCTATCACGCATGAAATATGGATTTATAGTACAAGAAAGCTGATAAACCATTTTTTTGTTTTGGATCAGCTGAAGATCTTAAACAGAGAAGAAGGCTTCGAGGATCTGTGATTTCCTAGCCAGTGCTGCATATGGACACCGATGGCATCCATGTACGCGCTGCTTCTTCCATGGAAGCCAACAACCTTGCCCTCCGTCGTAGTTGAGGTGAAAAATGTTCCCATCTCTTCTCCGAACGGACCATACTTTCCTCGACTGGTATGAAAAGTAAGCGACTTGATAACTTTGAGGACTCTTCTCGTCCCTGCCGATGGGACCATAATATCCTGATAAACACACCAGCACTTCATGGGGGCACTGCAATTTCACCTGCAGATTGCATTTTAAAGTTAGTGGAACTGTTATTCACAGGAAAGCAGCCAAGCCTGCTGTAATTACATGGTAGAATGTTTGATTACCCTATGTGTGGCAGTTCCTCCATTGCCTCCATGTTTTATAGACCAGACAGACTGGCCATTTCGATCATACTCAATCTGTATTGAGCAGATAGCTTCTGCTCTGGTAATAAATATCTGCTTAATCCCAGAAAATACTCCATCATCCCATGGCCGACCTCCATCTCCACCCCAAGGACCCGGTCCACAAGGAGCTGGCTCTTTTATCACCCCACAAACAACCTGAGAAATTTAACAACCTTTCATAAATTTATATGAACTTATCTGCATATAATCTAGTGGTGATTATGTAAAAACTTAAGGTGATTACGCTTTACCTCCTCGGTTTGGCCTGGTCTTGCTGCTACTAGTTTATTAGACCATGGAGAATTATCTATCTCAGCAACATCCGCTTCGGAATGTTTAATTGCATCAGAAAGGTGATGCTTTGCTGGTTTTACTGTTCCTTCCAGCACATGTGCCCCAATAGCGTCAAGAAGAAAACCCTCCCTCCCGTGGAATCCTATGATTTTCCCTTCATCAATTTTGGTCGTGAAGGAAGGACCTTGTTCTTCTCCAAATGGCCCGTGCTTCCCTTTGTTTGTGTAAAAAGTAAGAGATTTGATGACATTTGGCCCCATGTACATTAAGGGTCCGTACGTTCCTGTCACTCGTGTGAGTATTTCATATGGATAGTCGAAGATTATCTGCAGAAAGTGCAGCAAGAAAATTATGAACCTGAGCCAATATTTCTTCTCAGCTAGGAACTGGTGTTGACATGGAAAATAATTATTTCTTGAGAGCTATTCACCTTGTCCGATTTGAATCCTCCACTTCCTCCATGTTTGCTTCCCCATATAGCCTGCCCATCACGATCATATTGAACTCTTATGGATGCAATCCCAACATGGCGTGATAAATGGATTTGCCTTATTCCAGTGTAGGTTCCATCGTCGAACTTGGAACCACCAACACCACCCCAGGGTCCATGTACAATCACCCTCTCAGTTTTTGAGGGCACCCTTTCGGTAGCAATTGTCTGAATCATGACTCATATTTTAATTGTTTAATGCAAGAAAGAAGAACAAGAATGGAAGAAGCTCTCACCTTCCACTTAGTTCCAGCATCGCTGAGTTCTCGAGAGATTTGTTTTGAGAGTTTGCCTGACGAAAGGCCGCTAAAATCATCTTTTTTGCTGCTTTCTGAGTCACTGGACTCTCGAGAAACTTGTCGATAGAGTTTGCTAGGAAGAGAGCTTCGAAAGTCATCCTTTCTGTTGGTTCCTCCACTGTCGCACTCTTGAGAATTTTGAAGCGAGAATTTGCCAAAATCTTCCTTCTGCTTTACTGCAACAAATACATCAAAACCATTTCCTGCACCCTGCATCATCGTATAGCTAATATTATCAGTCCCGTTGGTAATATAATTTCTTGATTGGACCAGAGATTTCGAGGTCTTCTGTTTCTGTATAGGTTTCAAATATATGCCAATTGCATCAAGGTACCAGCCACTCTTCCCATGGAACCCAACAATCTTTCCCCCAGACGTTGGAAATGAAAAGTAAAGTTCCCTGCTCAACACCAAACGGTCCATAAGTTTTCTTGTTGCTTTGAAATGTGAGTGAGCGAACAAATACAGGGCCCCAACCATCCAGGCTGCCATAATATCCATGGACTGAAGTAAGAAACTCATCTGGGCAGTCAAGCTTGACCTGCAAAATTTGGATCATACAAGAATAATTGCTTTGTATGCATGACATGATGGTGTTTATATAAAGCAACTAAAACCAATAAAACCAAAGATCTGTTGTGACCATGGTGGTGCACACTCTTATCAGCATTAACACCGACTAACCGTTGTTTTCATGCCTCCATTGCCACCATGGATTTGTGACCATATCGAGGTCCCTTTCCTATCATACTCAACCTGGATGGATTCAATACCTGCTCCATGGGCTATCACCAACTGTTTTACTGTGGAGTGCACTCCATCATCCCAAGGAAATTCCTTCTTGACCACCCCATGGTCCAGCAGCCACCGGTTTCTTCTCGCCGTCCTCGGAACTCTGTTGGAACATCTTTGTAATCTCAACTAATTGGTCAAACACAAAATATTGCAGTAAACCAAGTAAATAGAACTAAAAAACGTCAGTAACATTTTCAATGGACTTAGTTGAAGCTGAACAGAACTACTTGTGTGAGGAATTGACACAGCGCGGGTGGGATTCGAAAGGCATAGCTTGAATTTATCATATAAAAAAGGGTGTTTTTATTTTATTTTTGTGCGTGAGAGCTCTACAAAGTGATTATCGAACTTTGTAGAAGGCACCGATTAGCTGTACCCACTAAGGATAGAAAACGATTACAGAGGAGAGAATCGGATCCAAGAAAGGAGCATCGTCATCTTGTGCTCTAAAAGTTTCTTGCATTTGCACCGTCGAAAATCTCTATTATTCAATGACCATTCTTTCTCCTAGTTTCTTATTTTAAAGTAAGGACGTTTGTTCTGATTTCAGAATATTTAGAGCTTCAAAATTAGGGTTTTTAATCATGGTCATGTATACACGCAAATTCAATAGATGCCTGGAAAAAGAAGACATGACAGATGCCCAATAGCAGAGAGAAAAAAGGAGCATTCTTCTCATAATATGGGTGCGGGTGATGGGTTGTCATCAGGTATAAAATATCACAGAGAGCAAAAACGTCTAGTGCGGGTCGCTTTACTTGATTCTGCGCGCGGAGCTGTGAGCAGGAATCATGTTTTGATGATATCTTCTATGTGTGTTTTTATTTTTTATACTACATTTTTAATGTGTTTGTAATTTATTTAAGTTTGATGGAAGTTATTTTTATGAATTTGATATACCTAGTAAACTTTGTGAATTAATTGCTAAAAAATAAAAAATTCAGCATTTCTATATTTGAAACCTTGTTTCTTGTGACAAATTTTTCACTATTTATAATTTCATAATGTGAAATTGGTTAAATCAAAGTTAAAATACATATGTCAAATCTTTACAGGAAGGTGTTATTGTTAAAAAATATCAAGTTCATTTGGACTTCTAATCAAACCTATGAAATTGAGCTGCAATTTTATTTTCAACTAAATTTTCAGTTTTCAAATTATAGATTCAAATGAGTATATCTTGAGTCTCATATACCAAAATAATGCAATTTAAAAGCTCAAATTTATCTTAACATCCAAAAATACAACCTTTATGAAAGATGAAAGGAAATATAGAATCATTTTAAATGTGGAACCCGAACACAAGCTGAAGAATGAGATTGATTTTATAATCCGATGAGAAAACGAACAATACCAAGTATCGCACTACGATTGAGAGTTTGACATTGAAAAGATGGGTCTTAGCATTAAATAAAGGTGCAAATAAATCCCTTAACATGCCATAAATGAAATAATATAGATGGAATGGTCAAATATTGCAAGAAACAAGTTAAAAATAAAGTCTAAGTTGCAAAATAACAATAGAGTTGTGGCAGTAGCAAAGTTAGTTTTCAACACGAATTTTGAGTGATTTAACCAACTTCAAATGACCAGATAAAGAAGAATGAGTTAAGTAACATTAAAAACGTTTAACTAGGAGAAGAATTCTAATGATAGACAACAACTACTGGAAGGAATAAAAAAAAACTCACGACAAAAACAACATATTTCTTTCCTCTTTACAATATTCTTTTCTCTTTGTTTTTGTTAATTTTTCAGTAGTTATCAACTAAACTTTAACTTTCATTTCAAAGGGAATAGACATCATCTTCATTATTAAGTTATGAGAAGTAACATTATCATTATAATTTTTTCATATTCAATTACTTATTCATCCTCGTGTTATTGATTTGTGTTAATGTTTATTGATTTTTTTATAGATAATATATATGTGCCTTTTAGTTTCTTTCAATCCATAATTGTTGTAATTAATTAAAATATGAAGCAAATGAGTTAACATGATTGTTGCAACTATCACTTTGAAAACAATCATGTTAACTCATTTGATTATCATTCAGAAGCTCTGGGAGAACTGTGAGCAAAAACCAAGATTCCTTCAGAATTCAACCTCTATTAAGATTTCCTTGCAGAAATTCTTACACTTGGAAACAAATCAAGAGCCTGGTTAAAAACCTTTTTACAAACTGAAAGTTCCAAAATATCATCAGCTAATGTTGAATACTTGATGGTTTCAAGGCTTGCCCGCAACGGCTAGTGCTTTTCTTCTAAAAAAAAGAAGAGTTTATGAGCTTTCTGACCATAGATTCCATGAGAATTATCTATCTGATTGCCAGTTATCTCAGCCCATTGCAAAGGATGACCAAATGCCAGCTGCCAGAACAATAGAAAAGTTGAATCAATTAAACTCCTCTAGGGAAAGCTTTCTTAGTGGAACTAAAGCCGCAGTAATAGAATTTTATAGGAACTTCTCAAACCTGTCAACAAATATGGACGCAAAAGCATGCTCTTTAGTTAAAGAAAATATCTTCATATTCAGCAAAGAAACGCAATCTCTTTATATAGAATGTTTTGCAGTTTTTATATCTATCATATCCACCTGCAAAGTACACAAATCTAGTCAGTGTAGGACACACAAGTGAAAGAGGGTATAGGTTGAAAATAAACTCTACAATCTATCATACCAGATTTAGATATAAAACTGTTTAATACAAATTGCAAGAAAGCAAAGGTCTCTAACAAATCACCTTAAGCAAAACTGCTGCAAAGGGAACAAGAGCAATAATTTTTTAGCCGCTTGAACAGTATTCAGATTCTAAACAACTTACAATCCTATATTTGAAACTGATCTCGCAAACCAATTCACACGTCTTCAGTTTTCATCTTTCTACTTTTACCAGTAATCACCACAGGAACAAGACCCTGATTTGAAAGTGGTGGAAGAAGTTTGAGTCACTCAAATATATTTCGCATCCATGTTTAGCGGAGATGTATTTTGCCATCCTATGGCAATCTGCACACGTTCTAAGGTTTTTCACAATTCTTATACTTTGAGGTGCAGAAGGTGAGCGAATAATGGCAAAAGCAAGCGCAAGCTTTTCACTATGGATGCCGACAATTTCTTCCTTCTCTTCCTCCTCCTCCTCCTCAATGCAACACCCACAGTGCAGATCATGTACCCTGGCTTCCATCGATACTCGTTCTACCCAAGAAAAGAGGTCCGAGTATGATGTAGACTGATCACCCGCAACAAAAGAATGCACCGTGTTGTTGACTTCAATCCAGCTCTGTCCTTTAGGTTTTTGTACTTCATTTCTATTTTCATTTTTCTTCACCTTTGGCGCATCTTCATATTTTCCATGCATCGCATATGACTGCAAAATTGACTGGTGGTTTGAAGAATTCCATGGTTCCAAATCAAGTAACATTTCCCTTGCACGGATTGCCAAGTCAGAATTTCCATGATTCCTGCCGGCAGTTAGTAAGGCAGACCAAACTGAGGATTGAGGCTTGATTGACATACTGTCAATAAGTTCTATTGCGTCTTGGAGCCTGCCAGAGCGACCATACAAATCTACCATAGCTGCATAATGTTCTGAAGCTGGTATAATCTCAAAGTCTTCTGTCATACTGGAGAATAATTGCCTCCCCTCATCCACCATTCCAGCAAGACTGTGCGCAAGGATAATATTCACAAGAGTACCTCTGTTGGGTTTAAGTCCCAACTCTCTCATCTGATCAAGGAGACCAAGCGCAGAGTCTGAACAGCCATGTAAGACATACCCGGTAATCATTGAGTTCACAGTGATGAAATCTTTGGATAGGATTCTATCAAATATTGCTCTTGAATATCCTATTTTCCCTGATTTGGCATATGTGTCAATAAGGGAGTTTGAAATAGAGAGAACAGAAACTAAATTTCTGCGCAACACAAAACCATGGATCTCTTTAACTTTTTTTAGCGCAACTAAATTTGCACAAGCTGGTAACATGCTCAAAATGGTAACAGGGTTGGTACTAATGCAAGATGATTGCATTTGTCGAAATATGCCTAATGCCTTGTCTTTTTTCCTAATTTGCAGAAAACCAGCTATAAGAGAGTTCCATGACGCACTATCCCGCTTGATTTCTCCCTCCTTCTCCATCCTATGAAAGAGATCCATGGCTTGGTCCTCATCACCACTTTGAATATATCCCGATATCATTGTATTCCATGTAACAACATTAGGTTGTACCTGAGACTTCTGCATCTTCGTGAAGAGCACATAGGCCTTGCCACAATATCCAACTTGACAGTATCCTCCAATCATTGAGTTCCAGGTATAAAGATCCTTCTCTGACATCAAATCAAATACCAGCTGAGCAGCACCCAGCTGCCCACACTTCGAGTACATGTCAATGAGTGAATTCCCAACCAGTACATCATCAACAGAACCCATCTTAATAGCAAGGGAATGGATTTCCAACCCCATATTCAACACCTTCAAAGATGCAACGGCTGATAAAGCACTCGTAATGGTAACTCCATTTGGTTCAACGCCTGCCAAAATCATCTCCTTGTACAAATCCAACGCCTGACCGTTCCTGTTATTTTGAGCAAACCCCGAAATCATTGCAGTCCATGCAACAACATCAGGTCTAACCCCAAAACTCACCATCTTCTTCATCAAATTCATTGCGACATCACATTGCCCTTTCTGGTTATAACCAGCAATCAATATATTCCAAGTAACTAAACCCGGTTCAATCCCTTCTTCACACATTGCATCAAATAATCGATGTGCTTCCTCAATCTCACCCTTAAAACAATAACCAGACATCATAGCATTCCAAGCCACTATATCTCTCTCATCCATGCTCTCAAAAAACCTCCTCGCTAAACTCAACTTCCCACACTTTGAATACACAGCCAAAACCGAATTATTAACACGAGGAAAACTTCCCATCCCACATCTGACCACAAAAGAATGCAACAATTCCCCAGTCTTTCCATCCCCACAATTCCCAACCGCTTGCAAATATCTTAGGTAACAAAAACCCATCAGGCAAAACATTATCTTCCATCATCATATAATAAAGCTCCACAACTTCCCTCCACCTTTTCTCTCTACAACACGCACCGATCATCGCCGACCACGTGAACAAGTTTCTCTCAGACATTTCATCAAACACTTTGCGTGCATCCCTTAAATAACCACATTTCGCATACATGCTAACTAACTTAGTTTCAATAACTGGAGATTTTTCCTGCACGACACTAATTCGAGCGTGAATTTTTCGTCCCAGATTAATAGAATTGGTGTCAATGCAAGATTGGAGTAAATTCATGTAAGTCCTGGGTGTTACCTTGGACCCTTGTTGAGCTACGGAATCAAGAACTGTTACGGCGTCGGTTAGACTTCCGTTTTTGCAGAGCGAGTCCAAGTGGGAGTCAATGGATTTTAGGGACAGGATTTTTAGCGAAGGAGATTGAGGATTTGATGGATTTTTGTGAGAATTCTGATAGACTCTCTTGTCTGCTTTGGATTGTCAGTGGGGTTTTTGAGAAGTTTCGTATTATTACCATGTTCTCCATTTCTTTTCAAAGAAATTTCTTTCTTATTATTTCAGGTGAGAAATGGATAGTGAGAGGGAGAGCGAGCTGAAGTGAGGCAGAAGGAAGAAGCAGCTCAAATGGATAGCAGTAGAGATCCTCTGTAATCTTGTTCACACACAATCATCGGTGTTTATTATGATTCTTGCCACGTGGAATTTGTATGTTTTTTTTGGTGAGACAATTATCAATATGTGTGGGAGCACACACCGTAAGTGGATTTTCTTTTTTTTTCTTTCCTTTTTTCAGGTTTTAAGGATTAAGGTATTTTCAAAGCATGACTTTTGATAATACGAGAGCATCTTTAAAACAATTTTCATTTGAACTGAAAATATATTGAATTATTATTATTATTGTAAGATTTTATGATTTTTATATAATATCTTCCAAAAGGAAAATATATATATATATATATATATATATATATATATATATATATATATATATGATTTTGATTTTTCTTAGAATATATTTGTTTTTGTGGTTCAACATGTTTTAGAAGTGTGTTTTTTTTCAAAAAAATATTTTTTTGAAAATATATTCCACTAATGTTTTTCTAATAACTCTAATATACTAATATCAAAAATAAATAAAAATCTAAATAAGTAACATTTACTATATTTTTAATTAATAAACACTAAACAGCATTCATACATAGAAGGAAATGCCAAGTTAATTAAAAAACTTGTTCATAATCATTTTGACAGGGCCTCCCCGCTCGCCAAGTCCTTGCTGGGACAAGTCATTAGGTCGTTGCTGTAAATGAACTCCAATTGCATTCAAGTAACACCCACTCCTTCCATGGAACCCGACAACTTTTCCTTCAGTCTTCGAGGAAGTGAAAAATGTTCCCGTCTCCTCCCCGTATGGTCCATACTTGGCCTTGTTCGTATGGAATGTGAGAGATTTTATGCAACCACGATCATCTCCCTGTGGGAGAAGCATTATAACCGCTAACACTTGTGAGGAATTCATCTGGGTAGTCAAATTCGATCTGTTTATTTATCACATGCTCATTAAGATTTCACTGGGCAAGGTCAAAATTGAAATTGAAATTGAAAATTGAATGAACATATAAAATCAGAATTATAAGCTGATAATTACCATATTAGAGCTTCCTTCACTGCCACCTCCATGCCTAACTGACCAAACAGATTGGCCATTTCTGTCATACTTGATTTGTATACAGTATATGGCTTCTCCTTCGGTCAAGAAAATCTTCTTCACCCCAGAGAACACCCCATCATCCCAGGGCTTTACCCCCGCCCCATGGCCCTGATACTTGTGGAGCTGCTGCTTCTTTCACCACTCCAGGGACTACCTAGTAAAACCGTGATTCTTAGTTATATTTATTAGAGAATAATATAAATTATATCCTGAAAACTTATTTAACAGTTTAAGTTTTTAAATGATATAGTTACCTGAGAGTATTTAGATAAAGTCAACACATGCATATGTAATAAGGAATGCGTACCTCGTATACTTGAACTGCTTTGGTATCGAAGGACTCGTATGAAGGCCGAGGTATTGGTCGAGAGATGGGCAATGTTCCTTCTAGAACATGGACTCCAATGCTATCAATGAACCATCCCTTTCTTCCATGAAACCCAACAATGACTCCATTGTTAGATCCAGAGGAGAAAGAAATCCCTTGTTCATCTCCAAATGGTCCGTACTTCCTTTTGTTGGTGTGAAATGTAAGTGATTTCACAACTGTAGGCCCTCTTAAGATTGTTGATCCATAATATCCTGTTATGTGAGTCAAGATTTCGGATGGATAATCAAACGCTATCTGTTATAGAACAACAAAAAGAATGACTTGTCAGCAAAAAAAACAGCCCACGCAATTTGACAGGAAAAAAAACAGTAACAGACAAGGTTTTGAAGCATGTCTGAGGCACCTTGTCCACTCTAATTCCTCCGCTTCCTCCATTTTTGCTTCCCCATAGAGCTTGTCCATTCAGATCATAGCAAGCCCGAATCGAAACAACACCTCCGTAACGTGTTAAATGAACTTCACGGACTCCTGTATAAACTCTATCATCAAATATATTTCCACCATTGCCACCCCAAGGTCCATATGACACTGCCTGTTTTGTGTTCACGAATCCAGCAAAATGAGTCTCTTCTCTACTAATAACAGCCTGGAAATATGTAAAGTTCATTTAGCTAAATGTGCTCCACCAAAATGATACGAAAAGCGGATGCTATGTTACCAACCTTGCTGCCTGATTCATCTTCAAGATCATGATCGTAGCCTTTGTTTTTCTCATCAGTCCCATTTGCCGTGTAGTATTGTGGAGTACTGAAAATACTCGATTGATTTCGTTGCAGGAGAGGCATCAGGTATACTCCAATGGAGTCGAGGTACCAACTACTGCGGCCATGGAAACCAACTATCTTGCCCCCAGTCATTGGAATTGAAAAATAGGTTCCGTACTGAATACCAAAAGGCCCGTACTTCTTTCTGTTGCTTTCAAACATTAATGAACGCACAAGGACCGGGCCATACTCCACTAAACAGCAAATATAGCCACTGATGGAAACAAGATATTCATCAGGATAATCAAGCTTGACCTGCAAAATCGAGCCCAGAATTCTACTTGGAGAAGCATTCTAGATTTTGTTAAGCAAATTAGTATGACGTTTAGAGGTGATAATACTGACCCTGTTTGTTTTCAGACAACCAGTTCCACCATGCTTATCCGACCACACAGAGGACCCCCTCTTGTCATACTCAATATGAATGGAATCGATAGCAGCTCCATGGCAGATCACCACTTGCCTTACGGTGCTGTAAACTCCATCGCTCCACCGCGCCCCGCTTTGCCCTCCCCACGGTCCAACTGAAACGTGGTTATTGCCGAATCCTTCATAGCTCTGTCACGTGCATTTAACTAGTCCCGATAAGCTATCACAAGCCAGGCAAAATTTGAGCAAATGAAATATTTGAATGATCGATGGCAACTTACCATTGTGATCCTAGGAGGGGAAACACAGTATAAATGACAGTGTGGAGATCAGTTGTCTGTCAAAGTTTAAGACATGGTGTGGGTAGATTTTTATAGGCAGCATAAGATTTGTTTAGTGCTGGGAAATTTATTCCCATATTGATCAGGAAGGAGAGAATCCACTAGTCCATGAGGAACCTTGGAAAAGTAGACTACATCTATCACAAACAGCTCATCCACACAGGTCCCATCAGCACCACCTTCCAGGAAATTAGAACAAGGATTCTTGATATGTTCTACTTGGCACGAAACCTGCAGGAAATAACTTTCTGGTGCTCTTAACATATTCCCGTACTTCACACAAGGCATCGCATTCGAAAATGCCCTTTCTTTTCATTTTTGGAAATTTGTGGTTTTGTCGTGATTCATAAGGCTAGAAAGATCTCTTTTTTAGGAATTGGATGCAATCAATTCCAGTTTATCATAATCAGTAAGGGTTGATTTTTTAATTTACCGTTGTAATTCAATCTAGGCTGTGAATTCTATTCAGAGTAATCTTCTATTTTTTTTACGGAAATGTTAAATTTTGGTTTTAAAATATTGTGACATTTCCTTTTATATTTTTATATATGTATAATTTAAAGTTGAATCAAATTCCAAATATAAAAATAAATTAACTTGAAATTATAAAATACAAAAATAATATCAGGCATGAACATATAATTTCAAAATTTCAGCTCACAACAATGCATCGAAAATCAAGACTAATTTTGAAACAATTAATAAAAACTCTTTTTATAAAAAGCAATTAATGACCAACTAGAAGCATTCGATGCATGTTTCATACGGTGGCAGCACTGGTGTTCAGGTGTTCCCTGCGTGGCATTTTTTCTCGGACATGGGGATCATATATAATCTGTGTTGTGAAGTATATTTATCGAATCAGTTTTGGCCTTCACGTGGGCTTGATTTAAATTAGATTTGAAATTAAATGGGATAAAAAATTGATCACGTCAAATGAATTCACTTGGTTAAAAATATGACCAACTCAAAAGTTGATTTTGACAAAATAAATAAATAAATCAAATAGCCGAGAATATAATTTGAACTTTAATGTTTTTTAATTCGTAAAAAAAAAAATCCCCATTCCACTAAGATTAACCATATGTAAACACATTTAATTTTAAAATCATATACATATTTGATCTACTAGATTGACATGATGAAATTGACAGGCATTAATAGGATTAAGCTTCCACCCGAATATGACTATTATGGATTCTTTTTGGCAATTGACCCGGGTTAGGTTCGGCGCCATGGAATAATCCAAACCATGATCTGGCCACACGTATTCTCGAAATGCTTCTTCACCAGTGAAAGAAACCAAATCACCACACGTGGCTCGTGTAATCAAAATACTGACCTTGTTTATATTCTTAAAATGCTTTTTTTATTGTTAAAGGTAATTTAATTATTTTAATTATTCGAGTAATAATATTGATAATAATTTTACTGTTATAGTCATTATAATGACGGTAACATAGAGATGGATTTTCAAGGATATTTTTTTCTTTTGTAGAGAGAAAAATAACTATATTTTTTTTATTATTGCAGATGTTTTTACAATTTATATTTTGTTTGTTGTATTTATTTTAAATTAAATTATAAAATGAATCAATCTTAATACAGTGAATTTGACAATTCAAGTATCCACATCTTCTTTTTTTAATGATGATGATAATTTTATATTGATAATTTCATTAAAAATTATTAAACAAATAAATTTATATCAATTTAAATTTATGTATTTTATATGAAAATTGCAATTCACAATAACTCTATTTAATGATCTCAAGGGAGGCTGTCTTGTGTTCCCGATACAAGGGTGATTGTATCAAAGTGCCATAAAGAGATGAGGAATCCCACTTCCAAAAAAGAAAAAAGAAAAAGGATTGTATTTATTGAGCAACGCAAAAAGATATTCCATGAAACATTAAATCTAAGACACCGCGTGGTTTATACCTATACCAAAAAAAAATCACATGTGCTTTTCTT
This sequence comes from Salix viminalis, assembly GCA_029228465.1. Lineage (NCBI taxonomy): Eukaryota > Viridiplantae > Streptophyta > Magnoliopsida > Malpighiales > Salicaceae > Salix > Salix viminalis. The sequence goes on from CM055427.1 coordinate 14,842,502, forward strand.
CTGTATTTAAATCACCCCAAGGAAAGTCATTGTTATCTTGAATTTCTTAGTACTAATGAATCAAGCGAGCATCACATTTGCTTTTCTTCTGTGGCCTTGTGATATTCTGATGGAATTACATGAAGGAAAAGCTACAAACCACTAAGTATGTGGAGATCTACAATCTAACTTTCTAAAAGCAAGTCAAGAACATGAAAAGTAATATGCCAAAAACCTGATTTGCAATCAAATTCGCTGAAAACTTTACATCCTTGGATGCTATCTATTAAGTGATCTTTGTTTGGGATATCATAGCATCTGCTTTAGTTATGTCATTTAGTCTCTTATAGTTTATCACCATTCTAGACTATTTCACTGTGAAATACACAGAATAAATCTAGGATGTAAATAAAGACATCTCTCTTGATTGCAAACCCAGCGATTCTCAAGAAAAGTTATTTTGGAAGAGTTACCACTGCCAGCAACCCACGATGTCACAAGTGCAATTATTTGACCCACCACTACGGCGAATATGTTGAAAAGCAGCAAAACGAATAAGCAACAGAACAGAAATCTCTCAGAGGATGATTGGTTTCTAAAATTTTCGACCGGTTCATTTGATTTTGCGAAATTAAAAGATGCTGAATCCATCAAAAGGAAATTGTGGGTAATAACAATTTGGCTTGCCATGCATTTAATCGAAAATTGCTAGCCAGTTTCTAGCAGTCAACACAATGGCATGATAAGAGTCTTGCGAATCCCAGGAAAAGAAAGATACAGCTTTACAACTACACAGGCAAGATCATCCGGGCTTTGTAATACGTTGCAAACCAGCTTCTCATGAGAAAAAGATTAACACATGACAATACAAATGTCAAATACACGCATATGATCCATAATTAAGTACTTGAAAGAAGGACATTGCAAACTATTGCACCTATTATGCAGTCTAAGCCGAGTGCTTCGCAACCATTGCTTGGAGACCATCTTTATCAGCACCCACAATTTTGTCCACTGTTTTTCCGTCTTTCATGAAAATAAAAGTTGGCATCGCCTCCACTTGGCACTCCGCGGCAACAGACTGAAAAACATACAATAGCATCAATTAGAGAAGAAAGAGAGAGAGAGAAACACAGTAAAGCACGAGATTCTCATGCCATTCACTTAGCATCAAGCAGGCAACGATTTTTTACCTTCAACTCATCCACATCCACCTTCAAGAAGGTGACATTGGTAAACTTCTTGGCCAACTCCGCGAAAATCGGAGCAATGAATTTACATGGAGGACACCATGAAGCAGTGAAATCCACCACGATCTGTAAGAGCAAGTTTCTTAGTAAAATCCAGATAAAACAGAATCGTGCGGCCGACAAAATAGACAGATGCATCATTTTTATACACAAATCTCAAGCAATTTACCCGTGAAAACTTCGGACTCGACTTCAATCAATGAAAATCCGGACTCAATCTCTTTAAATCAAAATTACCATCAAATCAGGTGTTTTGCTCAGGGAAAATAAAACCAACCCAGAAAACCCCATTAATCAAGGAGCAGAAATACAGTCCATGTTGTGTGTTAAATCTACATGGACTGTATTTTTCTTCGTGGAGACTTTGCCCCCACACACACACACACACGAAATAAAAAGAAAGAGGGGGGAAATCCCAATTTTAATGGCAAACACAACACTAAAGTTAACAAAAGAATAAAAAATGATTAGTTAAATACCAGCTTCTCTTTTCCCTTCTCGAGTTGGCGCTTTCCAGACATCAACGTTGTGGCAGGCAATCACTTATCCTTCTTCTGCCATTTTCCTTCGGAAAAATCCGTGTATATAAAACGATCTCCTTCTACTTTCCGTTTTGAGCTTTTTTACCAGTAGCCTTGAGAATTGGACTGACTATGCTCCTGACCCCCATCCATTATATATATAGTGCGGTTATTAAAATGCGTCTTCTTTTAAAACAATATTACAGAAATGCCATTCGGCTGGCTGTGGACGACTGGACGGCATTCCTTGCCGCGGGTGCACGTGACTTATCCTTATACGTCAGGAGGGAAAAACAAAAATCGGGTTCGGCTGTGTGAACGAGCAGAAATTAGGAGCAGATCGAATCTCTTTGAAGGATGACGCGACGCGCACACGGCCAATGCAACTCAAAGTGCCCACGTGCCAGTTTCTTCTGGGTGGGTTTTTATCGTGTGCTTTCTTTCTCCCGTTTGATTGGTCTCCTATTTTGGTTAAAATGGACTGGGCCTAATATTAAACGGGCTTCGGACAGTGGGCTGTTGGTGATGCAACTGCAACCATCGCTTATCATGTTGTTGACTTGCTGCTGCGTGCTGAGAGTTATAGAGGGTGTTTTTTTCTTTCTTAACAACAAAATTGGACGAGGTTAGGTTAGTTGAGATCGACATATCAAAGTTTAAGCCATCACCGAAATCCTTGTTCCTCGATTCTTCATCTAACTTCTTTTTCATTAACTTCTAGCAACGTTGCAAAATTAGACTTGGATTAGGGTATTTATTTTATATTTTCTTCTCTCTCATACATTTCTCTAAATTTAATTAAATGGTACTGGTAATATAATAATAATAGTAGTAGTAGTAGTAGTAGTAGATGATTTTGTATACGAACTCAGTCTCTGAAATCATAATCTAACCAGGCATGACCTACGCCATGTTGTATTTTTGTATATTTTTTCCCCGATAAGAAACAATGTCTATATGCTGCAAATGTATTTAAAAAAAAATAAGAGAACAACAATGTGCGTTGTAGCATTGACCGTGTTTAATAAGTTAATTTTTTTTTAATTAGACAAGCAAATAATAAAAAATAATAGTAAACAAATAGTTTTTTAAATTGCGATACCTTGGAAAAAAACATGGAAGTACAAGATTAGACAAAAAAAAAAAAAGGACTTGAATCAGCCCAAGATAGCATGATAAACATATAACCTTGGTGATATTAGATGAGTCAACATAGGTTAACTCGCAAAAATAATGTTATGGATAATGAGATTGAGATAATATAATAAAACAATTAAAAAAAACTATAGAGGTTTTTTCTTAAAAAAAAGATTGGTGTGGAATGATGAAACAAAAAAAACAAAAAAAATATTAACCCACGTTAACCTTTTAAACTCATGACTCGGGTCATGAAACACCTATGCATGAAAAAATAGTGAGACATATTCCTTAAAAAATTAAAATGTCGAGGAGAGAAACGAGGAAATAAATTAACCACGCAAAAAAAACTAAAACAAGAAATAATAACTAAAAGAATATGAGTGAAAATTAAAATAAGTTATAAACAATTGTTTTTCTTTTATTTGAAGGTTAATCTGGAAAACAAACTTTAATAAAAATAAAAGAATGAGGACCGAATTAAAAAATAATACGTCATGAACTTAAATTTGAGGGTAAAATTGAAAACCAATAAGACTTTTACAAGAGAGATGATAAAAAAAAAAAGAATAGGAATTAAATTGAAGAGAAAAAAACATGTGACAAGTTAAGATTCAATTGAAAAATAAATAAAATCTTTCCAAGAGAGTCGAGAAAAAAAAAGAGAAGGGACAAAGCCTTTTGATTTAAGGGTTTAAATTAAAAATAACAACTCGAATAAAACAGAAAAAAAAGGAACGAAGACAAAAACACAAACCAATAATTTTTTTATAAAATGACAAAGGTGAAAAAAATCAATATAATAAGGATTAAAATAAAAAAAAATATGTAAAGTTGAAATTGAAGGACTAAATTAAAAATAAATTAATATTTTACAGCGAGGTTAACGATAAAAACAAGAAACTAAAAGAAAACGGACTGGAGTATGAATATAAAAAAACAAAAAAAGATCAATATGCAAATCATGAAGGAGGAGAAAGGAAGAAAATAATAAAAATATCCTTTCTCGCATGGCATACCAGGAGGAAGTAAATGTGGCAAAGCATCAAACAACATGACACAAGAAAGGGTTATAGTTCATAAAAGTCATTTAAAACGCTCATGCATCTCCTCGTATTAGCACATGCAATTCACGTGCCGATAACTTTTTTAAACTCAATGTTATTCAGTACTCGCTAAAAAAATCACATTGCCCTCGACAAAACATTAATAATGATAATAAATTTGAAATAACAAAAATAATCACCAACTCGAAGTTGTTTCTATTTCTTCTTCTTCTTCTTCTTCCTTTTCACTTTAAAGGCATTTAAATAGTTTAACCATGTATTAAAAAAAACTATCCTTAATGTTATGCATATATTTTTTTCTGTTATTTTTATATTTTCATTATTTATAACAAATTAAAAATATCCTATTACCAATATTATTTTATTACTATAATCCACCACAAAAGAAAATTAATACCACATTGAAATTAAAAGCTTTAAAATTCATTCTCGTAAGTTTAGATGCTGAATTTTCATGGAGGTCTGATCTGGTCCATTTTAGTCTAAAAAACACACTCCTCATTGATTGAGTTATAAAACTTAATTTGAAGATAATTTAATCTAAAATCCTATAATCCAAACTTTGGATTTTTTTGTAAAAAAATAGTTAAAAACACCAATATTTTTTATAAAACAACATAGATTTTCGTGTAATCCCAATTAACTCAGTTTTCAAATCAACGAGTTAATAAATTAACTTGTTGAATTGAGTCATGCTAGATATTATATAAACATGCTTTTAAATTATTGATCTCTAGGTATTTATGAGTGTAATAATAATAATTTTTTATTTTATTTTTTTTAAACTGTTTTTTACACTAACATATTAAAACAATATATATATATATATATATATGTAATATTTCTATTTTTTTTTAAATTAGCCCTTCTCTATAGACCCCAAAACCAAACGTGGCTCAACAACAGGATAAGCACAGATTTTTCCCATGAATTGAAAACGATTTGGCTAGCAACAGCAACTGGAAGGGCACATTTGACATTGCCAATAGCCTAGCACAAGATAACCCTACTCCCACGTGGGTAACTCCTTACCACACCACCAAATTCCTACCCCACCCCTTCCATTTAATCCACACTTCCCTCCCTTCTTCTTAAAACCACCAGATCCCCAAAATCAATGGCTTTCAGACACCATAATCACATGAAAACACATCATCATCGAACAACTTCCAGGAATCAAAACATTTTACTCATGGAACTGAACTGAACCGAACCGAACTGAAGTTTCTGTCTATCGACATTTCTAATCTTCCCCAAATGGCTCTTCCACAGCTAATCTCAACGCGCAAACCCTCATTAAACCCCAACTCCACAGCTCTTTCCTCATTAAACACTATCAATCTCAATTCCCTCTCCAAATCGCCATCATCACTTGACTCGCTCCTCCACAGTCGCCGCCAAAAACGGCGAGCAGCCTCGTTAAAATGCTCGGCCTCATCGTTCTCCGAGAAACACCACAACACAAACCATCCAAAATCAGACGACGTCGTTGAACTCCCACTATTTCCACTCCCGCTAGTTCTATTCCCAGGCGCAATCCTCCCTCTCCAGATCTTCGAATTCCGCTACCGCATTATGATGCACACCCTCCTCCACACCGACCTCCGTTTCGGTGTCATCTTCTCCGACTCCGTCTCCGGCACCGCCGAAGTGGGCTGCGTCGGTGAAATCGTCAAGCACGAACGCCTCGTCGATGATCGATTCTTCCTCATTTGCAAAGGGCAGGAACGGTTTCGTGTAACTAATGTAGTCCGTACGAAGCCTTACCTTGTCGCGGAGGTGACGTGGCTGGAGGACAGGCCGTCAGGGGAGGAGGACGTGGAGGCGTTATCAACGGAAGTGGAGACGTACATGAAGGACGTTATAAGATTGTCGAACCGGTTAAATGGGAAGCCTGAGAAGGAAGCGCAGGATTTGAGAAGGAATATGTTTCCGACTCCGTTTTCATTCTTCGTAGGAAGTACTTTTGAGGGAGCTCCGAGAGAGCAGCAGGCCTTGCTTGAATTGGAGGATACCGCGACGAGGTTGAAGAGGGAGAAGGAGACTTTGAGGAACACACTTAATTACTTGTCTGCTGCCTCTGCTGTTAAAGATGCCTTTCCTTCTTCATAGTGTAGGTAAATAACGTTTGGTGTTTGACTGTGTTGGCAATTTTATACACAAGAAACTGGCTTTTTTTGTTAGATGTTGAACTGTGGATATTTTATAAAATGATTAAGATTTTTGTTCACAAGGGATAGCTGCTTAACGGGTAATGTGACGTGTAATTGCTTACTTGATAGTTTGGATTCGAGTGATTTGTGATTAGTCTTACATGTGCTGTGCTGTGCTCATGCTCAGCCAATCATAGAACTGTGGAAGCTTGAAAAACCATTAGTTAACGTTAATCATGTCTAATTTAGCACGGCGAGCTAGTGTTTGTATGGAATTGATCTGGCTTAACTCCAACAATGATGATCAAGATGTTCTAGATGATTTCTGATAAGATTTTGTGTGCAGTGTGTTGTTTATAGCTGTATTTGAGTTAACTATCCAAGAAATTAACTTCGGAGGGTAAGAGATTTGCTGCGATGTCCATCAAAAGAAGTTCCACGTTTTACCAGATGCTCCCTTCTCCTTTTCTTCTTGCATTATATTTATTATTAAGTGGCTCACGAGCTATATGTGGCATTGCTTAGACTACAAAATTCAGCATAGTTTTGTATCAGTTTCTAGCAGGCTAGTTTCCATGCATTTGAAAGGTGTACAAGTTACTAGTTACCCGAAGCAATTCTTCTGGTCAGAAGATTTGAGATTTATATGCTGGTAGTTCGCGAACTATAACTCTTCATCTCACCATCTAAATTTGCATCCATGGCTGTGTTCTGATGAATTTTGACGGACACAGAAAACCCTATACCCGCGTAGCTTCTTTTCGCATGCCACAAGTGCTTCGTACCTTTTTAGGCAACTCTGTTATGATATACAATGTTGAGATATAAACTAGGAAGCAAGAAGGTGCGACCGTATTCCATGAAGAAATATTCAATATTTTTTCCCTACTGGAAAAAAAATACACAAAACAGAAACGCAATGTGATGGAAGGACTACATACTAATGATCTTTATGCACCATGCCGAAAGGTTCAATCTGATACGACATATTTTTCCAGACTCCCTTCACCCGCTAACAAATTTTAATGGTTTATACCAATAGGCTCCAGCGCCTACATAGTTTTTATCAAGTCTTTTCCCTTCAATGGTGAATCGTAAAACAACAGCATGGAATTGTACAGCAATGGAAGCATGATATAAAAAAAATTCCCCAGCATGAAGGTGGCTTTATCGAATCCAGGCTTCAATAAGGGAATCCCACCTGCTTAACTTCCAGGAGGTTTTTCCCTCAATCGCTTCCATTCTTGTGGCATTACCAGCACGCTGCGAGCACAGGAGAGTTTTAGTCTAAAGACGGCAAATTCTGAAAGCAAGCTAGCATAGGTGTTTGGCTTTGCAATTCTTAGGAGGTTATTGCTAAAATACTACAATCGATGAAATATTATCATAATGAATCTATCCGAGGACAAAATTACGTGGATTGCTGTTTCTGTCTATCCTAATTGCCTACGAAACGACCTTATATATGTACCAATGCCAGGTACTAGAGCTTAGACCTGAACAATCAAGCTGGCCTTTTCAGACAAGAACCAGCAGCTAAAGAAAAATACCAAAATAAAGTCGGGTCGTTTTAAACGAGCTTCAAATTGAACTTAACAGGGCTATACAGAAGGATCGACACCAGAGATCTATGGTAGCCTAAATATGTTCCTGGGTTGTCTTATATGATCATGTCTCACCATTTTTAATGCCCAGGTTGAAAGCAGAGAAGTCATACTGACCTTAAGGCACATGTTCCTGTCAGTGTCACAAATTGGATAATCATGGGGGCAACAGTGGAGTCGGTCCTTACAACAAACGGCAGAATCCAATCCGCAGCACTTCCATGAAATGCATATTCCAAAAAATTTGCTTGCGCAGCAGCAGGTCTCTCCTGCTCCACAGCGAGTAAAAAAACTACATCTGGTGGGTCCTGGTGGAGGAGGAGGTGGATTTGGGCTAGTCTTTACTGGATAGGAAGCTAGCATGTTGATACCACAGACCCCTTGAGAATTGCCACTATTGCGCTGCATATGCATATAGCCACTCATTCCCCAGCTTGTTCCCCATGAGTTCTTCACAATCCAGTAATCCACTCCATTTTCTGACCCATACCCTACAATTAATAAAGCATGATCCAAAGACGTTGAGCATGGGCCAGTGAAAATCCCCTATCATACAAAATAATCAGAACACTTCCAATCATAATCATATTTCCTGTCACAGATATCACTACTCAGCCATATTGCCACAAGGACCAACCTTTGAATACATCTGAAATGCTCTCTCGCTGCCGCATATACCCACACTCACGGGCTGAGCTGCCACAGCTTGTAAGAGCTGTTTCTCGTTGTTTGGCGGCACGTCAACATATTTATCAATAGTCACAGCATGCCTCTTCAACTGCAATACAGTAAGGCAAAGCATGCATTTTGAAAAATAAAACACTACAAAAGTCTACAGGCCAAGCTGCCAAGAACACACACATGCATATGCAGGAGGTGAAAAGAATCCGACCAAAACAAGCGCAAATGGGGAAAATAAAGCTCACCTTTTCCTTTTTGCAGGTCCCATCCTGTGCTCGATATGGATAATCTTCCTCAGTATCAATCCCGTTGTTGTTTATGACAAATTTGAATGCATAGTCCATGAGTCCACCCTCACAGCCACTATTGAAACTTCTATCACATTCAACCAACTCTTGTTCCGAAAGGCTAACAAGAGATCCAGTGGCAATCTTATTAATGGCTTCGATGGCCCCAGTAGCTGAGAACGACCAACAAGCACCTGGATAATTCAGCAGCTGATTTAGTTCTTAAGTGCATTAAAAAGATGAACTGCGGCAGTTCAGACCAAACCGAGAAACAGTTCTGAAATACACTTACCAGCTGCATCTGCAATTCTATACCAAGCTAATAAGGACAGACAGCGAGTATTGTAGCTACATGATTTAGGGATGATAAAATAACTTGTAGGAAAATAGTAACACATTTAAGCTAGAATAAAAGTTAGTGCTCGCAATGAACAATGGTGTAAATTAGTAGAGTTTCAGTCAAAACACAAATATCTGCAGGATATTACCAAAAATCAATAGCAACAAAATAGAAGGCAGTACAAGTATATTTGCAGAGGTATAACTAAAAGCAATAGGAGTAGTTATGAGGGCATGCTATATATTTTTTTTTCATTCGATCTTTTAAGCACTCTTTGTAGGCTCGTGTTAAATGATTAAAATCTTATTTATCCTAGACTCTTACAAGATAAGCAGATAAGCAGTCACTCTAACCCTACAGTCCAGATCTCAGGCTATTTGACACCTAATAGCGTTAACCATTATGCTAATTATGACAGCAATTCGATCATACAAACTCAAAACCCTCTCCTGTACAGCTTGACTAATAGATAATTGTGCTAATCATTCATCAAACAAGAAACTCACATCTGAAAGATATAGTAAAGCAAATGCATAATCCAATAAAATTAAGCATGATAATTGAACTTAAAATCATAAAAGTGTTTCTATGATCACTACATCAAGTCTATTACCAACGTACCACAGCTCCCTTGATCCTTGACATTGGTCACAGCCCCTTTCTTTCTCCAATCAATCGAAGCAGGAATATCGCCAAATACCCCAGTAACTTTTAGATTTCGCTGATCAAGATTCAGAGGAGCAGCAGAGAGTCCCAACCGAGAACTCTTGAACTCTTGATGAGTTAGATCAGCAAAGGCATTGAGAGAAAGGGTATAAGAAGAATTACCCTCGTTGTGTTTTTTAACAAAATCACAGTTGTCTTCAAAGGCTTTAAGTCTATAAGACTTCTCTTCCTGCGACGTGTATGTTTTACCATGCTCCTTGCACCATGTTTCGAAGAGCTGAGAGATGTCCGAAGAAGAAGAAAGAGAAAGGAGGGAGAGAAGAAGAGTGGCCGCCAAGGTGTAAAGGAAGTTCATTTTTGTCTGAGAGAAAGGAAAAAAAACAGCTTTTCGCTTTCGAGATTTTTGTTGGACTGGATTACGTAGAGACATGGAGAGCCAAGCAAGCTTTTCGCTATTTAATACATAAACTTTCCTTTTCATTCAAAGCACCGGGTCATGTCTAAAATTGTTTCACGTGCTGGCCAGTTAAAAAGTGAAATTTACAAATTTTTATGTATGCTCTAAGCATATAGAAAAAACATTTTTTTTAATATTATTTACTAATTTTATTTTAGAGGGTGATTTTACCTATAAAACTCATATTAGAAAATAAAATTTTTATTATAGTACTTTATCAAAATAATAAAAATATGTAGATGTGTTATATAAAAAATAATTTTCACATATATGATTTACATAAAATTAGAATAACGATAATGATTTAATGAGACATAACATGTCATGATTCATTTATCTATTGTTAATTAAATTTATGTTACTCATAATTGAAAGTACTGTTTAAAGTAAAAGGTACGAGATAATATAATTTTAAGTAAATATATTTATGCAATTATCATTTTTAAAATCTACATATATTTTAATTTTTAAGCATAGTTCAATTTATTTATCTAATATTTACTTAATTCTAGATAATTATTTTATATGATTTAAAAATTAAACAAATTCTAGATAATAACATAAGGAATAGAGAGAGAAAATTAAATAGAAATATTTTTATTAATTGTAATTAATATTTTTTTTCTTTTTCTTGTTTTTTTATAAAATAAACCTCAAGATACAAATAACATAATGTCACTCGTTCTGCTTTGTATTTTTTTTTTTAAAAAAAAAATGAGAATAGATTAATTTGGATCGGTCCTGGTTAGGTTTCTCAGCATGTGACTCGTGCCGCAGATCAGGTTAGAGTTTAATAACTGTGACCCGCACGTGGGAAGATCGAATACCGCAACAGCAGTTTCAAACACGCCCTCAAACCCGTAACTACTTCCGAGCACGTTTCTATTTTTGTCCAAGCCAGGATAGCCCTAAAAATCGTAACAACAACTGACAAGACAAAAGCCACCATACCTTCAAAAACCTCAATCTTCTCCTCCTACTTGTAATCAACTTCCTAATCCAGTCAACCATGGACGTTGATCCTCGTCACTACGAACAAATTGTAAGTAATTGCAATCATTATAATCTTAGAATACCAGTTGTTTCTGTCAATTAACACTGGTACATCACACTCAATAATCATTACTACTACTGATCGAAACCCCAATTTGTGTTTAACATCAATTGCTTTGCAATATTGTTAATAGATGAACATGGGTATTATCAACGATGTTGATTTACCGAATCGTTTGAAGCAATTGTTGGTAATTATAGTAATCAGGGTTCGAGGGTGCTGCTTAATCTTTAATCTACGTATTTTTTGCTTTTATGTGTTTTTACAGGCCATCAAAGATATTGATATCCACAATATTGTGCTATCCTATCTGGTGCATAATTGCTATCGAGAAACCCTGGAATCATTCGTGGCTTGTACTGGGATGCCGGAGCCTGCAGATTATATCGAGGATATGGAGAAAAGAAAAGGTATGTGAATGTTTCCAGTTTTGGGCTGTTAAGATGGATGCACAACTTTGAAGTATGTGAATTGCTGTGATTTACCTGTTTCTCTTCCTATATTTGTGTTTCTGGTTATGTTAGCTGTTTTCATGAAAATTGTTGGAAGAGTTGGGTAGATATTTCTTGGCAACTGATATGCAGTGTATAAAGTAGCTTGTGTGTACGTTTTCTTGGATATAAATGATCTGACAATGGTTTTCATTTCCTCTCCTTTGCTGATCTCCACTCTTTATTATAGTGGGCTAATTGTATGCTATGTGCTTAGGAATTATCCGTTGTGCTTTAGAGGGGAATGCACTCAAGGCAATTGAGCTGACAGAACAGGTGGCAAGTGACTTACTGGAGAATAACAAGGACTTGCATTTTGATCTCTTGAGCCTTCATTTTGCCGATCTTGTTTGTGCTAAAAAGTGGTAGGTAATATAAGAGCTATACTTCCGAAATCGTGATGCGGCTGACTTCATAAGTTAAATTGCTTGCATGTTTATGGTCAGTACGGAAGCTTTGGAATTTGCACAAAACAAGTTGACACCATTTGGGAAGGAGAAGAACTACGTTGAAAAGCTTGAAGTATGTCCCTTCTTGAGGAAACTGTTTCAAGCATACCTAACATGACCGTTTTTAGTTAATATTGTTGGGAATGAAAAGCCATTTCTTATTGCCGCAGGACTTTATGGCTCTGCTTGCTTACGAGGAACCTGAAAAATCACCAGTGTTTCATCTGATTGGCTTGGAGTACCGCCAGGATGTAGCAGATAAATTGAACCGGGCTCTTCTTGGTTTGTTTCCTTGTTCCACGTTTTCCAAGAAGATTCTCTACTAATAAATATGCTTGTTGTAGATTTGATGCTTCTCTTAATCACTATCATCAGCGACACACTTTATATATTTATTGGTCATGAATGATATCAGCTCATACAAACTTGCCAAGCTACACCGCAATTGAGAGGCTGATACAACAGACCACAGTAGTCAGGCAAAGCTTAAATCAAGATCACGGTAAGGTAAGGCATATTGAAACCATTAGAGGCTGAGGATGTTAGTTAATTCTGGTGATGTCATAACTGCTCGTGATTTTTCTTCTGGGCTAGCTTGTTCTTTTCTATATCGATGCTTTACTCTGTTAATATTTGATCTCACAGGATGGGATTCCACTATTTTCTCTGATGGATTTTCTCGAAGGCTAGATTCTGGAAGTGATTGAAAGATTTCGGTGAGAGTAATGAAGGCACTTCGCATCTTGTTGCCACCATGTAGTTTTGGTGTAAGGTTTGTTCAAAGGAAGATAACTGTTATGAATGCCTTCACATCGGTAAAAGTTGTTGAGAAGGCTGCAGCTGTCTCATGTGTCTCCTTCTTCTGCAATTGATGAGGCATGTCTCTATTCATGATTGACCACGATACTAGTGCATTTGGGTGTGAGCTCTGCCCTTAATTGGATGCCATCATCTACTATTTTGACAATCCAATGTCTGTAATTTTTTGCATGCATATTTAATTAGAGACCAGGACTCTAGATTGTTCTGTTCCCTAACGTCAAGTCAATTCTGCTTTGACGTTACTGGAAGTCATGTGTAGTGGAGCAAGGTCGAGGTGGAAGAAGGACCACACTATTTCATGGCACTGTGGCTTCATACATGGTAGAAGTTTTTAACAATCTTGCTAGTAAAATTAATCACGGGGGCAAAAACTGCCATTGGCCGGCGTGCTTGCACCCATATTTCTACAATATGGTATGCAGGGTGCAACCTTGAAACGAATTGTAATTCTGGAATGTTTATGGTATTGTGCTTGCTAGTACTGGAATTTTTCTGTGGTTATGAAGGTAGGTTTCGACCGTTGGATCACACTAGCCGCTTGCCTGAGGCCCATGATACAAGCCTACTATTCTTTTCGGTTTACAAGTTGCTTGGAATAAGCCAATCGTACGGTCTTTTCGAAGCTGATTCTAACATGGGTTTTGCACGCAATTCTTGGTCGGGACGGGACGACGTGGTTGCAGATGTTATCTTCTCCTTAGCAGTACCAGACATATGTTATCAAGAGACTGAGTTATTACAATGCATTGTATCGTCGTGATTGGTCAGCAGGGAAACTAATGCGGCGGCGTTCCTTCGCTCTTGTCCTGGTTAGTTTCTTTTCCTATTTTCTTTTGTAACCACAGTAAGGAAAAATAAATGTATGACGTTAACCATAGTTATAAGATTCTGCTGGGCTTGCCTTGGCGAGTCAATTGGTAATCTGCTGAACAGGAGCCTGGCTTTTTCAAGATATATTTTCATAAATAAATAAATTAAAACTATGGTTGAACTTGGTTAATTTATTTTGCGATCAGAGTTTTGGAATAGGTTAACCGTGGATTGGGTCTGGTCTCTTCCCCTGGTACTCATCTCCAGTCCAAATAGGAGGAAGCAGCTACATATGATGGCCAGTGCATAACAATAATTTCTTGATAAAACAATTTGAGAAATATTTAATTATAAGCTTACTGGTATATTCTGCCTTCTCAAGTTATTAAAAGCAAAACATTTCATTTCTCGAAATACAAATTTTCCTTAAATTTGACACGGGCATCATAACCAGCCGTCTAAATAAAATGACACGTACTGGCATCAGCATGGGCTATTTGGGCTTCGAAATATCGCAACTGACCCAAATCATGAGTGGGCCGAAACACGCAACCGGCCCACAACTATAAATAACCAGTGGTAACTCCCAAAATATCCATCTCGGCTCCCTTTCCAATTCGGATCATGCTGTCAGGACCTGCAACTCCATCTTCTATGCTTCTAAGCCTCCACCCCGGCAACGACACGTTTTCCCTCCCCCACTTTCTCTCCAACAGGCACTCGTTTTCTAGGGTTTCAAAAAACTTCGAGCCAAACACTCCGAACTTAAGATTCTGCAAAATTACTTGCAGGCTTGCTAAAGCCAAAGAGACTATTTCTACCACAAATCCTGATTCTCTAATCAACGAACCTCACAAGTAACAAGTACTTCGATCAAGTAATAATCACCGTCCGATCAGGAGATGGAGGCCATGGTTCAATCCTTAATATGCCTAACCAACAATGATAACGGTGGCAAGGGAAAACAGGAGAATAAGAGTAGAAATAAGAGCTCGTATAAAAGGGATTTTGATGGATCGTTGATTCCACCTGTGGGTGGACATGGAGGTGATGTAGTGATTTATGCGGATAAAGGAAAAGATTAGTTGCTGGAGTTTCATAGTAACAGTAGATTCAATGCGAAACGTGGAGGAAATGTTGATGCTATGGGCGTTTTAACTTCTCAATTGCATAATGGATTTTCCGCCCCGACTTTGCGTATTCCTGTGCCTTTAGGTTTGTACGTTAAGAATTACTTCTTCTCTTTTGCTACACTTTTTGAAACCGTGTTTATGGTTTTTTCTTTTTGTTTTATTAAAGGGATAGGTACGGTTGTGAAGCGTAAAAGAGGGATGTTATTGGCTGATTTAGCAACTGTTTGGCGTTGTGGTGCGATCTACGATTGCAGATCGCACCACAATTTAGGTGTTTGGTAAGTACCAAACGCTGGTTTCTCAGGTGGGTCCCACGCCCACTTTTTATCTTAAACGGTGTTTGGAAAAAAGCTCACTTTTGATACTTATTTCTTGCCGATTTGTCAAATAACGATCTGCGATTATACTTGCGATTAAAAATATATCCGTTGGAAATCTGCTGAAAATCTTTACCCTTCTGAAAACACTCTCCTTCTCTTCCAGTTCAAGGCGACCATAATTAATTGAAACAACTCAACTGAGAAAACTCACAGATCATGCAAAAATAACCAAAATCCATTTACCATAACATCAAATAAAAGATTAATACTCACTCAAAATCAACAGAAACACTTCCACAAAAACCATACTCAGACTCAGCTTCAGCTTGAGAGACACCCCCTCATTCATTCCTCCACTGAAATTAAACCGAAAAACAACAGCAAGAAGCCCCAAACAGACTGAAACGAATTGAAAAGGAAGGTTAGTGGTAAAAAGCTTGTGACTTGCAATTCAGAGAAAGGTCTAGTGTACGTGTGAAGAGAGAAGAAAACATGATTTGCTGGAGAGGGAGAAAGAGGGAGACTTAATTCATTTTTCTGGGGAGTGCTTGGGGCTGGGGAGGGGAGTTAACATAGGGGGCGTAGAAGATGAAGATGGGAATGGGAGTGAGAATGGGTAGGGTTAATCGGGTGGGGGGTGGGGTTAAATATAATTAAAAATTATATAATTATATAAATTATTTATATATATATATATATATATATATATTATTTTTTGAAACATAATATTTGTTTTTTCATTAATTATTAATTACATTATATTATTATAATAAATGAAATTTACAATATATATATATATATATATATATATACCCTTTAAAGTAATTTCACAAGTTAAAAGCAATATGAAAAGTTTGGTAACCAAACACCCAAAACTGCTTTTTTTTCAACCTCCAACTCAACCACAGTTTTAACCAAACATTTCACTGCTTATTTTGCACCACAGTAAAAGCGCTTTTTTTTAAACTGTTTTTTTTCAACCGCAATCGCAATGCCAAACACACCCTTAGCTCAACCAGGGGATGAAATACTTGTTGCGAGGGGTGGACAAGGAGGGGTGAGGAATTTGCTTTTAATAGAGTGGAATGTGGAAAATTGTAACTTGGGTTTGCGGTTTGGAATTCATTTTGTTGATTTTACTGCAGATTAGTTTGATTGAAGCGCCAGAGCATAGAAAGAAAATATTAATGACGTTAACGACGAATGTGATGAGAGATGATAGTGATAAGGTGAAGAACATGTTCTTTGATTTCTTTATTTAATATTATATGCACACAAGATTGGCAATTATACCTGCTCTGTGCTTGCTGCTAGGTTTTGATACTTCTAGCGATGCCCAACTATGTAATGCACCTGTGCTTAAACTTTTGCTTGGCTTAAGTTGTTGAGGAAATCTCTCTTCTTTTTTTACCTTGCATGTCATGATAGCAGTTCCATTTTTTGGTGATGTGGTCTTGTTTAAGAGTTAAATATGTATGAAAAGATGATTATTAAAGAAGTTGCTCAGCATCAAATTCTAGACTTTGCTATAGAGTTATAATCAACAACAACTGTATCTCATGTTTGATTTTCCCTTCTTATACTGACAAGAGTTTTAAACATATATGACTTACTGCAGGTTTTAATTCTCGGTCAGTCTGGGGAGGAAGTCAGTTTAGAGCTGATTCTCCGAGTTGTTGCTGATGTTGGTCTAGTGGTACAAGTCATTTCTCACTTAATTTTTCTTGTTTGTAATGTATGCATGTGTCTAGGTTCTTTAAAATTTCAGTAATTGGACTTTTGTAGCTCAAGAAGCCTGCGCAGGCTAGTTCTAGAAAAGGGTGCATGAGAGGCAAAGGAGGACCAGAGAATGCTCTCTGCACTTACAAGGGTGTACGCCAGAGAACTTGGGGCAAATGGGTGGCCGAAATTCGGGAGTCCAACCATGGTGCTCGTCTCTGGCTTGGCACCTTTGACACTTCCCATGATGCTGCCGCTCGTAAACTATATGGCCCTGAGGCCAAGCTCAACTTACTGAGTTGCAAGTTGATAATAGCCGGTTTCCAGCCTCTCCTGCCAATTCTCAGGTGATCCAAATGACACACCACCCTTCTCATCTCTTTCATAATTCTAGTCCCGCGTCTACATGTTCATCAAATATCCCAAGTATGGAGTCAAATGAGGCGAAACCAATATTATACAACCATGATCCAATCATGTCTTTCTCTAATGAAAGCGTTTATTCGAATGGAATGGAAGCAGAAAATGACGCATGTTTTGGGCGAAGTAGAGACGTAATCAAAGAATTTTCGTCGAATTTCAACGTGAAGATGACTTTCGATGGCTCAATTTGGGCAGAGGCGGCACTGTCGATAAGCTTCCAAGTGACGGACGATCCTGGAATTTTCGCTAGCAATCTCATGGAGGGATCTGGTTGGGAGACGTTGCAGACTCCGTGGTGCATGTAAATTGAACTACTTTTGTACATGTTCTTCTGGGTCAAAGGAGGTTAGAGAGAGAAAAAACACAATCCTTGTACACATGTTTAGTATATAGTTACAGAGCTCTGAAGCCACATCGGTTTCACCAAAGTTCTGCAGGTCAGGTCTTCGATTTCAATTGTTTAGAACAACGAAAAGCCTTGAAGATATTTAGAGTGGCAAAGTGCAATGTCATATTTTGTTGTCGTATGACAAAGTTGTCATGTTTTGAAGGAAACATGCTTGCAACACTGCAGAATATTATATGCAACGTTTTCCATATTACACAGGATTTTGAATTATCTGGAGAAAAACTGGAAGATAAGATTCGTCTGCAGGTCGCACTGTTCTGCTGCTGCAGATGGGACATAAATAAATTGATTGGAATATTCAATTCATATGGAATTATTTATATTATTATTAAATCTAGTTTAATAGATTAATCTTGAAATCTACTAAATTGATATTTTACTTAATTTAAATTTAAAATCAAATCGTATAAAAACTATCTCGATATAACTTTGTCGATTTGGGGGGTCCAAAAACAAAATCCAAGATAATCTTTTTTAATATTAAGATTACGGCGTCCTGGATCGATCTTGATTTCGTGATTTAATCAGTCAAATTCGAAATCAGGGTTATGGACACTACTAAATTTAACAACTTTGTTTTTTTTAATTGTTTTTTTAATTATATAATAATAAAAATACACGCTGATCAAACAAAAAAAAAACTATATGTCAAGGTGTTTGTCTCAAACCACGGTGAACTTATAAAAAAGAGGTAAAAAACAAAAAAAGGAGACTTTTCATTGTTCATATTATCAGTCAAGGTCCATAAAAAAAACCGAGTTTTTTGAGCCCTTAACTTGTCAAAGCTTAGGATCTCATCATATTGCAGCCACGGATGAAGCTCTGAAGGGGTTCCAAAATCTGTTGTGCAGCCATAAAGAATCAGCTTCTACAGGATACCCATCTTGATTACGATACCAGCTGAAAGATGCATGGGTTCTGTTCTTTATATCAAGAATGCCATGGCCAAAACTAGCTTCACGAAAAGCTGTGTAGCTTGGCTGTGGCTCTGTCATGCTGCACAATAATAAAAAAAACGATCACCAATGACAATTTAGTCCAACTATGTACTTGCTAACTAAACTGAACTATTCATGAAACACAAATAAAAATAATCTGCAATACTTGGTCGCTAATCCTTCTAGATTTCCTCCGTCTCCGATGGTTATGTAAACGGGGGCAGATTCGTCTCTGATGGGAGTGCACGAGCCATTGACGATTCTATAAGCAATGTTTGATATACGATACTGCAATGCAAAGCAATTCAACGCTGTTATATGCTAGAAAGATGTAGTATGATTCGTCCTATTTTCCATCTCCTGAACAAAACAATTTACTCATTAAACATTCATATTTGGTCCCACATAGATAGCAGTGTTAGCACCAGAAATCTTTATATTTCATCCCCTGAATAGCATTGTAAACGACCAAAACATAATCTGGCAACTGTGTGTTATAGCTTCCTGTCATGAGTGCATGTCAGTGTCTTAACTAGCAGAAGGAAAAGGGCAGAACAAGTTCTTCACGTAAAGAGCCTAAGCAAGGGAGTGATTGGTTCCAGGATGGCAGGATCCATTCTGTCTGCCATTACAGCATAAGCAATAGAGGGGATACCTGCACAGCTGAGACCACCCACTATAAACCTATCTTCATAAATCTTTCATTTCAGCAGCTAGCATAGGTTATTTATGATTCCATATCAAGAATAAGGGATGATGGCCGGCACATGCATTGCTCACTAATGTCACTGAAGTTCAAAATGACTGAAATGCTTTCTGGAGGGAAAATACCATAAATGGAGAATGTGGACTTACAGATCGCTCATAAGCATGAACATGGCCAGCAAAGACAATATCGACTTTGTTCTCCACAAACCAGGGCTCATACATTACTCTCATGGTTTCCCCTTCCATGTAATGATTTACATAACTGTTATACATTGGAGAATGCATAAGAACAATAAGCCATGGTGTCTCGCTCCTGTTTACTTTTGGCAGCTCCTTTTCTAGCCATCTGTATTGAGGAGTGTATTTTCCTGCAAAATATAAAGTCTAAGTGGCACTCTACTAAGAGACTCTTACCAACCAATCAAGTGTTTGGCAGACATGCTAGCAAGACCAATCCAATATTCTTTAGCGGCAGGAAATTATGCTCAATAAAGGTCAAATTGGCTCTCACTTGGAGGCACTTTTCTGTACTAATTCTATTGAAGTGTATCAAGATGATGAACATGTAAATTACAAACGATAGAATGGATCACAGAATTGTCTAGCACTCAAGCTGTAGAAAAAACCAGCTTAAATAACAACATAATTGTTGATTTATGCTACATCTCTCTTCAATGGAGTATAAAAAAGGACTGGGAATGGAAAAATTACCATAAGCTGAGTAAGAGGACATGACAATAATGTATGTCGAAGCTCTTTTGATGGAGTACCACAGAGGAGATGTGCTGCCTGATGATATATACGGGACATGATAACGGCGGGTATAAGGCTTAAATGGGTTGGCGTTCACCCTGCAATGAAATCACCAGGGATTGATCAAGAAAATCATGGTTAAAACCTCAGAGAAACACAAAATATAAGCACCAACTTCGCAATAAAAACTGGAAAACAAGAGGCTAAAAGCAAACTAAGAATACTTGAGGTGCATACAATTTCAGGAGCAAAGTCAATTTCATGATTCCCAGCTGTCCAAATCCAAGGTTGATAAGCAGCAACTCTTTCTACAAACCTTCCCCATGTATCCCACCTTGCGTTGTCATGAAATGGATAATCATTAGCATAAGACAGATCCCCAACAAACAGCAATGCCTGTCCCTTCGCTGGATTTAATTCATAGTGTGTAAGTGTCCTGTTTGAATCACTAGTTTGACCAAGATCACCTGCTCCAAAATAATTTTAGATTAAAGTGAGATGAAAATACAATCTTACAGAAACACTGACACAGGAATATATCACCATTTTTCTTGAAATTGATTTATTTTTTTTTAAATCTGAACTATACCTATGAGACCAAAAGTGTAAGGAACATCAGGACCAGGTTTAGGAGGTGTAAGAAACCAGAATTGTCTTGATGTGTTTCCAATTCCAACCTCATAGTAATATTTGGTATCAAACTGCAATCACAACAAAACTTAATCCCAATTCACAAAGAATATTCTTGAGTGAAAATTAGAGCACACTGCATACCTCCAAATCCTCAATGGTGCAGTGGTGAATATAACCAGAAGTGTAATTGTAGTATTTGTACGTCAAAATAAAACCTTCTGCAAGTTTTTTGAGCCCGCCATTTTCAGCCCAGTAAAGCACTGTCTTCGAACCAGGCTCATCTTGTGTAACCCAGGACACGATCACCCCCTTCCCTTCATGGTCTCCTTGTGTTATATGAACCTTCGGTCATCACACAAAAAATGAAAAACAGAGCACCGTGGTAAGTTATGTAGAAAAACCCAGAATCTGAAGAAGCAATTCTCACCTGTTGGGGAGCATTATAACCAGGAGGGACTCTAAACACATCGCTGTCTAATGGCATATCAAGAGAGAAGTTCGCATGTCTTACGTAACTGCTTGTTATTCCTCCATTAACAATCTCTGCAAAACTCAATATCAAACACACCACAAAAAGAAGAGAATCCCATCTCCTTTCCATCTCTGCTCCACTCGACCGCTTCCAAATTTTCAGGGACTCTGATAAAAAATTTACAGACCATCTCTACAATGGCAGAAGAGCTGGGGTGTTTTTATTGCTGATGCTAGTATGTGGCGCGAGGAATATTCATACTTTGATATGGGTATTTAAGCTTGGAGTACCTTCATCGATGTCTTGAAACTACTTTCCAGATATTGCTGTACTTGGACTGAGAAGTGCAGAGTGTTTGGTTTTATCTATTTATTTATTTACTAACAAGGCCATATTGTTAATGTTAATGTTAAAATAAATACTTGCAAAATTTCTCACCATATATTTGAAACTAGAATAACCATCAATAAAACTCATGACAAAGATTATAAGTTCGATAAGTTAATTTATAAAATTCAAATTAATTTAATATATTATTTTTTAATATAAAATAATATTTTTTTTATTTTTTAAAGAATTGGATCATGTTTTTAATTGATATCAGATAAAAAAAACTGTCAAGTTGACTATATCAAATCAGAATATCTTATATAATTTAATTTAAAATGCAATCTATGAAACAAATTAGGTTGACAGATTTAAATATTAAACTAAATCAAATTTAATAATAATATCAAAGAATGTTTTATTACTGGGGTATTTATTTATTTTAGATCATCTTTTTTTTACCCAATTCCCAGCGTATTTGAGCCTTGTACATTTTTATTAAATTTAAACAATTTCACAACTTGTCTGTCATCCGTATGATAACTACCAGCTTCCCGTTATCAAGTCCCAGCCAACCAAAAGTATAGAAGGGTTGTTGGGTTGAAAGAGGTAGCCAGCGGACACGCCAAGTGAACGGTCAGTCAACGAGGCCACGTGCCGATCATTTGTCAAACCCAATTCTTCCTTGTCATAGGGATGAACGACCTGTAGTCTATCTCGGAGTTAGTTCATCTAGTGACGAGGACAGGTCGTCTATGCACGATGTCTTGTCTTCTAGAAACCACTCACTTGTCCCTTTTTTTTGACGCTTTCTAAAAAAAAATTAGATATTAAAAAATAATTTTAACTACTATTCCAAACATATATTTATTTAATAGTACAACTAAAACTATATTAAAGATACTATTTTAATAAATCTCATAATTAATTGTGTTATTAAATAATGACTAAGTTAAGTTTTCTTTGATTTATCATTTCATTCATTTTAAGAGAGTCGTATATTTATATTGTTTGAATTGTTTTTTTGGTGGTAGAAAAAAAATGAATTTTGATAAATCAAAATTATTATTTTGTGAGGATGTTTCCTTATACAATTATTAAGTCTGTTTGTTATTGTATTATAAAAGATTTTTAAAAAGATTTTTTTTATTTTTTATATTAAATTAATTTTTTTAAATTATTTTATTGTGTTAATATCAAAAATATTTAAAAATAAAAAAAATTAAATAAAAAATACTTTTAAAAACAATATCATCATACTCTTAAACATGAACTAAAATTAGTACAGAAATTGACCGAACAATTCTCTCTTTTTTGCAATGGGCCCTTAACTAATCTGACCTTCCGATGACAAGAGTTTGAGGTCAAAAAGCTTCTGTTGGAGAAACAAAAATGGTTGGGGAGACCAGGGTTATTGATCCCGCCCCGGGTGCCGTTCCGGTTTTGTGTTTGGAACGGAACGTTCCGGTTTCGGTACCGTTCCGGGTACCGTTCCGGTTTTGTACTGTTCATTTTTATTTAATTATATATATGAAAAAAATAAAATATTAATTTAACAAGTATAATTTAAATTCAAGATAAATGAAATTTAAATTATACAATACAAATATAATCTCAAAATTAGAAACATCTTTGAAATTCCAAAATATTATGAAAGTAAAATGTTCTAAAATTAATGAAAAAAATCAGTTTTACACGAACTGCAGATCAAAAGATTGATATTTAATGCGAAATTTAAAGCTCTGCATGTGGTTGGTTGTGATTCATGGCCCATTCATCTATATTTGTCGGTGTATAAAGTCGCACCATCTAGAAAATGTAATTGCAAGCAAGCAGTGGATATCGCAGGCATATCATATCAAATCAAACTCACTCTCGTTAGCAAAATGAGCTTTCCTCTGCTCCTCACGCTTCTACTACTTCTCATCTCAACAAGCCAAGGAAGTGCATCCGAGCATGGGAAAGAGCCTGATCTGATAGAGAAATCCTGCGCAATAATCGTAGGTTATGAAGAATGCGTGGCAATTCTCGGGATCGGACCCTCGTTCCATGAAAGCCACCAAAATCAAACAAATTGGCCTACATCATTCTTGATCTCTGCATAGCAAACGCGACAGAGACTCTCGGAGAAATCCCAAAGCTGCAAGAGATGTACTCGAAACATGACCAGATCGAGGAAGCCCTGAGGTGGTGTGTCACGGCATATGAGAGCGCCATCAAAGATTATTTTAGCAAAGTTGTTGAGCAACTGGGTAAAAAGTCTTATCGGGGAATTGGGGGAATTGATTTAGGGATTTCTGAAATCGGGGAAATGGGTTTTGGGTCTGGTCTGGGGGGGTTTATCAAGTGTAAACGACGTCGTTTTGATTCAAGTGTAAACGACGTCGTTTTATGCTTACACCGGAACGGGACAGCCGGTACAAAACCGGGGCATTCCGGCCGGAATTTGGCCGGAACGGCCGGATCGGTCCGGAATTCTACCCGGACAAAAACGTCGCCGCTTTTGTCCCCGAATTCCGACTGGACCCGGGCCGTTCCCGACCGAACGATGCAGGGATTAATAACCCTGGGGGAGACTCGTTGAAGAACAGGCAACGTTTGGACGATGGTTGTGGGACAACATAATGTTTGCAACAGAGCAAAGCAACACTATGTTCTCATATTTACTCGTACATTACATACCAAGTACAAAATGCAATCCCATCCATTCATAATATTGGAAAATGTTTTTTTTTTCTTAAATATGACAAGTTCTCATGTAAATTTCTAATAATTATCATATTAATAATTACAAGAATTAAACATAAATCAAAATTAAAATAAACTCTTTAGTCTCACTCTTATCATTGGATTGCCCACTAAATAGTTAACTTGTTCTCTTTTTATACGCCGTTAGTTGAACATCAAAGTTAAAATATTAAAAAAAGAAAAGGATTAAACAATAATAATAAAAAGTTTTTCCGACCGATTTGTAATCAAACTGAAGCTTCGAAGGTCTTTTGCATGAAATTTAATAAAATTGAGGTTTTTTATTGAAATAGAAGAATAAAGAGCAAATCTTAGATTTACCTTTAAAGTATTACGTTGTTCTCAGTCTTGCATCCAAATTATTGATAATATTGCTTTAAAGTGTTTTTATTATTTTTTTTACAACAACAAAAAAATTATTATTTTAAAGTGTTTTTAACAAGTAAATCTTCTTCTTTGTTTTAATTCAAGGGTGGTTATTTTTATTATGAGTATGTAAACATAATTTCTCATTAATGCAATACATTTTAGGACATTGAATAACAAACTTCACTTTGCTATGGTTTTGAGAGTTGGTTCTGCCATTTAATCTGTGTTGAAAACTAAGGATAGAATATGATAGCTAATTTATAATAATAAATATATAAATAAAATTAAAGAACAAGTATAAAAATGATATTTTTTTAGCTTTTTTATATCTCTTTATGCTTGTGTATTATGTTTCTAATGAAAATCATATATATAAGTCTTAAGTACTGGACAATCAAAATATTAAACTACTCAAAGAAAATCTTAATCTATTTAAAATATAATATTCTAATTAAACAAACATTCTAATATATAAACGTGTTTATTACAAAAAAAACAATTCATTAATAATTCCTATATTAAGTAGGATTTCTCTTTTAACTAAAATTTATCTTAATATTTTGAAGTTATAATAATATTAATACCCTTATAAACTCTAGATTCTACTATCCATTGTTATTAAAATTCAACAATCGCTCCATAATGTTCAATTGGGCTTCGAATGTTATACAATCAAGGTTCTGCATCCTGGGCCTGCAAACGACCATGGGTATAACAGTTTTGGTATACGTGATAGAAAAGAAGGGATGGGCCTTATGTTTTGGGCTTCCTAAAGGGCCCATGGTCGTTTCTATCATCATTTTAGCAGCTGGCATTCCTTTTTTATCGTTTCAAAAGCCCATGGGTAGCCTTTTCACCCCGTTTTCAGCGCCCTCATCATCGTCCCCATCTACGAAAAAGTAATGGTCCTTATATTTGCACTGATAGCTGCAGCGTTGCTAGAAAAAAAGAGACGCGATCGACAGCCTTAACCCTTCAGGCATGAGTGTTGTTTCCACAGCTTTTTTTTAATAGGCAGTGCAGAAGTTTTCACCTGCTAGGACAGCTTGAATTTTTCTACGACGAAGCAACTGGTGGGACAAGAAGTAATAACAGTGCAGTGTTTCTTAGTGAGATTGGGATTGGAATTTGGTTAAGTACTGCAACAGTTAAGATCATCGAAAGCCCCGCTGGCGGAGAAGACAAGGGCTGGCTAAGGAATAATCTTAATAAAAGCAGGCTTGATTATTTCTACCGGGAGTTGACTGTGATTAATCGTAGTTTATTTGTGGATTTCTGCTGTTTATAAGGGTAGAGGTGGTGCAGCTGGGACGGCGAGAGATGAGGGTGTCGTTGACATGGGTGATGATCCTGGAGCCTCGATGAAAAAAAGAGGAGGATTGAGGTGAATACCGAAGCGTAAGCATTTGCGTTTGCTTGATTTGGTTTCTTTCAATATCTCTACTGATAACCTGTTTCGTTTTGAATGTAAAATTTTATAATTGTTTGATATTATGGTTAGCTTGGAGAGAAAAAAACTGTTAGTCAAATGGTTTTTTATTTTATTTTTTACATCAGTTTTTATATATATTTGTGTTTTGAACTTTAATTTTATAGACTTTGAAATAACCTGTTTTTTTTTATGGAGAATTGTTTTATTTATTTATTTTATATCCATTAACTTATCTCACAATCGTTTTAACTGAATATATTTTAATATATATGTGTGTGTGTTTATTTAAATTATAATTAAACATATTTTTTAAAACCATGATTATAAGAGATACTACAAATTAATATATGCACACTTTTAGTGGGCAAGTGTTTAACTTTGGGGATTGGGATTTTTCTTTAATGAACTCTTGTAGGCAAAGTGAATGGACAAGAAATGTTTTTTTGAAGAAAGGAAAAGCTGTCATGGATGCCATTCACATCATGATTATGACATTGTTTAATTTTGTTTGTGGCTTAGTCATGTTTTAAAAAATATATTTATTTATTTAAAGTTATTTTTAAAATATATTATTATTATTATTATTTTAATATGTTGATATTATAATTAAATTTTAAAAAATATAAAAATATTATATTAATATATTTTCTAATAATTATTTTAAACAACAATCTTTACAGTACTGTAAAACAGTTAATAAAAAAAAACATTGAAGAATCGTGCTGTAAATTAAAAGAATTGCTTTTGTAAATTAATGATGTTATCTGGGATCTGCCAATCGTACCTTAATCTTGCCTGGAATTTTGTCAGTTTGCGTCTGTCGTTTAGCCTCCGGTCATGTAGTCAAATTGGAGGGCGGCAGAGGCACTTCGAGCCGGAGGTTGACTAGAAATAGTAGTTGAATAATATAAATTATATTTTAGAATTTTGTTTATAAATTTAAGTTTTTAAATTAGATGGTTCCTTAATATGATATCAGAACCTTGTTGACCCAGCAGTCACGAGTTCGAATCTTATCATTCTCATTTTATTTGATAAAAATCAAACACAAGGTGATGTAGACCTATACAAATATAAATTATATTCTGGAGCTTCACTTATAAATTTAAATTTTTGGATAAAATGATTCCTTATCAATTACAATCTATTGCTAAAATTCTGTCTTCCCCATATGATAAAAAAAATATTACCCCAAGCAAAGTAGTCTTCGACAGATCAGTCGCCACTAAACAGAA
The DNA here is from genome assembly GCA_029228465.1 of Salix viminalis. Lineage (NCBI taxonomy): Eukaryota > Viridiplantae > Streptophyta > Magnoliopsida > Malpighiales > Salicaceae > Salix > Salix viminalis. The sequence continues at coordinate 14,869,889 of CM055427.1, forward strand.
GCTCTATCCACTACAGACTTTTTCAGGGGGAGGGGGGGCGAGGAAGGACTCCTATATCGAATAATTTTTTTTATTGCTGGCTTATATCAATTATAGTTTTTTAATTATTAAATAATTGATTGTTTTTCTTAATTTGTTTTTACTTTAAACCAGGAGGTGATAAAAGATTGATTGAAATCACCAGTGATTAGAATGGAGAAAGCAGTGAATCCTAAGAGTTTGTTTGATAATGCGTTCCAAATGCATTTTTAAAAAAAAATTTATTTTTTTTATATTAAATTATTTTTTTTTGATAATTTTATATTATTTTTATTTATTGATGTAAAAAATTATTTTTAAAAAAAATACAATTTTAATAAATAAAATACTTTAAAAACAATTTTAACCACAATTATATATATATATATATATATATATATATATATATATATATATATATATATATATGTGTGTGTGTGTGTGTGTGTGTGAATTTCGCAATCATTTCATACAGGTCAATATTCTTCTCACCCATTGTGGAACACATTGAAATGTATTCTTCTTTGTCCTGTATGGACACTAGAGAGTAGAGGCTAAACGGCCTCGTCTCTTAATAATGTGGTCGATGTTTTGCATGCACATATCACTATGCAAGTATGCATCATCATCATTCGACCAAAATTATTTTCAACAGAGCCAGTGACATGATGGCAACATGAAGACGAGCGTGCTTGGAAAATAAGAATGGATAACTATCTTAAAAGTGTTCGAATGTTAATATATGACCTCATATTTAAACTTTAAATTAGTAATATGATTATCATTAAAAATTTATATAATTATTAATTTCTATGATTTATAAAATTAATTAAAATACATGCAATATAATCTAGACATCAACCCTTAATAACAATTAAAAAAATAGGTATTAAAATTAGTAAAGTAGGGTTGAATCCATGATGATATTGGGAGCATTAGCATTTTGCAATCTGCATATCTTTATAATTTCGTAAAACAAACCATAATTCAACATATATATAAGGAAAACATAGGGGATTTCAGGGCTCCAGGGCCACTTTGGTGACGATAATCATCATGTTCACCCCCTCAAAATCTCCCCTTTCTCGACCTCCTACTAATATAAAAGGACTGGAAAATACGGGGATTTTTTTTTAAAAGAACTTCTTCATACACACGCAAGCCATTTTAATTAAATAGAGCAGTGCCTCTCTCTTTTCTCTTCTTCCTCATGGGATCTTGGCTCTCCAGCCAACTGTGTGGTTAAGAGTTAGGAGGCTTTGCCAGTCAAACATTTTCCGTTGACGAAGGGAGAAGTGGCTGAGTGAGGGAAGTCTTGATGTGGGTCTGAGCCCTGCTGATTCCATGCTCAAGAGTGGACTGAATGGCAGCTTTTTCCAGAGCCAAAAACTTCTTCTCTTCATTCTTGCCCCACAGGACCAGGTACAATCCTACGATGATCAACGCTGCCCCGATGATCCTGCACACACAAAATCATAGCAAACAAACAAGCAAAAGGGGTCAGAAACAAATTGCCATTAAATGGGAAGGAAATTTCGGTCATTCAAACTTATCAAAGATAAGAATCCCAAAAAAAAACAGTGTCAATCCTATGGTTGGGGGTAGACGTGGAGCCAGTAGAATGCATGATAAAATATAACAATAAATAAATGAACAAGGGACCTACCCTCCTAAATAGAACTCTTCCCCTAAAGCGATGGAGGCCATGATAGCGACAACAAGAGTCTGAACAGGTTGATAAACAGCCACAAAGACAGGGCCACCTCTGTCAATGCACCATATCTGTACAGCGAAGGCAATCCCTGACGCGACCACTCCCTGCAATTTTCCACCAAAAAAAGAAGTTTCTTGCTCACTTCATTTTCAAAACGCCCACCACTCTACATTATTGCATAGCCACTTCTGGATCATATCATGTAACAGCTAAAGGGAAGCTTACAGAGTATACAGCCAAATAAAAAAATAAAGTCTATCGATAAAGATAAAGGTGCATGGCTGATTAGGGTTTCCACATGTCCAAGAACTACTCCAAAATTGCCCTTTTATCTCTGATCTACGACTTTACAGGCTTTTAACAGTCTAAAGCACTCGTTGGGCTGTACTCCTCTCTCAGTTTAATTTGACAAGCCATCTTTTCATGATTGATAATATCTGTGTTAGACAGGATTTCATATTAAAAATAAAAACTAGTGAATAAATATCATGACCCAGGATTTGATTTATCTTGCTTTCGGTTGTCATGATCAATGTTCCCTGATAAAAAAAGGAATACTTAAGCAGGTCCAAGTTAATTAAATCGACTAATCCCATGCTGTGTATACCATGATGTTCGGTTTAGGATATTAATTAGCTCAGACCAGGAGACTGAATCTCAAAGAGGAATACATTACGGGTGAGTTTGATAGATAGAATACTAGTACCGCATAGAGGATAGTGAAGAGTTCTCCACCAGAGTGGAAAATCCAAGACTGCGGGTCTCTCTCCATGAATGCAGCAATAACCAAGAACTGAATAAGCCCGAAGAAACAGGTGTAAGAGGTGACCGAGAGCCTGGCAGGGTACTTCTTCAGAACTGGTGCCTGCAACACAAGCCAGCCAGACCAGGCCAAGCAATGGCCGATGAGGTAGATGCAACCAAGGGTCCAGTTCTTGCCCCTGGCATCTCCAAGTGAAACAAACATGGGTGTGGGTCTGTTTAGATGCGGAGCTGGGCTGTATATGACTGGACCATTGTATAGAGTGATCACTGAGGCCCCTGCTACACAGCAGATAGTTCCTAGTACTTTTGATATCCCGTCTCTTCTGTTTATTCTAACTTTCTCTATCCTGCAAAATATATAAAACAAAATAACACATTTCAGGAAAAGAAATTTAGGTGGCAGGTGTATGCTTACACTTGCTGCAGATTTGTAGGTGTACTAAATTAAAAGTTTGACTCGATGTGAGACTGAGAGATAGAGGTAAGGAAAGGGGGCTTGCCGCAGTAGAGCTGCCATTAGAAAGGTGATGGCAGGGACAGAGTTTTGGATTGCTGATGCGAAAGTCGGCGAGGTGTTGTCCAGGCCCAGCAAGTAAAATCCCTGGTTCGCTGTTATTCTGCTCGTCACATGCACAGGAAACAAAAAACGAAAATGAGTTATACTGTTATAGTTCTTTTTTGGAATCTTGATTTTCTTCCTTTCTTTCAATTTCGAGTTATATATTGATCATACCCGACGAGGGCAAGGAGGAAGAACTGAAGGGCAAAGTTGAGAGTCAGCGCTGGCCTCTCCTTCCTGAATAAAGAAAAAAGAAGAAATCGTTTTCCTTAAACGTACATACATAAAGATGGCTGATGAGAAAATGGGTTAGATTAATGGATACCAGTCCCGTACTTTTCAAGAAAATATGCAAAGGGAAGGAGCAGAAGCAAAGCGATGATGTTCCTGTAAACTGGGAAAACAAGCTTGCTAACTCCCATATTTAGGGCAGCCCTGGAGACCACATGGAACCCTGCATAACCAAACTGCAGGGTCAACATGGCCAGGTGCAGCTGGAATCTTTCAGGAACTGAACACCACATTGTCCTTGAAGAGGCTGAACCACCTGCATCCGCCATTGTTAGACCAGGACTTGAAGAAACTAGCGGTAGAAATAAAAGGATGGGTTCAAGAAGGAAGAGAAGGGAAGCTGTGAGGAGCAAAGGAAGAGCTGGGGTGGTATAAATAAGTAGGAAGTGAGTGAAATAGAGGGAAGGCATTGTGATGTGGAAGGTTGTGGCCCACATGGGCCCTGATATTTTTGAAAAAGAGCCCACATGGGCCCTAATATTTTTGAAAAGAGCCCACATGGGCCCTTAAAAGACGTTATGTCAATTGTTAACAGCCTTCAAATGGTTTTGACTGTCTCCCACATTTTTTTCTATTCCAATTCCACCCTCCATTGCTGACACCACAACCTCTATAACAAGAGAGAGAGGGGAGGGAGATTGTTATCTAGCAGGCAAGGTCTGGTTTGGCACCATGCCATTAATGATGATGACTGTGAGGGATGAGCCGCCATTGATAGATAGCGCGCACGAGTGGAGGTGGGTACCCCCATGCGTTCTCATCCCAATGAGGAAGGGTGCTTGTCAATATAATTTAAAAGTGTTTTTAAAAATATTAAAAACAAAATTACTTTTTATTTTAAATTAAAATTTTGTGTGTTTTAAAATTAATTTTATATATTAATATTAAAAATATATATTTTAATACATTTTTAAATAAAAAATATTTTAAAAAATAACTTTAAATAGAATTGAAACCCTTAAAGCCCACACCATACCACCTCCACATCTATCACTAGAGCTTTTACATTTATTGTGTGTTTTCTACATGTTATTTAATATATATATATATATATATATATATATATATATATATATATATATATATATATATATATATATATATATATATATATATATAATTTAAGGGTACAGGTGATTAATACCATCATTCTTTTTTCAAAAATAAAAACACAATTATACGTATGATTGACATGCAATTTATTTTTGATCTTGTAATTGATGTATATAGATCATATCAAAACAGTCTCTCTTTTTTTATTTCATTAATAAATACCCCGTAAGGAATTTAATGTACTATAGTTTGGGTCATAATTCATTATAGTTTAGAGAATTTAATGTGCTAATGAATACAAAACGAATGATTTAATTTTCATAACCACCAATATTAAATTACAATATTAGAATTTATTTATATATACTTGCTAGGAAAGAGAATAGAAAATTACAAATTTAAATTGGTTAAAGCAAGTAAACTTAGCATGTATATTTTGAGAACCCTGCCAATCATATAGCGACACGTACAAGAATTTATTTTTAGAAAAACAGAATTTTATTTATGAGAATAAAGAAAGATTCAGTTTAAGTGGTTAAACCATGAGAAAAGGGAAAGCATAGTATATCCTTTATGTATTTTATTATCATAGACGAGCCTCTCTCTCTAAAGTTTTCCATAAACCCTGCAAAATTATTCTCACTCACCGCACACGCACCTCACTTTGCGTTGCCATCAATATTTTTGAGGAAGAAAAAAACTCAGCAGAGAATACTTTATTTTTATTTTCTATTATCCACAAATGTGGATGTTATTTGCAGACCGAAGTACCTTCATCCAAAATTATATATAGATACATATTGGATAAATAGAACAAATTTATTATGTTATTACAGTAATTAGTGGTATTTTATTAATGATTTTTCATTACGAGTCAATAATTTTAGCCTAATTTCTTATACATTAAAAAGATTTTAAAACAATATAGGTCTAACAGATGTATCTAATCAAAGATATTTAAGTTTGTTGATAATAAAACCCAAGATAACATGGATTTAGAGAACGTGTCAAACTCAAAACATTTGACTTTGATAATCAGCAAAACCTGAATAAAGATGAATCAAATGAACATGTTAGACCCCAAATATCTAGGTTTAGATATTGATTGAACCCAAGAAAAGATATGGCGAACTTGACAAATCAAAAACATTTAGGTTTGACAATCACTCAAACTCAAAGCAATATGGGTTTGACTAAATGTCAGATTCAGAATACTTGAGCTTAACAATCAACTGAACTCAATATAATATAGGTTTGGTAAACATATCAAACTCGAAACACCTAGAGTTGGCAAACCCAAAGTAATATAGGTGTGATGAATATGTTAAACCCAAAATATTTGAGTTTGACAATTAATAAAACCCAATAAAATATGGATCTAACAAACATGTCAAATCCCATGACATTTGGGTTTGATGATCATCAAAACTCAAAATAATATGGGCATGACAAGTATTTGGATTTGACAATCAGCAAAAACCTGAGCAATACAAGTCTTGCAAAATATGCAGACCCAAAGTACTTGAATTTAAAGATTATTGAGTTATACAATTATGCATTGAATCTTGTATGATCTTCTAGATGGAAAGTTTGGTAGGCATGATAAACCTTCGGGGATGTTTGATACTACATTTCAAAAATGTTTTGAAAAAATAAATTATTTTTTATTTTAAATTAACTTTTTTGATATTTTAGACTATTTTTGATGTGATGATGTCATAGTTATTTTACAAAAATAAAATATATATCATTTTGATAAATTTATGAACAAAAAACTATTTTCAAAAACAATTTCAACCAAACTCAAAAACAAGTACTTCATGTCTCTTCATCTATAATGGTCACATGCTTCATTCAAGTCCAGGGTAATGATCTCCCTATATCACTATAAATACAAAATGTCTCCCAAGTAGCCCATCACATGTCTAATCTTACCATTGAATTATTTGAAAATTAAACTTCATAATATATTTTGACTTGCTTTTTATAGGGTTATCTCGGTCACATGATTCAGGTTGTGGTTTTGATAAGTTAACCTAGGTTAACTCAAGTTGTTTGTTTTTTGAGTATTTTATTTTCAACTTTATTCTTCAATATTGGTTTGATTGGAAAATTGAAATTTCATATTATTATTTTTTTCAACATGCTTTCAACAGTGTTATCCAGATTATCATGATTTGGGTCGTGGACTGGACTTATCAGAAATAACCTGGGTTATTTTGAATCAATTCGATATGTTTTTTATCACAATATTTGAAAGAAAGAAAAATACTATCTTTGGTTTTTTTAAGCAAACTTAATCTGTAACAATTATCTCTATAAACTTGTCAGGTTAATTGGGCTGGTTAACCTTCGATAATTTTTTTACTAAAAAAATAAATGCTAACATCTAAATATTATTCTATATTAAAAGAAAATTATCTAGTCCATACACACCACTGAGAAATAATGTAAATCCCCTACTATTTGGAAGTAGTCACATCAAACACATAATTCTTCATCAATCATGATCTTGCTAGGAACTAAGAATCCAACCGACGCTATGATATTTCGACAAAAACATGTCTATTTGAGCATGATGCGAAGGTAAATCACTCCACTTGCGACCAAATCATCACCCCTCGGTTCCTTGATTGAAGTCTGGACAAGAAATCCACTAGCGTAGATTCTGCAAAAATTAATATCCACAAAGAAAAAGGGAAAACTTGAGCAGCTAAAATCAGATTCTGCAAGTTACTAGATGTTTGTTTGGTTTTATTGTAGTTTTTTTTTAAAAAAAAACTAACTATTTTTTATGACTATTATTTGTTTTTTTAAATACTTCTAAAATTACTTTTTCTCACTTAAAAATACTGAACTAATTGTTTTTAAGTGGTTTTCCTATGATTTTGATGAGACGATTAAAAAAAAATAGAATGATTATTTCAATTTAATTCCTAATAAAAAATACGACTCCTTTGAGTTTCGATGCAGGTCCACCAAAAGTTAGAAAGAAATGGAAAAAATATCTATCACTTTGGTAAAGGGACCGTTGTATAGAAAAAAGTAGGTGCCACCAGGAGGAACCCCACTCCTGGTGGAGAACTAGTTAATCAGAATTAAAGTGTGAATTATAATTATGATTAGTTTTATAAGAAATGGATCCCTCTCCCACAGGTTGCTGAAAAGAGGGCTGTGCTCTGAAATCAACTAACCTTGCTTTAAGAGACACGCTGCCCCCCCTCAATTGAGACCGCCATCATTCTGAAATTCAAGAAAAGTGGCCCTCCCTGCCCGGGAAGAACACATGAAATGAAGCCTTTTCCGTCTTTCGGATTGCTTTTATTATAAGCTCATATGTACGTATACATGACATATAATAATAATACTAATATTATTATTATTATTATTATTATTATTATTATTATTATCATTATAAGTTGGGTCTTGCAGGAGAAGAAGAACTTGGTCTGGCCGGCCTGCGTGAACCGGTCGGACACCACCCTGACCATTCCAGCTGTGATCTCAATTGCATTTGCACACCTTCTTCCTCTTTTGGGTCACACGCCTGGCAGCTTACACGAGAGAATCTTCAGAGTTTGTGTTTGCCTGGTCTAGGTTTGAGTCGACTCGATCATTTGACTCGGACTTAAACAGGTTCCATTCCCCCCTTCCTTTCATTAGAAGTGGAATGAAACATCTAGAAAAACTAGCTCACATGGTAAGAGTTTGAGTTAACAAGTTTGTCTTTCCTTGTAATTTCGGGTTTGAGACTTTATGATTGCTAATATGATAGTCAATGGAAAATTTACATAATCATTAATTTCAAGACCCGTAAAATTAATTAAAATGCATGCAAGTTGATCAAACAACCATGTTAATAAATAAAAAAAAGAGTGTAAAAGGCGAAAATTTTTGACATAATAATGATACTTCTATAGTGATGTTTATTGTAATAGAAAAAGGTTGAGAAACACGGGATTTCATTTTTCACTTTAATTATCATCCTCTGTTTGTTTTTCAGAGCAGAAAGCAAGAGATCCCGAATATTCAGAAATGGTAGGGAGAAATTAGAGACGAGTGTGGTGGACTTTCATCCATCCATGATTCGTCCTAGACATAGAAAAAGTTGAAAGATCCTGCCTAAAAAATGTTTTCTGGGAGAATATCCGTACCTTGAAGACCATTAATTAAAGAACTTGATCATAGAAATTCTCTTTTTGAATAAAAATATGCTTGAATATACCAATACTAAATTTCTTTTTTTCCAATCTATCTAAAAAAATACAGACTATTCAATGAGGAGAGTAAATGATTCATCAGTTAATTGCTCTATGTTTAGTGTTTATTTTACTTAGTGGTCAGTTTTTTTTAGAAATATATAAATTATAGTTTTTTTTTTTAACTAAGATTTCAAGAGATAGTTTTTGGTTGAACTCATGTGAAAATTGTTATGTTTATTCATTAATCAAATACTTTTAAATATATAATTGAAATAAAAATACAGATCACACCACATAAATAATTATAGACCTCGTGATTGACGAGTTAGTATTTTTTATTTTACTCAATATTTTGATGCTTTTGAAAGAATTTAAATTAATAGATAAGATGGTAATGCAATCAAATATGAGCCCTTCGAGATGTTATCATGAATCCAACAAGATGTCATACTTATTTTTTTTTAAAGTTTGACCATATGCTAGATCTAGTTAAACTTAGATTACTCATGTTAAAACCATGTAGTTTTTTTTTACATGAATTGTTCATGTCCGAGGTAATCATCTATCTACATCTATAAATATATAAAATGTCTCTCAATGATTCTACCATATTTTTTATTTTTGTTGATGTTGCGCAAGAAATATTTGTCTCTTATTAATATAATAAAAAATAAAAGATTTTATAGTTTTTTATTTTTCTAGAGACGGCAAGGCATAGAGGTTATTAACACTCCGTGAATTACTAATTTTATCATTTACTGCGTAGTCCTTCAAGTTAGGATTTCTTTAATTTAGTGTCTATCTCATTTGATATTATTAATTTTATCATCGAAGATTTGTGATCAGTTTTGGCTAGCCATGGATGACCTCTACAGTTTAGCTTCCGACAAGATGTGAAGAAAAGGACTCAGATTTATTTTACCTCACCACACGAAATTATTGGTGTCTGTGGGACTCAAGCTGGCCCTGTCCCCTTGATCTCCTTCCATTAGCGTAATCAACTCACCTTAAATAGTACGGACATGCTTAATTATGAGTTCAAGCACGCACGACTCTCCTTGTTGACTTTACTATAAGTAATTAGGCCTTTAAAATTTCAGGGTAATAATAAAAAAACCGAGAGTCTATGGTTCGATATATTTTTAATGGAGTAAATTAATATAATGCACGGTATGTGCTTAAATTTCCATGAATCAGTAGGCATTAATTCTTGAGTCGGTGTGCTTAGATAGTATAGAATTTGTTTCACATTATCCCTGAAGTTTGGAAGAAAAAACTAGTAATGTTCTTTTTTAAAGGAAATAATAGTTTGAACATAAATAATTTATTTAAAATATAAACAAAAAGTAAATTATTTTCTAGCCATAAAAGAGATCTTAAAAATTATTAAAATTAACAAAAAAAAATTAATCATCATTAAAAAAAGTAATAATACTTGTTTTGCAAAGAAAATAAATGAGACATCTTGATTGAGATCTATTCTACTAGTTTAGTACTGTGATGTGAGAATTCTGTAAGCAGTATTGATCAATTAAAAATAAATGGTATTTTTTTAATAATTTTATTATATCATATATATCAAAATCATTCAAAAAGTTTTCAAAGGGACGTGACATGATGACAGAAAAACTTACGATTTACTCAACAAATCTCAAGTTTGAGTCAAGAAATGTATTCTTTGTAAGAAGTCTGAGACAATCAGAGTTTTACTCGCTTACTTAGACCCTATAAAATACACTTTTCAGGGATGAAATTTTCTCGTATAAAAAAAAATCATTCCAAAACATCTAAAAAAATATGAATTTAAATTATTTTTTAAAATAAAACACTAAAAAAAAACTATACCGAGAGCACAAGAATAACTTGAAAGAACAACTAATTAAGTAGATTAAGGGCGGGAAATAGCGTAATCGAGAAGTCCATATATATATATATATATATATATAACTCAAGTTTTAAACACACATTATTATGATTAAGACATTAGATGAGAGCGTTGAATGTCAACAAGATTGATCATAAACTAGATGAATGAATCTCGAACCATTTTCCTCACGCCTAATTAACATCATGTCAAGCACTTTGTGTTCCCATTAATTAATTTGCATGGACAACGTTGTCTCGATTATTTCGATGATTCATTATCAAGTCACCTTCAATGTTCCTGTTCTGCATGAATCTTACCATCTTACATTGATTAGATTCGTTTTAGACTAGTTTTGTTTGGCATTGTATTTTTAAAAAAAATCATTTTTTTTTGTTTTAAATTATAATTTTTTTATATTATTTTGATATATTGATGTGAAAAATAATAATTATTTTTAATATATTTTTGAATAAAAATTACTTTAAAAATTAATTATAATTACGTCATCTCATACATTACAAAGGTGCTGCAGACATAGGCCAGTAGCTGAATTCTGCCCCTGGTGTGACAGGGTCATTGCTGAATGCTACATCGCATTGGAATAATTTGGATAGCTCTCACCCACTCCAGGCATGCGGTTGAAGCAGGGGCAAAGTTGGAATTTAATGAATGTAAGGAAATTCGATAGAATATATTTACAAATAACGTAAACTAATAAGGGCTACAGAGTATAATTAATTATTGGAGGATGCAAAGTGTAAATATTTTCCAAAATATGCCTTCAATTGAAGGGTGTATTTAAAAAATGCTGTAAGTCTAGGGTTAATATAATTACATTATCTAGTTTGGGATGCATTGTCCCGCCTGAGGTTGAAAAAAGCGGTAAGGAACTTCTTTCGATCTTTATTTTAGCATCGCCTTGTACATGGCGGATAAATTATTATTTAGTCTCTTTTTTATAATTTTGCAAACCAGTCCTTTTTTTTTAATACCAGCACATTAAAGTATTTAAAAAACACTATACTTTTTAAGCCAAAAACAATTTTTCATAAAAAAAAATTGAAAACAGAAGCTAAGCTGTGTCAAACAATCCCTTAGAGCCAAAGCAGCTACCATCCTTCGGAAAGATCCCTCTAGCTTTATGTGGGCTGGCTTTTTTTTTCTGGTGCTCACACACTATCAGATAAACGCACTAGTGATTCTTTATTGCTTTTGTGTGGCGCTATAGGCACATAAAGTGATTCCACCCACCACGCTATCACTATACGAGAGGTTAAGACAGTGATATTTGGTGAAAATAGTCAAAAATTCTTTTTTCAAGACACCCAGCATGATTAGACAGACTCGATTAATTTCACAAATTGCGTGTGACATGGCCTACTGAGCTCAAATTAATAAAGGGTTTTTGTACCCTGAAGGAAAAAGAAAAAAAAAACTAATAAAGGCCTTTCATCAATCTTCTATAGATTGATGTCTATCGTCAAATTCCTTCTTTTCGGCTGGAAATATTTATTTATGATCAAGGACAAGAGTCATTAAAATTGACCTACCTTATTCAGCTGCGTGGCTCTATCCTGCTTTTCGGCTTCTTCTTAGCTTTACGTCTACAGCAAAAATAGATTTGTAAGATACAAAGAAAAATCTTCTTAGAATGACATCTATAGCACATATTAAATACCATATCAATAGAACCATATGTTGGCTTTGGTTTTGTCCGCTGAATTTATGCATCAAAGATCAAACATCACAAACATGACTTCAATCAAATTATCATAAATAAACGAAACTCTAAAACCAGTTCTGGGAATACAAGGTGCTTGGAGGGGAGAGTTGTGGAAGAAAAGGCAAGCTAACAACTTGGGAAAGGAAAAACTACCCGATATGCAATATTTTTTCTTTCAGAGCCATCGATATTACGCAATCTCATTTGTTCATCAAGATCAATCTTTCCGCATCTAGCCCACAACTCCAACACTTGCCGGACATGAAATGGTGGAGTTGGTAGAGCAGTCAATTCCAATAGTTGCCGGGCATCAAATAACAATATGGAACAGGAAAATCCCTGGGCTAAACAAAATATCAGAAGCTATAGAGACGATCTTCACAGTCCACGCATATACACATGAACAAGAACAGATACAAATTCATAGCTTGTGTATTTGCTAGATCAGTCAATTCCAATAGTTGCCAGACGCCAAGGAGCGTAGGGAACAGGTAGATCCCAGGTTGAAACAAAATATCAAAATCTTCATATTCTTATATCCAATGATAACTACGAGTACACAAGCCTGGTGCAATTTGACTAAGGGTCTTCTAGCAAAACAAACACACAAGAATGACAATTCACAAAAAAAGTGCCATGCTTACCTTGTAGGGAAAACGTTTTAGAATCTAAGATGTAGTGGCTTGAAACGTCGATACCATCCTCAATCAAAACCATCTTTGACTTTTTCTCTCTCTTCATTTATTGCTTTTCCACTTTTAGTATCCACGTTCATGGGAGCCACAAGTCTCCATTACTATTCTCTTTGAACTGCACCAGAGTAAAGGGTCCCTTAACTGGGGTGCCCCAAGCCCACCATAGAAGTCCAAGTTGATGAAAGCATTCAATTGCATGCTCATTCATTTTGAGAAGATGATATTGGAATATTTGAGCAAAAGATGCTGTGACAATCTTCCATGGGAGACAGAAGATTCCTAGGTGGTCATTTTCAAGATCCTCATCACCCATCGCATGGGTCTAGCACGCAGAATCAATGGGCAACACAAAACTGGCTGTTCACAGTAGATGAGCTCGTTTAAGGCTTGAAATTGCGTTCAACATCCACTCAACAAGGCAATTCTTTGTATTCATGAAACAATTTCAATGCCAATAAGAATTACAAGTCGGTGTACATGAGTAGTCATATCACAGCAAATCCATGCAACTAATGAGCTATTAGTGATGCAATGAGCTCTACATAATCACCTGAAAAACTTATTTAGGGTTTTACTTTAACATAAAAATGATTTATACAAGGTCTACCCTAATAGCAGCATCAAGAATAAGATACGTGGCTCTTAGACAACTCATTGATTATTTTAATCCTTTTGAAAGAAACATCCATGATCGATGGACATTAAAATTTGCTTGAACTTCTCTGTCTTTTTCAAGATATACAATTAAAGGAAGCACCTGCTTACAGGCAGGGGTTATAGATGGTGGTTTTAGAGGATAAGTATTTCACAAATTTTACAAGCCTTCCTTGTACTCTCTTACCAAACTATAGAAAAGGAGTTCATGTTCTATTATTCAATAAAAAGCCAGTCCCTCACCATTTGCTACCAGAAACTCCATTAATATACATAATCCAATATTTTCTTCACCTCGTTTAAATCTGGGCAACGAGATTTCCCTAGAAAATCTGGTTCCATTCAATGAAAGCATTGTATGGAGCTCAATATTTGGAGATATCGATGGACCAGGGGTTAGAATAATAGAAACTTTGACAAATGACCTTATTAAGTTGATGTTAACATAGCATTATAGCATAGAAATGCACGCAATGATGATATTCAAGAAAATTAAGACAGCAACACCTGACGTTTTCAAACTATCAATGTGCATGTACATCTAGTGGATGAAAATCATAGATGATAGAGCCCTGATTATTTAGGTTCACTTCATACCCATGTTGACACATCATAGTTGTACACGAAAAAGAAGCTAACAAGGAGATGCTCAATCCTTCTTTTTATGATAAGAATATCCAACTTACCAAGGTAAGTCTCAAGCTCTAAAAATCATCAACTTAACACCAGATCAATCTAGAGATTCATTCTAGTGTATTTCATTGTTTCATACATGGTTAATTGAGGAATTTAGCGTCTTAGTTTTCAATTTTTGTTCTTCCCCTAAATGGCATGACCAAGCATTTATATGATCATATTAGGAGATCAGAATTAATACTCTCCTTCTAGAATATGTTGCCATTGATACCATGTTTTCCCCTAAATTCCATAGCCCCGGTTCCATTTGGTTTCTCATTTCTTAGGGCACATTTAGAGCAGTAAAAAAGGAACAGCAATAATCACCAAATGGGACCAATAATATTACAAATCAAGACATGATTGTAATGCCTAAATATATAGGAAAGCGATTCCGTCGCTAAGAGAGATTTCGAGCCATTCCTAAATGCAACAGTGAGGGCACTTACGAGTCCCACAGCACAGCAGACATCCACTGACAGACTTAGGCACAAGTCCTTCTTCAACTTCAATTTTAGCTTGTTGAATCTGCAATATTAACCATCAGGAAAGAGTGGCATAACATGTAAATATCTCAGAACGAGCTTGTAAAATAGATGGACAAGAAATCAGATGTCATCGGTACTGACTGTATCTATCATTCTTCTAAACAGCCTTGAAAAGAAGACATTGTTCTTATCTTGTTTCCACTGGTATTCACTTCATCACGCGTTTGATAAAGTCGATAAGCGCTTGAATTGCAGGGGAGTCAAGGCGTTGCCTTAGCAGGTCCTCCATTGATCCCTCGTTTTGGTTTTCCTGGTGGTTTCTTGTCTCTTCAGTTTCCAAGGTTGTGGAAAATAAATAAATGGTGGTGGACTGGGCTCTCTGAGCTGGACCTCAGCCTAAGCCTCGCTTAAAATGCATCCATAGTGCATACAAAGGCCCGTTCATCCCGTCCTCATTTCACACAAGCCCAATTTCTAAGTTTGATAGTATTTACTTTTCGGTCAGGAAATTAGTTGAAAGTGACCGGTGTGGACCAGCACAAAAGGTTAAGGGACCATTGTGCCACCTCAAACTATAGGCTTAAAAGATAAACAGCCAATCTCCATAGGGAGATGAAAACCTAGGACTCCCGGTTGGTTCGTTGGCTGGGAGCCCTATCAATCCACCTTATTATATTGCCTAATGTTTGTCTTCCCTTGTAACTTTTTTTTTCTGGGATTAGGTGATGTTCATATAAAAATTATTATATGTTTAATATTATTTTTAATATTAAAATAATCTAAAAATCATCAAATAAAAAAATTAAATTAAATTTTTCAAAAATATTTTTAACATGATTTCCCAACCACCCTCTTAATAAAAACTTTTAAGGCACAAAATCATTTTCAGCCAATCATGTTGATGGAGTTCAATAAAATTACCCTAGCTGTGATTATATCGTTTAACTTCTTGTCGTGGCATTGCTCATTTCTCATTAGCATTTACTCGGTCATCATGTTCAATCTGTCCCCTGTAGCTTAACAAGGTCAGAATTCAAACACAGGGACAACCTAACTGGACATTCACGGTAACGCAGGTTAGTGAAGACAAAATTCACTGGAGAATCAATGTTACAAAAAAATACCTATAAGTTTCTGAAAACTTTTAATTTTAGACTCAACACATAATGAAGAGAATGGGAAGAGCTCTCAACAACAAATCACGCTTCTTCTATTGTTAAAGAAATGAATAGGCAACTCAGCACAGTTGCAAATAATTCATGACGCAGGCAACCATTTTATTTCAGCGTACACACACCATCCAAATCAAGTTTTTCATGTTCCTTCAGGAACGATTATGAAACCATGGACCACTGTGATGGGTTATATTAACCAACCCAAAAAATTGTCCCTATAAAAGTCTCCGCCTATTGAATTTCACAATCATGATGCTGAAGCATCGTGAGAATATTCTGAAGCCCAGCGCTTCCAAGGCATTCCCACCCTCCTGCCCAAGTAATTTATTTTTCCATTTTTTGTTTCGTTTCCCCCTCAACGGTTCGCTACTAGCTTATGTCTGTCAGGGAAAAATGGTAAAGTTTTGATAATACAGAGAGAAATGTGAAGATTAATCAGCACCTGTGTCCTCAGCAGTTTTCTTATATTCTGGTTTTAGCTCATAAGTTCCTTGGTTTGTTCCCCGCTTATTGTACACGCAAAGCTCATTCAATATCTCTTTCAAGAATTGCTGCACACAAGAGAAAACAAAGGACACGTGAATACCCTGGAACAATGTTTTTGCTATAATAATAAACACAGTTGATTTGAAAATCATCCTTCTTGAATAAAAAAAGGAAAGGAAAAAACCTATCATCTATATCAGCATGAGGAATAGAAAAGCATACCGCAGGTTGATCTGTTTCTTGAACAAGCTGCTTTAAGGCCCAATTTGGTTGCCTTTCAAATAACTTGAACATGATATCCTCCAATTCACCACGATCCCTCCTGGTTCTCTTCACATCTGATTGTTTAACTGGTTGTATTTTCTTCTTATCCTGCTCGCATATAATTGATAATTAATATTAAAGAGGTTTATTCTTAAAAACAGAAAGCATGGGTCTTTGGCGAAAAAAAGAACACCGTTATACTTGAGAGAAGAGGTACGCGCACAGAAAACACTGCTCGGAAAGTATATACATTATCTATTCCCATTACTATCAAAATTGTTGTTTTTAACTCCAGTTAATTTACCAAGATCCTAACATCAACGTGTCCAATGGGGAAAGGGAATATACCTTGGAGCCAGATGAAATCAAGCCGAGCATTCCAGGCATGGGCCTCATGTTCACCCCACAGTCATTATTAATCACCTTTAAAAGCAACCAAGGAAGCGAAAGTTATGTTATACTTATATATGCATGTGTTTGAAAATAGCAAAGTAAACAACAATTCAATCCTCTACCTGTATCTGCCTATTCTTAATCATAGACTTATTAGTCCTTTCACGGCATAATTTACTATATTCCTCAATGTTCTCCTCGTGAGGCTTCATGTCAAATTTATGTTCCACTTTGCCTTCCACGGCAACCCTCCCTATAAATAATTGAAAAGATAGTACAAAATACCACTTACAAAAACAAGAAGTAAATAACAATGGTATGAAGAAAAGTAAATATCAAAGCAGAACATAAGATCATGGACTATATCAAAGGGGCATGTAGGATGCACCTGTTTGAAACATCCAATTTGAATACTCGTGATTCATGAACTACAAGTACCTTCAAGAGTGTTATGTTCATGTACAATAAATATGCATACACTCATGTTACAGAGTAATTCATGAGGAGAAGGCAAAACAATAATGCGGGCCAGGTATCAAAGTTTATTAAAACATTGTAAAATCTTATTCTACTCCAACTTCCATAACACTTTCTGGGAGCAGCAACTGCTCTTGAAGAAACCCTCATGCTATTCCTCCAAGATGCAAAACATAGAAAGAGCAGAGATCAAACTTCGAAGAACCACTTTAAAGCAAGTTAATATTCCATATAATCTGATGTTTATTCAGGAATATTACGGTCCAGTTTTTATCTTGGAACTGGTTTCTTGTAAAGACTAGATCAACATGATTATATGATTCATAGGGCAACTCCGCTGTTGAAAATTGAACGTGTAAAGACAATGCACAAGTTCATCGCTGACAAACAAGAACTAAGTATAAGAATTTATCTTCCCCCGCCATAACATGCAAAGAACAGATTGATGTTACATCACTTTTCTTCAACAATTTTATGTGTAAATAGAACGAGAAGTCCCTTGTTCATATTTCAGCAAGTTGCAATTTTCAACAGTAGTCTTCATGTCAATGCAACACGCTGGAGTTCATAATAACAAATGACAAAAGATCATTATCATAAGTTAAGGTAAATTACAAAGGATTCAAAAATAAACACTCATCAACACCAATGAAAGGGCTCAGCAATAAAAGGTCGCACATTTTTTTAAAAGTGAAAAAAATCATGATAATTAAAAAGAAAAATCATCTACAAACCAGATCCTCCTCACCTTGAGGTGTCTCCGAAAAGACACCCATCGGAACGAAGTCCTTGAACATATTCAAAGAATAACTCTTCGGCACATTCCCAGTCTCAGTGCGAGACATCTCCATAGTGAACTGATTAACATTTAAAATCATGTAAGAGATGACAGGTTGAATAACATGTATCATTCGACATCAATCAACCAGAGAAAAACTGAGTATTTTAACCTAAAATCGCAGTTAAAAACAACAGATCCAACCAGAAATGGGTCACTGAGTGAAATAAAGCGGGGTTAGGAGTTAAAAAAATAAATAAATCAGTGAGCATCAAGTAGACGAGACCTGATTAAGATGTTTCAAAAATCAAAAGAGTTGTGTGCAAATTGAGACGAAAAACAGTACCTGGAGAGCAGAGGGATCGTCAGATTGGAGAGGATCGAGGGAGAGGACGACTTTAGCGAGAGGAGTGGAGTCTGGAGAAGAGGTATGATAACTTTTCCATGACTTTGCAACTACTACAGGACACTTCATTAGCCAAACAGCTTTATCAGCCTTAGATGTTTCTAAATTGCTGCTGCTATTTCCACCATTACTAGGGATCTTCCTCCATTTCATTGTTTTCTTTTTTCGCTTTTTTTTTCGATGCCCAGTTTTTGGAATCCAGCTTTACTGCCTTTTTTTATACAGTTTTTTACTACTTTCCTTTCAGGTTTCCAGTCTTTCTCTCGTCTTCTGTTCACGAGCAAACCTCCTCTGCTGCCAGTGTTGTGTTATATACTGAGCGCTGACTCGGACTTCCTTTTCTCGAACCGGATTCGAATTAGGCGTGCGCGTCCGCTGATGATTAAGGATGTTTTTTAAACCAATTTGTTTTTAAGAATTTAAATTTTATCTTTTCATTATAAATTAATTTTTTATATGTATTTTCAGGTAGTTTTAGAATTTGAATTTTAAAAGTAAATTTAAAAACATTTAACCGTTTTTCTTCCTTACTTGACTACTATATGTCTAGCCAAATTAGCATCGCATATAGCCCAAAGACAGTGGGCTTGAGCCCTTCTCGTAATTCGAAGAAATAGAGGTTGCCTAAACAGGCTCAATGGCATCCATCGTATTAATTGCACAATTAATGACAATTTTTCATTGTCTTTCACAGTGAAAACTCAAGTTAACGACCAGTCATTCACAGCAAAACAAGGGAGTGATTCTGGTTCCAATGGCAAATTTAACAAACAGATATTGCAGAACATTTGAGAATGTTTTCCATTTGCATTCAAAATGATTAAATCTTTCAACATTGAATTCATGATCACTGGATAAGGAACCGATACTAGTAGAAGATCGAGCAAGATCTCTTATACCCTAGAAATTAGCGACAAAGAAAACGTAAACCCTAAAAACATGATACCTTGACAATATTAACAAGCCACAACTTAAGCCCTTTCACCCCTGATCCTTCTAGCCAACTGGATATCCTTAGGCATGATCGTAACCCTCTTGGCATGAATAGCACACAGATTCGTGTCCTCAAAGAGACCCACGAGATAAGCCTCAGCTGCTTCTTGAAGAGCTGCGACAGCACTGCTCTGGAACCTGAGATCGGTCTTGAAATCCTGAGCAATTTCTCTCACGAGCCTTTGGAAAGGAAGCTTGCGGATCAGAAGCTCAGTACTCTTCTGGTACTTCCTGATTTCTCTCAAGGCCACAGTTCCTGGCCTGAAACGATGGGGTTTCTTCACACCTCCGGTTGCTGGAGCCGATTTGCGGGCAGCCTTTGTTGCCAGCTGCTTACGAGGTGCCTTGCCTCCGGTGGATTTTCTTGCAGTCTGCTTGGTACGGGCCATTGAAAGAGATTCGCAGGTAGAAGAAGAGAAATTGATTTTTGCTTTTGCTTGAAGAGAAGTTGATGCTAGGATCAAGTTTTGGGGCTCATTTAAAGGGTAGATATGAGTAAGCGGGAATTTGAAATTTAAGCGGTTCTCTGGAAGGATTTGGAAGGAGAGAAAAGCGTGGATATTTGATATGAGCCGCTGATTTGTAAGTTATCGACGGGCAGGAAGGTTTAGGAAATCGTGACTCGGATTGCGATCCGCGTGCGTTTTGAGTGGAGCAATGGGAGATGTTTCGAAGGCGGGATTGAATTTTTTGTGTTTTTAAAAGGCGCGAAATTCTGAGCCGTAGATTGATGTGTAATGGACGGTGGATATTGGTGGTTCTAATACTGTTTGTTTCATTAAAGGTGTTTTTTTATTAATTATTTTATAACTTTTATATATTAATTTGTCATTAAAAAAATAACAATTAAACAAAATTCAATTGAATAAAGGATTGACATGGTTTTCATAGAAAGTGTTTTTTTTTAGATCGGAAACACTTTTCATAGAATATAAAAAAATCAGAAAATATCTTGTTAATTGATCATATCAAATTTGATTTTTAATTTTTTTAATTTTTGTGTATTTTTGTAATTTTTTCCTTGTAATTTGATTTATATTTATTTTTATATCAGTTATAGTCCTCATTCCTTTAATTATGACTTGCTTTTCTCTTGTCATTTTCTTATTTAAAATTGTATATTTATCAAATTTGATCTTTATTATTTTTATTTATTTTACTTTGAATTTTTTTTAAAGTGTTTTTTTTTTTTAAATTCACCATTCTTCAACCTTTTTATCTCTCTAATTTTTTTTCTTCATTGTTGCTTGTTTTATTTCAAATAATTTATAAAATTATTATTTTCTCAATTACATTTTCCCTTCAAAAAAAATATTCATGTGTAATGAAGCTAAATTATTGATCCTAGAGAAAAAGGATTTGTTGGTGTTGTTGAGGGTTTAGGAGAGACGAATGTGTGGGTCAGAACTCAGGGTAAGGAGACACGATTTTAAGGGTGTGTGAAGGGGATCTATTAAATTTTAGGGTGGGAGATTATTGGTTGATGAACGATGTTTCGGAGAAAGAGGGGTGTTGTAGTTAAGGGTGAGAGTTGTGGGGTGTCATCGGTGTTTTAGGAACGAGGATTGTTGTAAGGTGGGAGCCATAGGGATGTGGTCGGTGCACGATGGGTGTTTAACTTTAAAGGAAAAGAAGGATGTTGTAGCCGTGTTGCGCGGGTGTTGTGTGATCGGTGTTCAAAGGTTGTGTGGCTCCGCGGAGGGGATGTTGTGGCTTCCAAGATGTTATGTTGTGATATTTTCGAGTGTTGTGGTGAAAAGCATCTAAAAGATGTTTTTTTTTCTAAATAGAGGTTTGATCTCAATTTTTTTCAACGAGTCTAGCAATTATAAAAATCATGGTTGAAATCTAACCAAACATTTAGCTTTACGGTTAGACTCAATCACAAAACCTACCACAGAGCCAAATATGCACTTATTCTAAATGTCATGGATACTGGTATAGATATCTAATTATATGTAGCTAAACTATTTATCTAATTATCATTATCATATATTAACATTCTTTTTCGCCATACTTTTCTAACTTTCCAAGATTCAACTCCTAAGCCCTAACCACATCACTTCATCATCCAATTACTTTCCTATTTGACCAATTAAGAACACCCATCACGCTCAAGATTTTCAAGGGCAACAATGTCCAAATTTTTAATTTCATCTAAATTCATCATCATCATCATCATCGACTACACATCAATAAGCAAAGTTTCAACTTATATCCACGTCACTTCACCATCCAATTGCTTCCTTGTTTGGTAAGACAAGGACTTTCATCATAACCCGAAGGATTATTTGGAAGTTTAGTTGATATTATTTTTTAAAAAATATATAATAAAATGATAAAAAATTATCTTTATTATTATCATATTAAAATATATATTTATTAATTTCAAAATAAAAAATAAAACTATTTGTTTTTCAAAAACACAATATCAAATAGTTACTTCACTCCCCAATTATTTCACTATCTGGCCAACCAATGACTCCCATCATGCCACAAGATTTTTTACCTGATTAAATGAATTTTTCTTAATGTTCTTTACTCGTCTACTATCCTATATCATTGACAGCTAATTTTATTTTTTCCCCGAACAATCTGAATCATTTAAATCACTTGAATCATACAATAACCTAGATAGATATGTTGACATCACCTTGCCAAGTAAGAATTTAAAAATCAAGTACCTCGATATTTTTTTATACTGATTGACCAGCATCTTTTATATTATTATATATATATATATATAATAATAATTGTATATAATTGTTTTTTCAGCAAAAATGATCTATAAATTAAAAACAAAACAATCAATATTATTAATTAAATTCGTTTTCACGTGCCTGTTCTGAACAACATCCACACGGCTATCGATTGCAAGGGCCTTGTTTCAATCCATGCTTCTCCAGATCATGACCTAGATCAATAAAATAGGAATTCAAAACACACCCGCTAAAAACTATCATTTCAGGATTTGAATGAATCTCCATAGCGAGGGTTTTCCATGTCTCAGCCCTCCCTCGTAACATCGCATCCAAGGAAGCATCGGCTCTGTGTTCCGTAGAGCGTGGATCGGAGGTGACAACAAATTCAAATCTGAAAATGGCTTCACCAGCAACGACAACACAGGAAAGGAACCGGTAATTTCCACTCCAGCCAAACAAACCATTTCATTTTCCTCATCCTTCTGTCCTGGCCTCCCTGTTCGTCGTCTTCTTTCAGGTTTTGAAGGGCTGATTCCGCACGTCTCTGGGACTCATAATTTGAAATTCTGTACTCAATTATTTATTTTTGCAAATAAATAAATATTCCAGAAAGCAGTACGCCGTTGAAAAAAGACAGCAGAGACGGTACTTGATAAATAAAAGGAACATAGTCCAAAGGCCCACCAGCCCATCAGCCCACATCCAACTAGCGCTAGTTCTTTGGATAACGTCGTTAGCCCAGTGACCATCATCGTCCACATCACTTTCTTAGCATAAATGATTTTAATCTTATTCAATTATTATTATTATTATTTAATGGACAAGGGTGAGCATACGGTTCGGGTTTAGATAAAAAAAATTCAGCCAAATTGATTTTTTTTTAATTTTTAATCAAACGAAATAATCGAATAAATTTGATTAGTGCAGTTAAGCTTTGGTATTATATTTTTTAAAATTAAATAAGACTAATTTAACTTACAAAGTTTGAATTATGATTTATATTTATTAAATATTTATAATTTATAATATATATATTTTTTGTTTTTGTTTTTTAAATTAAAACTTAATGGGATCATTTTTTTTAAACAAGATTATTCATTTTTTTTTACTTTATTTAACTCTAAATTATTTTTTTATAAATATTTTAAACAATTCAATTAATTGACTAATTTCTAAGACGTCACATTTGCCGATTTTTTAATGAGTTTTTTAAAAACACTCTACCTCACTTCACAAAATCCAAAACTATTTCCCACCTTCCCTTTTTTGTCCCTCAGTGCCTGCAAAAAAATAACACTTGTCACAATCATAGTGGCTGCCACCACAATCTTATGGGGATCCCCCGCTTACAAATATCTCCTATCAATCCTTCCACAGCACAGCCACAGACATTCTTGTCCACAAATGGAGCGCTTTTCTCTGCTCGCTCTCCTCCTTCTTACCCTCCTATGCTCTGCAGTCGCATCCACGGTATCTTCCAACGATGTCGATGATCCTTTAATTAGACAAGTCGTATCAGACGGCAAGGATGATCTCCTCAACGCCGAGCATCATTTCATTTCTTTCAAATCCAAATTCGGCAAAACATACGCGACTCAAGAAGAGCATGATTACCGATTTGGTGTTTTCAAAGCTAATCTTCGCCGTGCCAAGAAACACCAGATGATAGACCCCACCGCCGCCCACGGCGTCACCAAGTTCTCTGACCTGACACCGAAAGAATTCCGCCGCCAGTTCCTTGGATTGAAGCAGCGGCTACGGTTGCCGACGGACGCTAACAAGGCGCCGATCCTTCCTACTGCTGATCTACCTGCTGATTTTGACTGGCGCGATCACGGTGCCGTTACAGAAGTCAAAGACCAGGTTTTCAAATATTCCCCTTTCTTTTCTTTTTTTGCCCTTTGATTGTAGATGCGAAATATCCTTGGACCAGCTTTTCTGTTTTTCGGGTTTTTCCATGGTGTCTGTATTATCATGTTGGGTTTTGTTGTAGGGATCGTGCGGATCGTGCTGGTCGTTTAGTGCTACCGGGGCGTTAGAAGGAGCTCATTATTTAGCCACAGGAGAGCTTGTGAGCTTGAGTGAGCAGCAGCTTGTGGACTGCGACCATGAGGTTTGACTTCTTTATTTCTACCCCTTTGATCCTGTCTCTCTTCGATTTCCATGGAAGACACCGAGGATTTCAATTTTGTTACACGAGAGTGGATATTTTTTAGCTTACGAAGGAAACATGAAGATTTAGTTAGTGGGGTTATGATTTCTAATTTTGGTTCCCTACTGTATTTTTTGTTTAATTTCTTGCAGTGTGATCCAGAAGAATATGGTGCTTGTGACTCCGGCTGTGATGGTGGACTGATGAATAATGCCTTTGAGTACGCACTCAAGGCTGGTGGACTTGAACGCGAGGGAGACTATCCCTATACTGGAACTAACGGGGGCACTTGCAAATTTGACAAGAGCAAAGTTGTAGCATCCGTATCTAACTTCAGTGTTGTTTCAATTGATGAAGATCAAATTGCTGCGAATATGGTGAAGCACGGCCCACTCTCAGGTATTTAGCTACCTCTTGGGTGCAGCCATTGGTATCTGTATATATACTCACCAGCTCCTTCGGTTGAAATTTTCTATTTTGCGTACCTTTACTGGACACTAATTGTAAGATTTTTTTCTTCTACTTTCCATGGTGCAGTGGCGATCAATGCACTTTTTATGCAGACATATGTAGGTGGAGTATCATGCCCGTACATTTGCTCGAAACGTCAGGATCACGGGGTGCTACTGGTGGGATATGGATCTGCTGGTTATGCTCCTATCCGGTTGAAGGAAAAGCCCTTCTGGATTATCAAGAATTCATGGGGAGAGAATTGGGGTGAGAATGGCTATTACAAAATCTGCAGGGGTCGCAATATCTGTGGTGTAGATTCCATGGTTTCAACTGTTGCAGCGATCCACACTACAGCTCAGTAGATTGTCGTGCCCTTGGCACATTGAAGGACTCCGTTCTTTGATGGAGCTCGCGCGATGTGTTTGGCGCTATATAACATGCATACATATATATATATATATATATATATAGCATAGTGGAAGATTCAACGAATCTATGGCAGAAGTTATCATGATACAAGTAGGCGATGATGGCACTTCAATCATTTTATGCCAGAATTCTGTGTAAGATTACTAGGGGTTTGTGTAGTGCTCAATCTCGTCAATAATGTAATCATTGCTTATTAAGAACGTCATGTAGCCATCACAGCATGCCAACTAGTGTATTTTCTTCGCTCTCATATATTTTTCGTTGTTTCGGAAAATTTTCTCAACAAATCAAGAAACCTCGTGTTGTATTCCAACTCCTCATCTACAAATAGAGTTCAATGTCTATTTTTCAACACTGATTCCTTTCTTCTCCTCAATAGACAATATTGCACAACAGCACCGCAACAATCACCGACGAATAATACAGCCAACATACCAATGAATTCTAACTGGAAAAATTCTAGAAGCTTATACAACGACCGAGTTCCGGATAAGCTTCTTATTTGCTAACTGGCAAAATTCTAGAAGCATAATACAACAAATTTCCTTTACAGTTGCTCTTGATCCACGCGCAGGGGATAGGCAGCCACACCAGCAAGACTTGATTGAATAATCACGAACACTGCGAAACTGGTTGTTCCTCATGAGCAGGTGGTTCTTCCGAACTCGGAGGCACCTCCTCAGTTAGTGTTCTCAGAAACTCTTTGATCATGTTTAGCAGAATTGCAAGTTTGGTATACTTCAATGTATGATAAATCCTATTTCCTATCTAAGCAGTTGACTATTCTATTCAGTTAACGTGTCATTCATCATCTTCACCAAGCGAAGCAAATGAAAACGGAAAGAATTTGTATCCATCTCCCACATAAAATTTGTTTTGAAACTCTACCCAATGAAGCCTCAACGCATGTAGGAATGCACTAAGGGTTTCCATCACTAGTAGGACACCGACAGTTGCAGATATAAATACAATCAAGCCAATACTGCGAGCTACGATGCTGTTGTACCTGCAGTCAGTCATTCACAGATGATTCATTATATTGTTTGATCAAATTTGTGACATCCACGTCACTTTCATCACAAGCCAAAACATGGACATGAGAACTCACCCCCAGGCTAGAAGAAGAACCTTGTCATAGAATACACTTGCTAGCTCTGAATGGGCCAGGCTGAAAATCACCAGAAAAAAAATCACTCAAATTAAACAGTTGACTTCCTGTACTAGAATGCAAAAAAGCACCCCACATTCATTTTAAACACGAGATACGTGTCAGGAAGGCATATTGACATAAGATCTTAACAATCAACTCAGTTTTCCTCTGTGTTTAGACAGGAAATGGAGATATGACAACTATATTCTAACGAGCAATCACAAACAAGAGTTCAAAGAGGTGAGAATTTAGCTTGAAAATATAAATATCAAGGAATGACTAGAAGAACCAACCTGAGGGCCCATAATCGTAAATATGAAGCTGTATTCGACACTGCTCCTAGCACAAACTCTATGGTATGTATAAGTTGGTGAACAAACACCTCGCTGAACTCGAATTCCTCATGGTTATGAGAAACAGAATGCGGCTCGATTTCAGGAGGGTAGTCACTGCTGTCCAGCCGTGCGTATGATTGACCTTGGAACCTCTGAACAAGGCATTTAGGGAAAATAGAGTTTACAATATTTTTTACAAAAGAGTTATAACAACAAATGCATTTGAAAAAGATCGAGCATACTTCCTCATGTTGTTTCTTCAATAGAAAAGGCTTTGGAAACAACATCCATGGGACAGCAGCAAGGGCTGATAGTAGCAACAAGATCTAGTGTTGAAACATGGGACATGTCAGCTAGCTTGTTTTCCTTAAACCATGAGGGAGAATTTCCACACAATCATTATAACAGAGATTATACCTGAAAAAATTTCTGGCCGAAAAAAAGCTGATTGTCATCCAAATCATCAGTGGGACTTAGAAACATGTATATCATCACATGGTATAGATCAGCTTGTGAACCAGTGCACCATTTCACTATTATGAGGAGTGAAAGGTAACCAAACAAGCTGTTTAAGAAAATTATCTGGGGCACAAATTGGTACCTGAAACAATGGAACCGTTTCCAGTCAATTCCGAAGATGCAAATAGGGGGCATACAAGCAATGAAAAGCAAAGAATCTATATCTACATGCCCACAAGCCCCCCTCTCTCATCATGTTTATAAGACCAAATTCTCTCAAAAATGAGAGCTGCATGTTCTGGAATGGCCAATAACTTTTTAAAATCATCATTATGCTGATCATTCCCACAAGGACATGCCGTGACATATTTGAAACAATGCATTGCATGCAGGAATCCAGCATAGCTCACCAGATATTTATGTTATCTCCAAAGAACTTTGCATTGAAGTAACTTATTATGATACCAAGATTCATCTGGGCCACTCCAATTAAAATTGACATCTTCATCTTCATCGAGTTAAGAAAAGGTAACTCGCTCCGGGAACCATGCCATTTAGGATCCAAACCAAATGGATAAGTGGCGCGGACCTTGACCAGACCAGCAGTAGAAGCATCCCTACAATGCAAAAATAGAGCATGAATAATTTACAGGGAAAGTTGAAGCACACATTGACATGAGTAAATTTGTCCTGGTTGATACCTGCAAGACTGGTCACGGCAACCATAGGCTGACGGCCCAAAAAGTTCCAATGGAACCGAAAAGAATTCATTGTATATCAACCCCGTGTAGATTGAAAAAATTGCCATCATCATTATCACATAACGGCCACTGAAAGCCATTTCCGTAATGTCTCCAAGCTTCTGTTGTTTACAAAAGCAAGTCAGCTAAAGTATGCGACAATTAATAGGACGTGCTAGCTAAGACACAAGCTGTATCACAATTACCTGACTGGAAAGTTTCTTTTCCCTGAAAATAAAATATAATGTTGCCAACAGCAAGCAAATACCATGACCCCAATCACCAAACATAACAGCAAAAAGGAAGGGGAATGTGACAATTGTGTATACACTAGGATTTGCTTCCTGGTACTTGGCAACCCTGAAAAAATAATTTGTCAGCCAACACCTGAATTTCATCTTTGTAACAGTGAGCTGGTCAAATAGAATGATGCATGATTGCAAGTCATGGAATAGGAGAAATGTTCTAGTCAACTGTATTCGCTCATTCTGCTAAGTGTATTGACAAAGAGAGCTACCCCTAGATTGTTTATACAGATAAATTGAACAGTATTGTACTAGTCAGATGGACATATTGCAAAAACATATAATATCAGCTAAATACACTTTAGTGACAAACTAACTTTACGTGATAAGATGAACCATACTAACAACAATGGACTAGTTTTCAGTCTCTCAACTACCATAATTTCTGTGCTCAAAGAGAACAAGGAACAAATAATCAGTTATTGGAGAAGCTGAAAGTTCTGTCAATGCCTAACAGAGAGGTCACGATCTGGCATTACCATCCTATCTTAAAGGCATCAGAAAATTTCTAAAGTTATGATAGAGCCATGATAATCAATTATCCTGCCAAAAATTACTTTAAAAAATTAAAGACCCTATGTATTGTCTGAAACATAACTCACCCATATGCATCTACAATTTCTTGAAAAGCAGAAGTAAATTTGTTTGTCCGGAAATAGGTAGGGGGTGAATCCTTTGTCTGCAAAACGTGGAATATGGCACCAATTTGTGAGCTGCTGTCTAAAGTCGCTCGCCGTAATCCATTTTGTATCTGTAGCGAAAGAACCATGAGAAGGTTTGATAGTTACGGTTCATGCAAAATTTAACCAAGTCCCAAGCAAGCAATATAAGTTTAACACAACAAACCTGATCTGTTGCAAAAACTGGGCACCAACCTTCAGCAACAAGACACTTCTTTGTCACGTCCATGTTGAGCATGTTTAAAGTGTGGTAAATAGATTTTTCCTTCTTCACCTGTACAAGTTGAAAGTGACAAATTTAGTTGACAAAAAAGATTCAACTCGGCTTAACTCAACTTTTATTATCCCCAGCAATGATCCAAAGTATGAAGTAAAATGACCCAAACAAACCAGAGAATTCCACTGCTCAAATTCAAAGCCAATGGTTTGTAACAAATTGCTCCGGTGCGCCAATCCCAGATCTAAAGTAGTTTTAAGCTCCGCAAGTCTTCCAGACACCTAGAAACCAGTGAATTTACAAATTTTACATCAGACTGAAGTGTGAACTTGATTCTAGAAAATTGGACCGAGATTCTAGTGGACTTGTTACAAAGCACTAAAGAAAAACTCTATGTTAATTTCAAAATTGGGAATAAGGCACTTTCTTTTTAAATCTTCAGTTTGCTACTAGCTAAACATTATTTGTAAGTGAATTAGGACTTTAGTGCAATTATTCAGCCTTACCTACTTCCACACTAACACCAACTAGGGGAATCGGGTTTATCTTCAGATAATGATGCTCTGCTGCTTTATTATTAAATGTTATTGTCCAGTTCATTGAGCTTTTCCGTATCCAAAGCATCAAGTGAAAAACACATCTCTTATAAACTTTGATTTTACATTATTTTCAGTTTTCCCCTGAAATTACTCGTTTATTTATATACCTATATAAGAGCACGCATAAGGCTGCACTACCTTGCACTAACAAATTTGTGTCTATGGGCATAAAGTGAGGGCAGATTACATTCTTATGAGCCTCATGGCACATAGTTTCAACCTCGACATGCTGTACTTGGATCTACTGACCCAATGATTAATTGCCAGTTGACAGGAAGCAAACTCCCTTTTCTTTTGAGTGATTAAGGGTATGGTAAAAAAGATGAAAAAGATAAACAATCAGAATCCTCAAGAAGAGACATAGAAAATTGTTTGCTCTCTAACATTGACCAACCAATCAATTATCAGCGTGCCAGGCTTTTAATCCACAAGAATCATAGGTAAGACTCATGATCAATCATGGTTTGTACCTGAGAAATTATCTGAAACTGTTTGTTTAGGTCCTCCATAAATGGGTAGCGATTTGCTCCAAAACCGTCACAGAGTTTAAGAATTTTGTTCTTTGCTCTTTCACCAGAATAGAAGACAATGAAATACATTTTTCTCAACCTGTAAATTGATACATCATGAGTTTCTCAAAATAATGTCTGTATATCCAGTTCTAGAAATGTAGAACAGACAAATGCAGGAATTAACCTTGTCCCCTGACACGGGATCAACAACAGCATTTTCAAGCACGGATTGCTTCAAAAAGACATTGCCCCTAGTTGCTCGAAACAAAATCCTTTCAAAAGCCATTGACTTTTCTCTTGCAACAAGACCACTGATAAACCCCAGCTTAACTTGCTTTGATGGATCCATTGTCATTTCCTAAACAATGTTGATTATTAAGCATCAGTTTGCAGAAAATGACAAACTTTCAGCGGCTATGATAAAGAACAGAAAAAACCAAAAGCAGTACTTGCTCCAACAATAATGCACTGTCTGTGGCTGCTTCAGTGGTGTTATATGCTTCAAGTTCACTCTGCTGAGCTGCAACACTGCTTTGAGCAGTGTGAAAAAGTTCACCAGCCTGACATGAGATACAAAAAATACACAGCCTATTTCAGAGCTCCAGTGGACTTTCAAAGTAAATCACACAGTCCTAGTTTCTATAATATTCAAAATTCCAGGTTGAGTACATTCATAGTCCAATGTTTAAGTATACGTTACTGAAGTTCCTCCTCATGGAAGTGGCAAAAAGTCGGTTCATCTATGTGCAGAAATAATGTGTGGTGTGTGCAGATGTTTGTGAGAGAAAAATCATTATCCCAAGCACTGCAAAGCTATATAAAGATCGAGGAGAATTGCAGGACTCATCATCACACAAAGGGCATTGGATGCAAAAGAAGCTATACCTTCTGCAAGACAAGCTTATATTCTGATAGTTCATTGTATGTGTGCTGTAGCATTTCATTGTTCGAATTTATCTCTATCAGCTCCGATTCCAATTCTCCAAGTGCCACCTACTCATGCCAAAAAGAAACAAACTTTGCCTCAATACATTTCAAAAAGTTCTAATCCAAAGAAAGCATAGTCCAAAAAACTAAAAATCTACAATAATACCTCCAATCGATCCAGATCAACATCACTACTTCTTAAGGACTTCGTCGGTGACAACCCAGCCTTTGTCATTTGCTCCTTGAAGAAACGTAGCTTGCGAGCCATTTCTGCGCTTCTTTTAATCTACACAGCGAAAGGAAAGCTCAACACCTAACAAATAAGAACCAGCATTCTCCACCGCAGAATTTATCTCCACAACATCAAAACCAAACCTGAGCAGCATATGTCCGTTGGAACGGGCTCTTTTCCGCATTGAGCTGGATAAAGAAGTAAAAACACACCATCAATATATTAAATCTAAAACGTCAGGAGAAAGAAAGAAACAGAAACTCAAGTTTTCCCGATTCAATTTCGTAACTGCAAAGACGCAATGCTGGAATCATTCAAATCAAAACAAATCCAATCGAATTCCATCCTAACTGAAATTTAACGAAATCACATTACGCAAATCATTAACTAAAACAAATCTAAACAGAGTCCTTAAGACAATTAGGGTTTGGTAAGCAAAGGAATCAAACAACAGAAAATCTCAAAAGCTTACATCATTGAATTGGAAGAGGCCGACGTCACCGAGATAAGAAATGGTGCGATAAGCTGATTCGATAGGAATGATTAGTTGCACTAACTGCATCGGCTCCGATCGCATCAGATCCATGGTTGGGCCAAAAATTCCGCCGCCCATTTTTTACAGATCCGAATATTTGTAATTTAGTTGCGCTTAAGAAAACTATTGAGGAAACGACCGCACAAATTGGAGAGATCTCACCAGACAATCAATTCACCTTTCGTTTGTTTACGTTAACAATTACTGACTTACGTGGTATAGAATTATAGATGTTCCGTTTTGCTTCCCCCCTTGCTTTCACGCGCATAATTCGGATATCTAAATACGGCGTCGTTTTCCCTCTATTAAAAGTCAATGCTGCTGGTGACCATGCTTTACCTTCAATCGTTGACTGCAAGGAATAAAATATGATTTTATTATGGGTATAGAAAATTAACCCGACCCGCCCGGAGAAACCTGATTGAAGTCAATTAACGGGTTTTTTCGACCATCCGCTCAGCCCATGAAAGATATATTATTTTTATTATACTTGGATATACGCTATTGAGTTTGCAATTAGTGTAATTGTGGTTGTGTTTATTTTTGAAATATTTTTTTGTTTAAACATATTTTTTTTGTTAATTTAAAAAAAATATTTTTAATATCAATGCATGAAAATAATTTAAAAATACTAAAAAAAATAATTTAAAATAATAATGAAGTCATTTTGAAAAGAAAAAAAATTGAAATACAATGTTAAGCAGTTTAATGTCTGTTTGTGAGTATAGTTGCAATTGTTTTTAAAAGTATTTGTCATTTAGAAATATATAAAAATGATATTTTTTTATTTTTTAAAAATTATGTTTGATATCAACACGTTAAAATGATCTAAAAACATAAAAAAATAATTAAAATATAAATATAAATATAAATATTTTTTTTCAAATATATTTTTAAAACACAGTGACAAACACCTATTAGTTAGTCTTGTGAATTTTTTATAATATAATGAATATATTATAAAAATAAAATAAAAAATGATGACTGGTGCCATGCCGATAATCTGCTTGCCGTATATGTGATACACGTTATGACTAATGTGATAATATATAACTAATTTTCTTGTCATGATGTGACATGTGACAAATGGAGTTGTATGAATGATCTAGTTGCCACGCGAGTAATTTATCAAATCACTTTATTGAATGCGTTTTGTGTTTGCAATAATTTAACATACTTTTTAGGATGTTATTCTAAATAATAAAATAAAAAGATATAATATATTCTTTTAATTTTAAAAAATAATAAATTAATAAATTACTCCATTGAAGTAGGAAGAGCATAGAATTTCAAAAAACAACACGTGAAAAATGGAAATAGCCCATATACGAAAAAATTATATTCAACGTGCGCGCCCACGAGAAGAAATTGACGAAAAACATAAAAAGACTCGTGTTCTTCAAAATATATTCAACTGCCATAGACATATTTTTATTACTAGGCTTTATGGATTTATTTTTCGTTTCTGTAGATTTTATGAAATAGTTTATATTCTTTTAATGTTTTAACATTTTATAACTTATTCAAATTTTATAAAATAAGTTTTTTAAAATATTTTTGTATACCCTCAGGATTTCTCATACGAATAAAAAATACAATATGGATTCAAGAAAAAAAAATAAAAAAAGTCGATGTTTTACCGTGTTCCCAGACATAGTTTATTGTGAATTTCAACAATAAAATTATCTTTTTATCCCTCAGACCAAAAAAATTAACTCTAAAAAACGGGGGTATTTTGGATATTTTTCGGGTGACATGTGTGGTATTTTCATACTGTTTGGAGTTTTCTGGTATTTTCCGTTGAAATTACACGATGAAACTACCATTTTACCTCAAGGAGGTGACAAGAAGACAAGGAACATGGGGGAATTTTTGTTTTTTCATATATTTGTGTATAGTAAAGCTACGCAAATACTCCCAGAAAAGACAAAAACAAAGATTTAGAATTGGGAGCATTGTGGTACTTTCATTTTAGGGTTTTTTTCGTGGTTATTGTTGGGTCCAGGGATATATAGGTAATTTCACATTTTTTTATTATTTCTTTTTTGAATGAGTACGGGCGTGTTGTCCTATGAACACGCCAGCAGTGTTTCACACGCATGTGCTTTTTGGGCGGCATGTGCGATGTCTTTTTGTCTTGGAAAGTGTCCGCTCATCGTGTCATCAAGTGCATTATCATGTCCTTTACCTTCCCATGCATGGCGTGATGTGTGAAGGTGGCCGGTGAATCGCTGATAGATGATTTTTAGTTTTTTCTATCTTTTCTCTTTTCTACTACCAGAAAATATATGATAGTCCTTCATGTTTGTAATTGTTTTATTCTAATCTCTTTTATTTTTATTTCAATTTTATTCCATATTTCTTCAATGAAATTTTGATTGTTTTCAATTGTACCCTTCAATTGAAGTTAATTATACATATTGTTTTTCATTTAAGCTCTTATTCTTTTGATTTTTAGTTTGGTTTTGGTTCGTTTAATTTTTTTCGGTATGCAAGTTTTAATTTTGTCCTCCAATTGGAATTGGTCATGTATGCTACTTTTCATTTTGGTATTTATTCTTTTGATTTTTAAACAAAATTACATTGCATTAAAAAAAAACAAGCCTTTTATTTGTTTTGGTCTCAAGGTTTTTATTTGTTTCAATATTGTCCTTTGATTGGAATTAATCCTAATACATTGAATTCAATGATTCAAGTATCCTAATCTTCTTGATTTTTTAATGATGATGATAATTTTACATTGAAACCTACTAAACAGATAAATATATATCAATTTAAAATTTATATATTGGATAGGAAACTTTCAATCCACAAGAATTCTGTATAATTTTTTTTTATCCAAGTTAATTTATAATAAAAAAATAACATGTAATTAATATTTTTTTTGTATTGAGAAAAATATGGCTTCGGCCGTGATAAATCCGGATAAGTGGGGCTAGTGATATATCTATACTTCGTCCATGTTAAATAATTATCTTCGCTCAAAACTTTGAGCTAGCATGTTGAATTCAATAAATGATTTGACATTATTTATCGTTTAATGCATTTTATTAAATAAAAATATAAACTTCAAATTTATCTAAATCTACTATTACTCTATATTTAGTTTAATTAGCAATAATTAAATTAATAAAAAAATAGTAAAATTCAAACTTCCAAACTATATTTGAAATTTTTGTTTTTTTGCATAATTAAATTACTATTTCATTTTCAGCTTTATAATAAAAAAGATCTCATGCTTTCGTCGCATGTTGTCTTTTTTTAAATATAGTAAAATTAATTTAATATTATTTAATACAAAAATAACACAACTCTCTCGTAATAGTATTTTAATTATTTTATATTAGTTGACGGGCATATTAAAAACATCGCCGGATTGACACTGAATATCATATTTTTTTCCTTTTATTTTTTATCTCTCCACCTAAAAAACAAAATTCTCCATGCAAGATTTAAGAGTGACCCTTTAATGTTTTTTTTATTCATGTTTAATTTATTTCATTTTGATTACTATTTTTATTTTATTCTAAAATGAGCCATGAAATTATAAATATTTTATCCCTGATCATTGTTTAATTTACAAATAATCTATCAAGTTATTTTTTTCATTTTCATCATTTTTAAATATAGAGATAATTTATAAATTACAAACATTTCTCAATTTCACTCCCTGTTCTTTTTTTAATTTATTAGTAACCTATCAAATGTTTTTCAATTTTA
This sequence comes from Salix viminalis, assembly GCA_029228465.1. NCBI lineage: Eukaryota > Viridiplantae > Streptophyta > Magnoliopsida > Malpighiales > Salicaceae > Salix > Salix viminalis. The sequence goes on from CM055427.1 coordinate 14,905,712, forward strand.
CCCCTGTCATTTTCTAATATATAAATAACTTATCAAATTACAGATGTTTTTCAATTTTATCTCGCTGTGATTTTTTTATCTTTTAAATTTTATATTTGATTTTTAATTGCTATTTATTTTGCCTGGGATTATTTTTTTATTTTGTTTTTCTAGAAATCCCATCTTCCTTGTTTTTTTATCAAATTGTTTCTCCATTAATAATACCTCCTCTATTTTCAAGTTGATATTTGTTTTTATCATTTATCTTTAAATATCTGTTTTGCAGTTTGATTTTATTAGTCTAGCCTCATCTAATATATTTATTTTCAATTCACCCTCTATTATTTTACCTGACGGTAGTGGAATTCTTTCCCCTCTAGAGTTACTTTTCAAACGTATAGTTTGCGAGTAAAGCCGTGAATTTGTCATCTTAGGGCTCTAGATCTCATCATTACAAATCCTTGCGATATCCATAATTCCACATGCACATGATCTCCCACGGTTTCACTTTCTCTCTTGCTCGTTTGATATTTTCCAGACCATGAAACATTTTAAAATTAATTTCAACCAAATATTTGCCGACCTCCATTTGGATTGCAATACCAAGTGGAGGCTTTGCATGGTTTATAATTTTCATAATTAATTAATTGTAATTTTCTCGCAGCAGTGACTTTTAATATATAAATACCAAGTATTTTTTCTTCATTCACAGTAATGATGAATAAAAAATTGGATTACACTATAATATACTGGCCCATGCTACCAAAAAATGAAAAGAAAAAAAATATATAGCCCATCTCCAAATCATATCTCGCCTTTTATAGGCTTTAAAACGAAGATCTTCCATTGAAAATCCCAGATCTCATCTACATGGCTCTATATATGCTATAGACGAGAGCATGATCCTATCTTTGAAGTGGAAAGAACACTGATGAGAAGGCAACCGCCTCACAAGGCTTTTCACTCAACCGGCTATTTAGTAGTCTGGTGGTTCTAGTTGTTTTTGAAAATATTTTTTGTTAAAAAATATATTTTTTTTTATTTTTTAAAAATAATTTTTAACATCAACACATCAAAATAATCTAAAAATATTAAATTTTATTAATTTAAACATAAAAAATAAAAAAATTTCAACTTTTTTTAAAAATACTTTTAAAAAAAACTCCCTTACACCCCGGGAGAAGAAGGGATTCCTGTCCCTTCATGGACAAAGGTACGTAGAGACGGAAGTAGAAACAGATAAAAATATTTTATTTATTCGGATATGAAGATGATATCTTTTAATTCGAGGGACCTTTATATATATTTTGATGAGTTTCATGTTTATTTTATTTTATAGGCAAGCTAATATATGGTTAATTTTTCTTTGACAGTATAATATGTTTTGTTTTACCACATGGTCAGTGAGTCATGTTTTATACCTATAAAATATCTTTTCTTTTGAATTTTAAGATAATTAAGAAATGTCGCTTGAAAAAAAAAAAGTTTAGAGAGACACACGTGTATGTTAATTTAAAAACTTAAATTACTAAATGATTTGATGAATTGTAATAAATGATTTATATTATTTTTAAATAAGTAAAAACGTTTCAAACTTAAAATTTACATATACACACTACATCATATATACCATTAATAAAATTGTAATATTTATTCAAGTAAAAACCTTTTAAATTTAAAACTTATATTAACTCACATTTGAATTAATTATAATTTTTTTAATACAATACCAAAATTGTTAGAGGATAATATAAATAATATCATTTGGTCTCACCTAAAAGCTTAAGTTTTTAGACGAGATAGTTCCTTGATATGGTATCAGAACCTTGTTGACCCAATAATTATGAATTCAAATTTCACCATCCCCTATTCTATTTAATAAAAATTAAGCACAGAGTAACATGAGTCTATACAAGTTTCAAGACTAAAAAAACTTTCACTCGATGATGTGTGCTAAAAAATAATATAAATTATATCATCTAGTTTAAATTATTAAATAAAATCCTGAGATATGATTTATGTTGTTTTTTTTAACAAAAACAACTATCTTCATCTAATAATCTAAAAACTTAAGTCTAAATATAAGCTATATCGAGAACAGCACTTCTCAGAGACGACACTGCCTACGTTGATCATGATTCTAAAACCAAGTATATGACAAGGATGTGATACTTTTTCTGCAGAATTCATTTTGCCGATCGAGTATAGCTGATAAAATCATTTTTTAAACATAGATCTTCACCAACGATTACGACCATGCATGTGTCTGCAGGCTGTAATAGCAAAGAACTGATAAAGGGACCACAGAAATCTTAGCTCAACCAGACAAAGCCAAGAAGATATAAACAGAGCAGGTATGCATGCGCCTGACCCATATCCTACACCACCTAAAGAGAATAAAATCATATAGCTAGCTAGCATCGCGGTGACGAACCAGCCTTTTCAAGAGGGACTGCCGGTAAAAATTAAATTGGATTTGCAGTGCCATTCCTGGAATTAATGGTAGCTTCTAGCTAAGCTTTACGCAACATTTTGAGTAAATTTTCTCATGCAAATCCAAAGGGCATCCTCTTGCTGGGGTTTATACAAGATCCCCGCTACAAATTAGTACACAGATAACCATTTTCTTGCTGTATTATACGCATTGCAAAATAATTATACTGACGTCTGCGTATTATAAATGGTTTTTTCCAAAGTAAAAGTTGAAGAAGTAAGAATTGTAATTTGGTATATACGGTCAGGTAATACAAGGTTGGGTTTGGTGAGGAGTCAGAATTAAGCTCGAGTACAAAACGGTGCTCGATCGTCCGTATATATATTATTGGCGTGCGTGATCAGATAGTATTATTACGGACCAAACCAATCGCATCAGTTAAAGGAATCAACTGAAAAACTCCGGTGATAATAAGATATCCATGCATGAACCAGTGACTTGTCAGCTCGGAACCGGGTTCGGGCTAGGTTTTATCAGACATCGCCACCGCCATTTTTAGCAGAAATGGTGGTGATGTCAAATGCAACGAGATTGTAAGATAGTTAGATCCGGCAGCACCACTCACTAATCGACATACTGACAAGCTGATTCTTTTATCTTTGTACCCAATTCTGCTATACAGAAATCTTAACAGCTTTTACGCATCAAACCTTCCAAGCAAGACCCTATTCCCTACTGCAAGTCTTAGATATATAAATTTTAATGATGATAGCTTCTGATAAAAGATTAATTATTGATGCTGCCATATATAACTTCCTTAGTATTGATCATTAATTATTAAAGGTACTAAAAATTATAACGCATTGTCTACCAAAGAAAGCACTTGTGCATTTAGGGGATTTTTATCTTTAAATTCAAGGCAGATCTATGCGAAAGAGAGGAAAGAATTTGCTGTAGTTTTACTGTCAATTACTGTGCGAAAAGATCGAAGTGACATGAAATACTTGAAAAAGAAAAGTGGGGGAGACTTAGGAACAAGATCCTCTGCCTTTGATTATCTCGTGGGAGCAATATATACAAAGGTCTCCTCATTCATGAATTTGGTATCCATATCCTGTAGATGCGTCCACCTTTCGGTTGCCAACGAGTCAATTTCATATTGACGAGGACAAGACAGGCCTCCAATAATTATTACCTCTTATTTTCTACAGTTCCATATATATATATATATATATATATATATATATATATATATATATATATATATATATATGCACCACGCGATTTCACGACATTCATATATATGTTTAAATAATGAGATATGGATGGCAAGCCCCATGATGGTAGTAATGGTTTCATTTGTATTCATGGTTATTTTATTTGTTTGGCATATGGTAAAATAGGATGTGAGTTTGGCACCCCATTTGCGAGTCTCTGTGAACTCTTAAAGATACAATTTGGTGTGTGTGTCTGTATATATATATATATATAATCCATCCTTGCAAGTTCATACAACATTGAATCTGTCTTTCATTTCAATCCTTACATGTTATCATATAAGTATATTTTACATTTCATTCATGAGGGAGACTTTTGTAGTTTATGCTTTATTTTACACTTATAATTGATTTACTAAAACCCGAAGTTTAATGACATTAAAATCATTTTTACGTGATAGAATAGCAAAGTTAATGTAATCATACAAGTCTATTTAATTATTATTAGTTGTCATATAGATATTACATTTTGAATACTTATTGTTACAATTTCACCCAAAGTATTTTCAATAATCTATTATCTTTTCTAACCTTAATTATAATTACTACGTCCATAATTTTGCAAATGCCTTGATGGTTGTATTTGTTCATTTTGGAAATAATTGGTTGTTGATTCTTTTTATGCAATTATTCTATTCTATTTTTTTTGGGTGTTCATTCAATTCTAGTAAAGTATTTTTCAGAAAATCAATAAAAAAACCATTTAAAATTAATTTGACACAAATCTATTACTATCAAATAGATTAAATAGTAAATCGGTTAATTAAAAATATTTAATTATTGATGAAATTATAATAATTCCAACGCAACTTAAGGGTTAGAAACTAGTATTATAATTAAAAAGAAATTAGTAAAACATAAAAAAGGAGACAACCTTTAGTTTCACTTTTTACTTTCTACCGTCCATGATACTTCCCCGTGTAAGAATTTCAAAATGACTTGATATCTAAACCAACTAATGTTCGGCAAATGACCAAAACTATGAGACAATGGAAACAAGGAATCACAAAACGTTCTTTCATAAGATCAAAAGGTAGAAAAAGGGTCAATGCTAAAATACAAAATTGTGCATTAATGAGAGCTATATTAAAGATCATAAACAACTTAATATGCATTTAGATTAGAAGTTAGGGACTATATTTTTGTTGACTAAAAGTTCAAGATAGTTTTTATGACTAATAGCATGTGAGTGAACATGTGTACACATTCACACATATGTCACATATCTATGTGTATATAATAAGATCATCTTCACGTTTTTATCTACTACATTAACTCTTGGATGTCGTGGGGGAGCTTGTAACTTCCTTATCATTAGGATTCTAGTAGAAATATACACGCAAATTCTAATGAAATAAGATCTTATGAAGAAATCCCAACCAGCACTTGTATCTAAACATATTTCTTTTGGATTCGAGAAAGCTCAACCCCGTTTTAGGTATTTTTTTACAGGCCCAGATTGAGCGAGTAAAACTATGATTGTCCCAGACTCTTATAAGATGAGCATGCCCTGACTTGAACTCGAGATCTATTATAAGGTTTATAAGGTGAGTATGCTCTCATTCGAACCCAAGATCTATTATAAAACAAAGCATGGTTGACTCGAACTTGAGACTTGCAAAGCAGATCTCAAGCTCTTTGACTTTGAGGACATCATTCCAAACATGCACACATACAACCATACATACATATGTGTCTGTACATGCGAGGGATATAAATTTGACTGGTGGAGAAAATAAAATGAATTTATTTCATGGATGCATCGAATCACATTTGCCATTCCACATCCATCTGGCAACCATCTGGCCATGCATGCTTTAATTTCCACAGAGAAATGACATATATTGGCTGTAAACTGGAAACTAGTCGGGTACCATATGAGCCAATTAATACCCTCGAGATAAAGAGAGGAGAAAGTCAAATAAGGCAAGCCAAAACACATGCAATTGCCGTTGTCTCACGTTTGATTTCAAGTGTTATTAGCTGGAAATCATGTCCATTTTCTTCGTGCTTTGATTAATTCCTAAACATTGCTATCCAATTCCCTATTATAACCCACAACCGACAAATAATATGATCACGAAGTAACTTACTCAGTCGCTAGCTAGCTAGGCATTCGTTGAGAAATTTCATTCAGCCACGTGACTCGGATCAAATGGCTAACCTAATCATGCCCATGCTGATTTTAATGGGTGGATTTTAACGTACTATTCTCAAACTCTAGAAGAACCAAGCTTATGTAATTGTTTTCTAACACCATGCAACTGTTTCTAATTAAGCTTATCGTAATATCAAATTATACATATATTCCTTTTGTGCACAAGCTTGGTTCCATGGCTCTAGGAAATTAAATCAGAAAAAACCTCCAAGTATAGAAACTATGTGTTAATTCTGATTTTAAATAATTTTCTATCTTTCAGACCAGATTTTTATCTTCTTAAAAAGACAAGAAAGTCTTGAGCAATACAGGCATTTCATTGTCTTCAGCCTAAGTTCCTATCCAAACCGGGCCCCGCCCCCCATTTCCCAGTATTTGAGGTAAGCTCTCCAGGTAGCAACAAGAGAAACTTACCTGGAGTCATCAAGGCACGAGATTCGAATGGTAAATACTAATTTCAAATGCTGTGCGTTATACATTAGCAGGCAATCATCAACACCTATGTTTAATTACCACAAAAATAAAATAAAAAAATTGCAAGCATTTTGTCCTTCTTCGACAAACTAGAACGACCGAGATATTTATCAAAATTCTCAGAGGAGACCAGATGATTCATCCTATATATAAATTTGATGTATATATATACCACCATTCTACATATATATATGTATCTTTAAGAAATCAAATAACGAGAAAGCAGGACAGCAAATAATCATATATGTACTTCTGAAAGCAAAGACGAACAGATAATTAATTATAGAACAAAGTATTATCTATAGCAGTGAATCTTGATATAGATAGAATATGAGAGAGCACATGCCATAGATCAGACCTTACAAAACGAGGGAAATTTATAAACTTTTCTATTTCTTTCACAGGCACCAAATCTAGCAATCTATGGAAGCATCTTCAACCCCTATTTATACACACGTACCTTAACCCATGTCGTCGTTGTTTATAGTCTAGATAGAACACATATCACATGCAAGAGCATTAAAAATTTCTGATCATCATAATCAACGTTTTCTACTCTACCATTTAGGTCACGTCCATGCACGTCTATTCAACTGGCTAAATATTGCTGTTGTACAGACAAGTAGTTGATCTAAACGCCTATCAAATTTAGCTCTCCCTTTACAGGTGCAGGTAAAGCATGGAAAGGCTTCCAAAGCCCCCCATGCCCATATTTTTGTTTTATCTTTGAGAATTTTATTGAATAAATATATATAAAAAGGGGGTTTAGATTCTTTGCCAAACGTATTACCAGGAAACTAAAAAATTCTTTGGTTAGCAGAACACGAAACCTATTTCTTCCCACTGAAATCCGGCAAGCAAGCCAGTAAACGGGAAAAAGCAGCATCGAGTTCAACACCATCCAGAAAGCGATCAATTCAATATATATTTCAGCCACAAGGAAATCAATGAATAACGAGAGAGATGAGCAAAATTATATATATAAAAAAGTACATTGCGCGAATCCACACAGAAAACGTATTAAAAAAACAAGAAATAATAAGGCATTCATCATGGATAAGATTAAATTAAATAAATCCATGCATCTCATGAAATCTGAATTGAAACTCGAAACAAAATCCAAAAAAAAACACATCCAAATTCTCCTTTCTGGCAATGTCCCATTTCTAATCTCTAAAACCCCTATGCTCCCTCTACTTCAGTTTCGAGGGCATATGCATGTTCAAAAAGACCACCAATTTATGGAGTTCTTTGACAAATGGATAGGTTTAGTTTGGAATGCAGCTAGGACCTTGGGGGTGGGAAGAATTGCGTACCAGCAATGAAAGCGTTGAGAGGAGCTGGATATAGAGAAGAGGGATCAAACAAAGTATTACCAGCAGCTGGATTGCTAGTGTTTGCTGTAGTTGCCGCGGTGCTAGTTGTTGCTCCTGTTATAAGGCCAAGCTGTTGTGCTCCGCTGGAGGAGCTCTCACCGCCTGTACTGGTGTAACGTCCGTCAGGACCTTGATCGTAGAGAATTCCTCTGAAAACATGGCCTCCTATGTTAACTGCCGTTTGATAGGCTAATTGATCTTCTGCGTCGTCCAGGGCGCTTACTTTAACGCAACGAAATACGGCTTGTGAATTCACTTCTGGTGGAAATGCTGTCATTTCAAGCCCTAATTGATCTCAGAGGTCAAGAGAATTAGTGTGATTGAAAGGAAAGGATATTTTGAGTAAAATAAGAAACATAAAGAAAATAAATTTTGCTAATTTTATGTGAACTTTTTTTAACGTCAGTTTTACCAGCAAACAGTGAAAGAATGGAAAAGAAAAGAGAAAAAAGATCGAGAAAGAAAAGCAAGTGGTGGGCGGCTGACTATGGAGGTGGACTTGATTGCACACGCAAAGGATACTTGACTTGTTGAGTAGCAGGAACTGAAAGCAGTGTTGGAAGAATTATTCCTTCAAGATCTCTAGATCTCTATCTAACTTTCTCAAACTGCGATCAATTTCTTGAAAATTCTTTTTCAAGAACCATCAAAAGATTTGAGGACAAAAGGAAGCCCACCATCATAGATTAGTAGGAGTGGTGATTTTCGTTGGTCTTTGTTTGTATTGAGAGCTCCTAGTAGTAGTAGAAGTACAACTTTACCTGACGTGGTAGTGGCTAAACGAGTGCAGGCAAGAGAGGAAGCACCGCCTTGATTCTCTCTCTGCCTTTTTGGATTCTCTCCTCGAAACTGTTGTTGCTGTTCTTGATTTTGTTGTTGCAAAGCAGCTAGTTGTTGTTGCCTTTCTCTCCTTTTACCAGCAGGGACCCAAGTGCTCTTAACGTGTGTTTGGCACTGAAACCCTCGACTCTTACAACAAGTTCTACATCTCAAATGGGGACAATCTTTTTTAGCCTGGTTCCCGCAGTCTTGACAGTTCATTCCTCCCCCTAAGCCTCCTCCTCCTCCTCCTCCTTGTCTCATCACTGTAAAACCTGATCCTGGAGAGTGATCATCAGAGAAACTTCTTCGACTAGGACCCACTCCAAACGAGAAGCTGTTCATGTTTTGCTGCTGGGGGAAGTACTGCGGCCATAACTCAAAGCCCTTGTTGTTGTTGTTGTAGATCTCCTCGTTTGATGATCTGTACAAAAACAAACTACTATTATTGACTTCTTTCTCTTGATCTTGTTTGCTTGATGGTCCTTCTCTCCCACCTAGATAGAACCACCCTGCCATTTCTTGCACCCAAAAGCTGATACCAACCTCAATTTAGACAAAAAATCCATATCAGGATAACTCGGTATCGGGAAAGCGGTGACTCTGAAAGCTCTGCGAGATCACTCTGGCTTCGCTTTTTGGGTCTTCTCAGACTAGAATTTTGGTGGGGTTTCTAAGAGAAACTTCAAATTAACTGAGTGTTTGTCTGTTGTTTGGTTATATATCTTATATTACTTCTTGATGATTCTGACGACTCTCTGAGACGAGGTTTCTGCAGCTTTTTTTTGTTGTTGAGAGTTAAGGAAGAGGTAAAAACTTTCGAGAGTTTGTTAACTGTATATATGATACTTAGAGAGGAAAAGAGAAGATGGGTACACTATACTATTCTTGACTTGTGGCTAGAACCCTAGAACCAACAAGCCAGCGACGACAGGCCAGCTTTCTTCAATTCTCCTTCAATGTTAACGAAGCAATAATAGCACGGAATTAGAGCCCTGCAACGCCGCCATGGTTACTGCACTGCTCCTGCTGCTCTCCCCACACTGCTGCACTCACCTCATTCAAGACAAGCCTGCCCTTTCCTCTCTCTCCCTCTCCCTCTCCTCCTCAATTACTCTCTGGTTCTTTCCTTGCAGTAGCTCCTGGTGTTTTCTTAGAGTGGTAGTGAATAAATAAAAAGAAAGACAAAAGAAAAGAACAAAAGGAAATCTATCTCTCTGGGCACTTCTCCACAGTTGTCTTCCAGTTACATTGTACCCAAAATCAAAGATGTTTTCAATCCCAGCCATTCAATTTTCATCTAGCGGGAAATAGTGGACCCACGTGGCAGAGCATCCGCTTTTGCTTATTCGTCCTTTGCACCGGAAAACCCGCTCAGTACTTTTTCTGACCCTTTCGAACCTGTAATTAAGATTGATTTCACTCCATATTTTCGGTCTCCGAGCAATCCAATAAAAATAGAATGCCACTGTTTCACCTTTGTACACCCTATACGTGTTGCCTGTATGAGACAATACCGCGCTGACACGTATTTTAGATCAACGGTCCGACACGTCAGTGGTGCAGTAAATGTAACATTTGTTGTTAATTTAGCCAAGCTAGGAATTTTACCGCGAATCCAATAGTGTTTTTTTTAAATATTTATTCACCTTTCTCCATATTTTACTTCCCTGTTAATTCCTCGTATTCAAACACTCAAAATTCTTCACGTAATCATTTTGATCATTGACTTGAGAAACAAAAACAGTTTTGTAAGCCAGATACTTGTGTTTTTACTGTCATTTAAAATGTCAAAATAATTAAAGGTCAACACATTTGATTTAGAAATGACAAGGCAAGGGTGGCAAAAATTCACCCAATTTCTTACAGAAATGAAAATAATAATTAACTAAGCCAGCTTGCTTTTAATGTGGTGGAGTCCAGTTGTTTTATATAAACATTTTTCACACCTCATATTGTTTAAATTATTTTTTCCTGGGAAATTACAAATCAATAATTTTAGATGTTTTTTCTATTATTTTCATATGTTAATGCTAAAAGTAAATAATAATTATTTTTAATTAAAAAGTACCATCAACTCCACTACCAAATATTATTATTATTATTATCTATCATCATTATCACATAAATAGATTTACTTGGATGAATGAAAAACCCAAGCATGAAAAGCTCGCTAGACATCTAATATCATTAATAAAAGTGCTGTTTACAATTCACAATTTCTACATTTTCCTAACGAATTAATTTAATTAATTTATCTATAGTCTGTGGACACAAATAATAACCAGAAAAACCTCCCATGTTGCTGAAACTTCTTTTCCATACCCTATTGTTCGTATAACCAGTGCATTTCTCTCGTTTGAGAATATAAAAAGAAATCAATTCATGTTCGTTTCAAGAATTCATATATTTTTAATGTTTTTATAATATAGAAAAACATTTTATATCACAATACCTAACACAAACCTAAATTTAGACGTGGAATACGCATGTAGGGTGTAGCTCGTGGAAACCCTTTCTACAATAAAACTCAATGTTAATTATCTGAATCATTGAGTTTCCGAAAGAACGATGAACTTCTAGCCAAAACTGCTCAACCAATCGATCATCCACCAAGATCCAAAACAAAAAAAAGATTTTAAAACTTCATAATGAATGTAAGATGCTGATGACAAAATCTCATAATAATTAAAATCGAAGTCTCTATTCATTATCTTCGAGGATGATGCAATGCACCGATCGTTTCAATGGGCTCGTCACCATAAAATTATCCCTCTTTCCAGAAAATGACTGAGCTTTCAAGCCTAGCTAGCCTGCTAATAAAAGAATAATAATTTCTTTATCAAACCATCACGTGAACCGCAGTTCAGTAGTCTCTAATAATTGGATACCGGTGAATAAAATACCATAGGTACGGCCGGACTCCCGCGGCCGCTCAATGAGTCCCCACCGCACTCACTAATTTTGACAGTAACGTGCCGATTATTACGACTAATTATAGTTTAGTACTTGTAATTTAATACAAAGTAATTGGTTAATCCTTGAAGTCTTAGAAACTACTTATCCCAATCCCCAGGTATATATACATTTGTTTATATATCATTCCGTTTTTTTTTTTTTTTTGATATTGTTTGTTTGTTTTCTTAAGAGAAACGAAAAAAAGAAGAGGAGAAGATCAGGTGAAATGGATGGTTTTGGATATTGAAAAAATCAAAATAAAAAAGATTAGACGAGGAGTTATTTAATACTTTTTATATCATAGAAAACAATTGATTAGTTTTTTTGAACTAATTTACACATCAAATACCATCTAGTTAATTAATTAATATAATTGCGAGGACGACAATTTGAAAAACCATATGAATTGCCCAGCATCGTTGAAAAGTTGAAGTTAATTAGTAATTTTTGGTAATTAGGGGCCCGAGGAAACAAGTGCCCGTTTTCTTTACAATTGACTTGCTCAATATCCCTTGTCTATCGCACGTTATGTAATGATTTGTTTAGTGATCGCCGACATGAAGCTCTTAATTTCAAGACTCCCTTGTCCATATATGATCTGTGGAATCAGCCTCTTTTTATTCACCAAATGATAATTCACGTTCCAAGGTACGATGAATTCTCTGCTAGCTCTTGGTATTGGCTCGGAAAAGACATGCTAGAAACGGGTGGAAAAGCTTCGTTTTAGGGATCAGGGATCATCAGCTAAACGATAATTAATAGCCTATCTAGACTGCGTTTTAGCAATGAAATTACCGTGCTATATTTATTTAACTATAGCTAGCCAGCTTACTATAGTAAACCCTGTTGGAAAAAATCGATATCCCGGCAATGATATGAATACCCCGTTTCGTTTTCTGTCCGTTGAGTATTTTCTGATAGAATAGACAGGTCACAGGTGCTTGTGATCATTTTTTATGGTTTTGTTTTATTCTACTTGGATATTTGGAATTGGATTTTGCTATTTATGTTTGTTTTTACAGCGTCTGAAAGCGCTCAGCTTTAGAAAATACATTTTGTATTAAAAAATTAAAAATAATTTTGACATGTTATATTAAAAGTAATTTAGTTTAATTTATTTTCATGTGAAAATCACTTTAAAAATAATATATTATACCACAATACTAAATATAAGCATGGAAGTTCAAGGTATGTCATAATAAGATGTTGAAATGAGTGCTTGAAATAATAAGAGATATTGTTTTTTAAAGTGTGTTTTACATTTAAGAATATATTGATCAATTTTTAAAATTTTTGTTATAAATATATCAAAATAGTATAAAATTCAAAAAAAAAAAAAAACTTGCCGTTCAGCAAATCATCAAAGCGTTATCTTCACCGAAGCCTCGAGGAGGACGTGCACACAGTGTGCATAGAAAAATGAGGAATGTTTGCAGCAAGGTCTTACTACTGCGTGTTCCAAAGACACTGGTGGTGACAATCCTCATAAATGGACTGAATCTTGACGGATGTGAAAAATTGAAAGGAAATTTAAATTCCAACAAGAACTGAACTAAACAGCCCTACATTTGACCTTGCAGAATCATCGAACATGACCCATTAAGCTAGCTAGGATGTGACAATCCTCAGCTACTGCCATCTTCCCTCGCCAATAGGCACAGGTTCTCACTGGCTAGATCTTCGCCCCGGTCATGCCGTGATCCCACATAACTTTCGTCATGTTGAATGAATCTAACATTTCCTCGAGTGACAGAAAGCATAGGGATTGCCCAGCTTCTCGAGCACCTCCTCGCATACAGATTAAGAGAAGAGGATAATCATTGGAGAGATTAAACTATGATGAAGCAGAAAGCATGGCAGCCGAATTGAATTTAATTATGATTAACGAAAAAGAAGCAGACCGTTTAATCACAGCTACTTAGCCTGGTGTAGCTGGAGTGAAACACTAGCCATGCATCTTCTCAAATTTAGTGAAAGCTCTGCCCGCGGCTAAAGTAAAACCCTTTTTTTTTTTACATTTCTCATTTCGCGGCTGGAGAGGGTAAGAAGAATAAGTTTTATTGGTTCTGGCAAGCAAGTGATTGATGTGGGGGGGTCTCAATAATTGTGTCTGTATCTTTCACTCTCGAGCCTTGTGCACTCTTTCTCCAGTTGACTCTTCGTCTTTCTCTTCCTTCCTCTCTCGGCTGATCAATCTTTCGTGTACACGGAGCTAGGTTAAGGTGGAGGAGACCCTCGAGTGCACATCATGAATCCTCGATTGAAATATATGATCTTGGACTGGTTGTTATCATGATATCTTCGGATTAAAAATGAAAAAAGCTACCTGCTTTTATGGTAGGATACATACGGTGGGAGTATTTGAAATGATTATTTGCATACATTTATATTATAATCTGTGCTTTTCACTCGCTCGTCCGGCATCTCTCACGATAGACCCTCTTCGTGTTTTGGTTCAGATGGCCAGGAAGATAATTAAGGATCGTTCAGCATTCTGGGCTACCAAATTCTAGTTTTTGATGATACATGAACTTCATATTAATGCAAAAGCATGATTTTTGCCTCTTAGTTCTTAAAAAAAAAAAAAAAGAGTTTGGCTAAAAAAAACGAGCTGAGAAACTTATAAGTTTTTATTGCTTGCCTAGGTTGAAAGAAGGATCGAGGCAGACTGAGCACGAGAAATTTAAGCTCTGCAATTGATTTTTCTTCTTATTATTATTGTAAAGTGAGTGACACGTATCGGTTTATGTCATGAATGTTATGTAAGATTACTGAATTGGTAAAAAAGAATAAAATTCATAAACAAATCTAAAGGTTAAACTGGATTGTGAATCATTAAAAAAGGATTAAGTGATTATCTAATAGCTGATAGTGTGGTGATGGTAATTTTTTAAAGTATCAAAATAATATTTTTTATTTTTTAAAAAATTATTTTAATATCACTACATGAAAATAACGTGAGTGTCCGGAACAGTTTGATAGTATCTCGATTAATATTATAAATTCTAAATTAACAACTATGTAAATCTATGATGATGATTATTATATTAACAATCACATTGCTTTAACATAAAACCATAAAAATAATAAATCTATTAATCTTAAGTTCTCATCACTCAGTCGGTTAAATATTTAAAATTTTTGGTCTGGAGCGTGGTGATGCAGAACAAAATTTTGGTCTGGAGCGTGGTGATTTGAAAATGATATTTTCGAAGAACATGAAATCAAGACAGACTTAAAAGGTCATGTATGATGCTTTCTGTTTTCTTGTCAATCGCGAAAGCTTTTCCGTGTTCTATAGGAAAATGATTGAAGGTGAATGGCTTAAAATGATCCAAGCATGTGTTACTATTAATGTTTGGTAATGATGTTCGGCGTTTTTTATAAAAATCTTTTTTTTAAAAAAAAATATCAAAATTATATTTTTTACGTGTTTTTATTTTTATTTTAATATTCTAATACCAGAAAAATAAAAAAGCAACCATCACTGTAATGTATTTTAAATTTAAAAATATTTTAACAAAAAACACCACACCATGTTACTGTGCATACAGTACATATGGTATGGTAACCGATCACGTCCTGAGGCTAGAGCTTCCTCCTGGTCAATCTTCAAAGATTTAAACCACAGGCGTCGTCACATCAGGTACATTTCTTCACTATTTTACAGACAATACATATATTTAGTTACTGTTTTTCATTACATTTTAAAAATATTTTTATTTTTTTAGTTACTGTTTTTGTTTTTATTTTTTTTTCCAAAAATTATATTTTTATATCATTTTCATGTGATGATATCAAAAATAATTTTTAAAAACTAAAAAAAATAATTTTAATGTGTTTCTGAACAAAAAATATTTTTCAAAAGAAGCATTGTCATCAACCATATTCTCAAATAAACACTAATTTTAAGTCTTATTTGATATTATATTTTAAAAATAAAATCTGAAAATTGGAATAGCTGTCATTTTTCAAACACACTTACTTGTGTTTTTGCCTCTAACTAATTAATAACAAATTAAGAAAAATACTTAATTAGTATTTTGTTTTTATATATTTCTTTGACAATTTTAATGTTTTGAGTCTTTTGACATCAAAAACAAATTTTAGCTCACCATCCTTTAGATATTTCTTAATTACTGCTGAAATAAAAATACATTCCTGTATATAATTCTTAATTTCTGTTGAAATAAAAGTATATGGTTGTGATTTCAGAGATTAAGATTGGTTGATATTTAGTTAATATTTATTTATATTATAGGGTATGGTGTTTTTTTTAAATATATTCAAATAGTTTGTTATTATTATTTCTAAACGAAAAATCACTTTAAAAAACAATGTTACCCACACTCACAAAATTAATAGGCTACCCGGTCTAAAAATGCATCATTTTAAATAAGCTAATTATTTTTAAAATAGTTTTTATTTTAAACAAGCTGATTATTTTTAAAAATATATTTTATTTAAAAATATATATTAAAATAATATTTTGATATTTGTTTATATCAACACATCATAATAAAAATATTTTTAAAAATAAATACAGTTGCAAATTATTGATACAAAGGTTTGTAACAATGTGTTTGAGGAATCTTGAGGTCCCACGAGCAAAGCCATTGAAATACTCTAAGATGCTTTCAACATCTATGGACTTAAATAAGCTTTAGAGGTGCACTTAGAAGAGGTTCTTTTGTCTTGGCAGTACAAATCTTGGTGCCTTTATGTCACCAAGGTTCCTCCCCCGCTCTGATTTACCAAAGCTCGCCAGCAGATCTTGTCACTTTGGAGGTGGTGACACGAATCAAGAACCCTAATCCTACCCCACCCCCTCCTAACTTGCTCCACACAGCAGGGAGGCAGCATATATTAGGTGAATCTCCGTAAACAAACCAGCCACGTTGCTTCAACTTTCTCTCTTTTTTAAAAAAAAACTGTCGAAATTAATTCTTCGACTACCCAGCACATCATCTTATCAAATCTTAGATGACAGTTAGACAATAGCTTAGAACTGAAAAAAAAATATTTTTATTTAAGATTCAAGTAAGGTGATTATTAATTTTGGAATTCATGGAATTAATCGAGATATACATAAATTGATCAAAACATCAATTTTAATTAAAAATAATTATTAGATAATAGTTTCATTTGCATGTTAAATCATACAACCTATTTACCCCCGTTGAGATTTAGTGGTGAGAACTCTTTCTGATATTAAATTTGAGTTTTATAGTTATTAATATAGAAAATTATTGAAAATTATTGAAAATTTAAATGGTTATATGTTAAATAAAAACAAGCTATTTACCTCTACCCCCAACCCAACCACTAGCAGTAAAGGAAGCTGACAACTATCTAGGTTGTCGTGTTAAAAGTTTGAGATTACAAGATTTATTATGATGATCATTTAAGATTTATATTGTCATTAATTTTAGAAATTCTGGTTAATAATAATAATAATAAAAAAGCTGACATGTCACGAATACGTAGCCACTGTTGGGCCACGAAGAATAGACGCGGTCCCAACTGTAGTGTGGGTGCAATTGGGACATAGAGAGGGGCCCGTCTGGGCTTGCATGTGAAAGACATGATGATGTCATAGATTTCAATAGACTGAAATTTGTATAGTATTATAGGTTACCCTTTAAGCATCATATTATTGGTGTAATGGCCGTTAGATAGACCAAATGTCTCAACAAAAGGTTACAGGACTCCCTGTCACGTTCCACTTTTGACGAGCCTAAGAAGACCTGCTTCTAGGAGCCTGGGCCTTCCGTTCTCAAATCTCATCCATCAAACCCGAAGGTCATCTCCATGGTCATGGCAAACTATATATATATATATATATATATATATAGAACCCTCTGTCACTGGGACTCTGCATTTCACCATGAAATACCAGAGTCGATGCGAAATAAGGGTCCGAGACAACGCTGGAATATCGGATCCTGCTGACAGATGAAGAAGAAGAAGAAGAAGGATGCGGGCCCTCCTTGTTAATTAGGTTTTGATGTACGGAAACTAAAAACTTAACCTAATAGTCAGAAAATAAACAAGTGTTGGGCCTCCGTTTCACATTAGCCCACCTCTTTTAAGCTATAGCTTTACCTGATTTATAACGATGAGATCTCATTGGGCCTTGGGTTTAAGTATTCAGGCCTTTGTTAAATGATGTTTTAGGCTGGTAAACAATCTCTTAAACTGGGCCATTTGAGATACGTACGTGTAGATTGATATCAAATAGAAGAAAACACTGTAAAACTTGATAATAAAAATATTTAAAAAGCGAGTTCAAACTCAAAAAGAAACGCACCTTAAAACTGAAACTTGATCAATACAGTGTGTATGTATGTATATGTGTGTGTGTGTTTCCGAACGTCTACTGCTTTCAACTTGTATCTGGTTCAGAGCTAGCATCAGTATGGGTGCATTTTTTTGCCTGGAAATCGGAAGATGTGGGAACTTAGACCCCAACATCTGCTCCTCCGTTCTGATTTCTAAATGTATAAAATAATTCTACCCTGATTACTGGAAATCAAATCAAAATCAATCAACTTTAAACAGGGGTGGAGGCAGTATTTTGTCTACAAGGTAATTTAGTCTGTCTGAGAGAGGAAAGCGATGGTCCCCTACATCGGAATTCGGTTCCTGTCATACATTTGGAAGCAACATTTCCATGTTTTATCAAATCCCAGCAAAACCTTTCACCAATTTGGCAAAAAAAATTCAATTTAACCTCCATGGATGGATTTATAGCAAACCCTCTCATTTCCCTTCACCTGTCTCCCATCTTTAATATTCTTCTCTTTATATCATAAAGAGAAGAAGGAATACCGGAGCTTAAAGAGAGAAGGGGGTCACCAGGTAGAGAAACTAATAGTAATATGGCTAGAGGGAAGATCCAGATCAAGAAGATTGAGAACTCGACTAACAGGCAAGTTACTTACTCCAAAAGACGAAATGGTCTCTTCAAGAAAGCTCATGAGCTCACTGTTCTTTGTGATGCTGAGGTCTCTCTTATCATGGTTTCTTGCACTGACAAGGTCCACGATTACATTAGCCCCTCCATCACGTATGTCCCGTATCTCTTCCTCGTTTTCTTTTCCTGTCAAACCCTTCTTCCCTTTTATATATTTTGATTTTATTTTCCATGGCCAGAACGAAGCGGATATTTGAACAGTATCAGCAGACTAAGGGAATAGATCTTTGGAGCTGTCACTATGAGGTGTTTAGTTATATCTATTTCTATTTCGATTTATCTTTTTTGTGCGTGCTACTCTCACTTCAGAGTCAAGACCCTCTGTGTTTCTCTTAATGGTTTAAGGCTTGTGTGCTCAGATAATGAAAGAGAACTTGGAAAAACTGAAAGAGATGAACATAAAAATCAGGAGGGAGATAAGGTAATAAAATGCCTGAATTTTGTTGCCCAATTGTTCGTTATTCATAGGTGGTATATGTTCTGTTTTTTGCTATTTTTTATTTATGTTTCGTGATTACACTTTACAGGCAGAGGATGGGCCAGTGTTTGAATGATTTGAGTTTTCAGGATCTGCAGAGTCTTGAGAGCGATATGGAAAGTGCCTGGAGGGTTATTCATGACCGTGCGGTAAGATACTCGGCCCAGCTCACAGCATTCTTAGGGTTCTAAACTAGGAAAATTTGCTAGACAGCTCAAACTGTCGAGAGAACGGATACAAACAACGATTCTTGTCTATTGACATGTATTTCAACTTCTACGTTTTGCTCTTGAACTATGAATACTTCAGCTATATATGTTTCAGCAAGAATTTGTCTGGACAGTTCTTTTGTTAGCAATTCAGCTGCTCTAATATTGTCTCTTGGTGACAGAATCGTGTGCTTACTAATCAGATTGAAACCTCCAAGAAAAAGGTACTTCTGTTTGATCATACAGTTTTGCCCATCTTCTTTGATGTCCTTTTGGATACTCGAGTCATTGGAATCCATTTCTTCTTATTGTTCCGTTGAAGGTGAGGAATGTGGAGCAAATCAACAGAAAACTTAAAATGGAACTGGTAAGAATGGAGCTCTAATGAGTTGCTGGGAGTTGAGATTATATTATTAACGGGACATTTTGAAGAAAATGTTTCACCTTTTTTGTGAAGGGAGCGATGGATGAAGATCCGTACGGCTTGGTTGACAATGGAGGGGACAACAATTATGTTATGGGATTTCGAAATGAAGGTCCTTGCATTTTTGCTATGAGATTGCAATCCAATCAGCCTGATCTTCACAAGGAAACCGGGCCAACCCTCACAGCTTACCCCTTGCTTGAGTAGTGTCAGCTCAATTGAGGTTACTTTACATCCAAGTTGCTCAAAATTATCCCAGACTGAAGCAACTGTAGAATGAAGTTCTATTATCCCAGACTGCTTCTATCTTGACAACTGATATGCCATGGACGCCTTCTCTTCACTGATTATTAGTCTAATGATTCCTGATTTTCAGTTTTTCACAGTGAATTTTCAAGTTATACGCATTGTTTGATGATACATTCTGTTCATCAGCTGAAATATTCGTGCACTGCGTGTATCTGGCCTCATCAATTCAGTGAGTTAGGGGCATCCCACTCAGCTGCTGAAATTGCATCATGTATTCTGCATTCTTCATTTCCTTTGTTGATTTAACCTTAACGCAAAATGGCATCCGTTAAACTATTTTTCAGAGTCCTTGCTCTCATGACTTCCTTGGTGTGAATTTCTTTGGACTGTATGTCAGGTAATCAGGCTGAATTGCCCTTATTATTGTAATGTCATGGAGAATTATTGTTGTAATGATTTATTGCATCACAAGCAAAATATATGGACTATATATGTAATGAACCGCTACAAAATTAAGAGTAAACATGTAATAAAAACAAATATATGGACTAAATAGTTTTAAAGATTTAGTTGGTTGGGTCTCTTTTAAATTTAATCAGATTAATCGAGATATCAATTAACTTGTTAAAATCTTTAAATTTAATTAGATTTATATTCAACTATCATCAAATTGATATATAAAATCAAGTCATATGTGATAATTATGATTTGTGTGAGTTTTTTTTTTTTTTTTTTGATAATTAGGTGTAATGTGTTTTTCAATTAAAAATAAATAATTTTTTATTATTTATATTAAAACTATAAAAAATGTCAGATAACAAAAAAATAATATTTTACAGATAATTTTTTTTTTAAATACATTAAAAAGCACATAAGCTAACACACCATAGAAACTAAAGGTTAAAATAGTACTCAGAAAATCAATTAGATCATCCTTGGAAATTGAACTTGACACGTTACTATAATAATTGTCAGCATTTAAAAGTTTCTATAAGAACCAACCAGTTATCCGACCATTACCGCATCACCATCGAATAATCAATAATGAAATTGATCGGAAGATTTGGTGGCACACTGGACCAATTTTAAAAAAACTAGAAAAAAAATAGAAAACGTTAATGTTTTATTTTTTTTAAGAAGTAAGAGAAACTCAGTAACCAGTTTAATTTTCGATTAATTTTATAATATGATAAAAATATGTGTCAACAAAAAAGAAAGATCAAACAACAATATTAAAAAAAATAAGACAGAAAAAAATCAATCCCTCTTAACTTTCAAACCATAATTGAAAGTACTATACATGAAAAAACCGAGAGAGTAAAATTACACAAGGAACTACATGAAAAAAAAATCTAAAATGAAAAACAACAATAAAATGGGGTTTAAATCACATAAAATTAACTCGAAGGACAACAATAAATTTTCAATTTTAGAGTTAAACTAAAAAGAATAAAATATTAATAAAAGTACAACAATGAAAAGAATGAAAATAAAAATGAAACATAACAAAACAATACATTATAAACTTTAATGAGAAGATGAAATTAAAAACAAATTTTAGATGAAAATAAAAAAACTTATGAACGCATTTAACTTAACATATCTATATTCATTGCGTGAATAAATAGAAAAAAAAACAAAAGTCATCAACAATGAACAAAAACAAAACTTAAAAAAATAAGATATAAGTTTAAATCAGGATATTTAATATTGTAACACAAGCAATTTATTTGCTTATGTTTAATTAATTTATTTCTTCAAAACAATTGTAATAAAAACGAAAACACATAAAAAAATTATTGAGTAAAAAAGAATATTATGCAAAACTGTAAATATTAACAATCTTATGAAAAATCAATTCTATTTAGATAACAATTAATATATGTAATTTATTTAAGAAAAATTACATGTGAATCATACCTATTCTTGTAAGAAATTAAACATGCTAAACAAAATCACCGTTTAAAAAAAGGTTAAATAAACAAAGAAACCATAAATAATGAATATTAATTACATCATATACCAAATTATAATTACATATAAAATAAGATATGAACTGAAAAATTAATTATTTATAGAGAAAAAAATCAAGTTAGGCGTTGTTGGGTTTGGTGAGCCAAGCATGACGTCTAACTCGTCAAGCAATGACACGTGTGCTAACCTTTATTTTTTAAAAAAAACATTCAATGGCTCAATTATTGAAAAAAAAAACCATGTCATCTAAGAATCCCAAGGATCTAATTGTTATTGAAAAAATAAGATCCTGTTTTTTTAACAAATAAATCAATATTCAGTTATTTTCTTATCTAAATATCCTAAAAACACACCATAAAAACCTTGTCAAATCAATTTATTGCCTTAAAAAACACAAAAACAACTTATACCCAAAATCAACCATTTATTGATCTCAAACTTGTTTTTTTTAGACATTTTCATACACATAATCTAAACTCTACTTATCATATAGAACCGTTTGACACAAAAAATAATCATTCTCCCACAATAACTACTTTTTTTCCACATCAGAATTTTACAACTCTCTATCTCTCTTCCTACAAAAAATAACTAAAAAACAAGAAAAACAAAGTTCAATGCTAAAATTATTTCTTTAAAAAAATAGAGATCAATTAACCTCACAAATTAAAAAGACAGGGAACTAAAATATATATTTTTTAAATCAAATCCTTTATTCATTAAACCTGTTATTTTTCACTTCAGTCTCCTTGTATATATATTTGATCCAACTTCTTCTTCTGAAAAAATATAAATCACTTGAAATAAAAAAGCTTAAAAAATAAATCGAGAAAAACAACCGTTGTAGTTTCTGTTAGTGTTAATGCCGACACTTGCACTTCCTTTTCAATCAAGACCGGCCTTAACCATCGTTCCAAACACAGTAAGAATAAATCCAAAGACTTGGAGAGACTTGTTTCAGTCCAAGTAGACAACTAGCTCCAGGAGGAAAAGAAAAGAAAAACTTAATTTTATCATTAATGTACTATCCATTTTTGATTTCACTGAGGGCCAAGTAAATTTTAGTTTTCTCGGTATTGATTGAAAATTTTAAAATTTGTCTCTGATGATTAATATAATATTGTTTTTACCGTTGAACTGTATTTTTTAAAGTTTTTTTAATTATTTAATTTTTAAATATCTTGTATAATGATTTGATATACCAATCTCTTAAAAAAAATATAAAAAATATTATTACAATACATCTTTAAACTAAAACAATTATTCTATAACAACCTTAAATATTCTATCACAGCAAAATCTTTCTGCCCCGCGTCCCGTAATTCGCTTGGACACACCTACCTCCCATATAGTGCGGAACAACAAAAAGGCGATTCCAATTCGGCTCCGAAAAGGAAACTTAAAAAATCCGACTCGCCGCCTTCCGCAACCAATTAACTTTATTTAATTTCCCGACTCGAGACGGACAACAGCCGTTCGCGGCGACAGGTCACCATATCACTGATAGTGAAAACGGTCGAGAGAACCAAAACGGCGGTTCTTCTCAATTCTCTTAAAGGGTAGTTTCGTCAAATTCATATAATTCTCAAGAGCTCGTCTTTCTAGTCAAAAGGTCAAACCCCCAGGAACACTCTATCTGCCCGCGACAGACAATTAGCAAAGTTTCCCAGTTCCCCGTCACCTGAGAAAGCAATAGTTGGCACACGTGTCCTACCCCGACTTTACTTCCACAGCTTTTTCATGAAATCGCCGGTCACCTGAGAGAGGCGACGCACCAGAAAGAACCGGACTTCCTTCACTGTCCACGTTTCTATAAAGAAAAGCTCCCAGCTGCTTCTCTTGCATGTTTATTTTCTAGACATGGGAGCTCTCGGCCCTGTCTCTCCCTTGGATTCCAGAAGATGACGTTTTGTTAAAAAATTCTATCGAGGTAAAACTCTTTCCCCCTCTTTATTATTTCACCTATTCTTTGTTAATTAAA
Organism: Salix viminalis; assembly: GCA_029228465.1. Taxonomy (NCBI): domain Eukaryota; kingdom Viridiplantae; phylum Streptophyta; class Magnoliopsida; order Malpighiales; family Salicaceae; genus Salix; species Salix viminalis. Next base: position 14,929,478 of record CM055427.1, read on the forward strand.
GAAAAAAGTGGATTAAACCCATCTTTTTTTACTAATTATTTTTATTTTTTATTGTTATTTTGTAATGGTGGATTTTTCTTGTGTTCAAGCATGAATTTCTTGAAACAAAGATTGTCCTGTTTCTATCTTTTCTTGTAGCATGGATTTTGAGGATATAAATTATTGCTGTATTTGATGTTTCAATCAGGGCAGGATTTTCAACATGTTAAATGGCTAGTATCGAAGAAATCTGAATTCGAACTTAAAAATAAATAGTGTTCTTAACATGTGAAAAAATAGTAGTTATTTTTTTTTATGCTATAATAGTGTTGTTTGGTGAGTTTTCTATTTTGTCAATGGTAAATGATGAGGGCCCGCTTCAGTTTTTCGGATTACTGGTTTTTGTGATTGTGAGATTCTATGTGGCTTCGGTAATCATATGATAGCTGTTATTAGAGGCATTGAGATATTGAATATGTAAGGTATAAACCAGGAGGGATAATTGTAATGCTTCATTCTCGTAAGGAATTTGAAATGGGAAATTTCTTCATGAGCCAGTGCAGAAGGGGGGTTTGGTGGTGCAGGTGGTTGCACTGCAGACAGCAGAAAACGTTGGTGGCGAGATGTATCAGCAACACCAATTATTTCTCTAATTCGCTGGTATGACCTTGTATAAGTATTTCAAGAAGAGAAATCCCGGGTGTCTGTGAAAAAGAAGTCTCGCATTCTTTTATTCTGCTGTTTTCTATATGCTTTTACTAGTGCACGGCAGTAAGAAAAAGAGAGATGACAGCCATGGACATGGCAAGGTGTAACACACGAGGAAAACATTAAATACTAAGTTGAAACCATGAAAATTTAAGTCGTGGTTGTTGGCTAGGATGTCTGTGTGAACTGGTGCGTTTGTGATTGAAGTTTTGCTCCCATTGCACCCATAGGAATTTACAGTTGACTCTTTTTGCTTGCAGTTTATGACGATATAGTTATTGGCAGTGAGTTTTATTTCTTCATTTGTTCGAACGGTTGTTCTTATTGCTCTCTTTATCAATCTCTTTGAATATATTTGTGTTTATAGACTGTTTAAAAGTAGCAGCATATAGATTTTAGTAGTTGTACCTCTTTTTAATGCTTCTTAAGACTGAATCATATAAAAAAACCTTGTCAATTGGTGCTTGGTGCAGCTTCTTAACTTATCTTCTTTTTTTTTGATGTTGTGGGGTTGGATCCTTGGTTTGCTACCACTGTCTAATTAAATATCAATTGTTAAAGCTTGCTGACTTTTGTCCAGTGTGATTGTTTTGGGAATCCCTATTTATTTTCTGTTTCTTTTTTATGTTTTACAGGCTGGTGCTTCCTTGGAATCACTGGCAAAAGGAGCAGTACAATTTTCTCGAAAATTCACAGTTCGAGAAATACGAGATCGCTGGTATTCTCTCCTTTATGATCCAGTTGTTTCTTCAGAGGCTGCTTTCCACATGACTGAGTTTGAGTGTTCTGCTTCAACTTTTCCATCAAAATTCAGTAGAGCTGGAAATTCAAAAGAAAATAAATGTTTTTCAGGGAAGAGGAAAACTGAAAGTGTTCGCAGTTGTTACTATGCTCTGCGTAAAAGAATTTGCAGCCAACCATTTAATTCAACGGGGTTGAGTTTTCTTGTTTCCCCCATTAATAACAATTATGTTTGCGATGAATATGAGCAATTATCCAGACAATGCATGCTTGGAGATCCAGTTACAGCTCACTTTGCACTTCAGGAATCAAATTTGGACATGATGCATCATGCGTTTCCTCAAATTGTGAATAGTGGTACTGCCCATGCCTTTGATACCCAATTCCATAATACAATTCAAGAAGATTATTCAGTGGAGCAAGACAATATACACTATCACATTCCCCATATACTTGGAGAGGATCTATCTAACTCTGAAAACAGAACCGTGGTCGAGGAACTCAGTCAACAACTGCCGGTTGATGATGACTTGTTCCGCGGGTGCTCTAACTTTGATGGGAATGATGTCCTTAGTTCACCAGTTCCAGAGTGTAGTTTGTCATTTCACAATTTGGAGTTCTCATCTCCACTTCCTGAGATGCCAATTTGGAGAATGGATGAAGGGATTTCAGGGCCAGATAATCCCAACAATCTTGGATTATGTGACAAAGATCTGCACCCTGGTAATGCCTTTTCACTTCTTCATGATGGTGATATTAAGAATGCATGTTTGACAGGTTTTGATGATCTCCAAAAAGACCCGGAGTTAAAAATGGAAATACTGAGTGATGTGCCACAAAATTCATCTCATAGCACCGAATATTTTCTGGCTGAAATTACCAATTATTTGTCTAATGATGATGAAGGGGCAAGTGTGGATATGGATGGAAAAGATTTCAGCACCAATTCTTACATTGCTTGTCTCAATACAATTTTGTTGAATTCACCAAATAATTCTAACGAAAATCACGGGCCCAATGTAACTGAACCAGAAGCATCAACATCTGCAGGCTGTTCTGGTGCATGTCCTGGAAACTTATGGGAGAATAGGGGGTCTCACTGTAGTGTTGATGCAGGTTGTAATTCTGAGTTCCAGTATGTTTCATCTACATCAGTTCTAGATTCGCATCCTGAGGTGAAAGATGGGACTGTTTGCTGTGTGCTAAACACTGAGGACACAGAGATCCCATTCAATGATGATATAGCCTTCCCCACTGACTGGCGCCCGAGATCAGTTGCCTCTTTAACGCAAGGTAGTTTCCAACATGTTGGCAAACCAAATTCTTTACCTGCTAAGGAATTACCAAGTAATAAAAAAGGTAGTGTAGTTCCGGTAGTCGCTCACAGGGATCTAGAAAATCCTGGACAATTGCTTGCATCTTCTCAGATGTTAAGATTACAGATGATGGCAGAACCTGGTCTAGTCCATCCTGTAGGTGACCACAGTTTGAAACTTGAGTTGCCCGGCAGTGACTCTACTCGTGGAAGTGCAGGTTTTGCTTTTGGTGGCTCAACTCAATTTAAGTCAGCAGACACTAAGATGGAAACTCTTGTTCCTGCTAAACTGAAGGAAGAAACTACAGAAACCCCACTGACCAAGCATACGAGTCATGACTCAACTGATTTTTTATCAGAGAAGCCAACTTTTGTTTCTGATTTCTTTTCATATCCCCAGACAAATGTGTCTGCTATTAAACAGGTAGAAGATGCTCCAGACAGAGCTCAAAATCATCAAGTATCACATATGAAAGCGGGCTCTTCAAAACTAGTAGCAAACCATTCAGAATCAGATCTAGCTGAGCCATCTATCCAGAGTGATGATGATGTACCATGTTTTTCAGACATTGAAGCAATGGTAACTTTATACTAAACTTCAAACAGATGGTGATTATTCTGTTTCTTTTGGCAATTTCTCCTTTTAGTTGTTCTGAGTATATACTCTGTAATTCCACTTGTTATCAGATACTTGATATGGACTTAGATCCAGAAGACCAGGATTTATATTGCAGCGAGGAAGGTAAAATATATTCTGCTTTCTCACATTCAACAAGTTTTGTGATGATTCTATTTACTCTATTAGTTCCCGTGTTTCCTTGAAATAAATGATTTATGGTAATTGTATGTTAGGATTTGATCACAGATGCATACAGTAACTTAGACAGTGTTTATTAGTGAATCACATCTGTCTGAAACAATGAGAGTGATCCCAATGTTGTTGTAATTAACATAACATTACAAATACAACTTAAGCTGTTTGTATTGGTAGGTATTTGATTTTATTGAAGTTCTGTCTCAAGGTTTGTAATTGAAATCACTGAAAGATAATGTATACACTATTATCTGTGGGTTTGAGCACTCAATTTTAAGGATACATCTTTTTGTGCTTATATTCATATTATTAACTGATTTTATTGGCATATCTTTAAAAAATGATGTGCTGTATACATGCATTGTAGCTTAGCATGGCATATAAGTTTCAATTGTTCTCTGCAGTCTCAAGATATCAACACGAGGACATGAAGAGGGCAATCATGAGGCTGGAACAGGGTGCTCATTCTTATATGCAAAGAGCTATTGCACGTCATGGAGCAATTGCAGTTATACACGGCCGCCATTCAAAACATTATATCAAGAAATCTAAGGTATATTAAAGATGCAGACCTCCATTGCTTAATCTGCTGGGGTGCTGGCTTTAAATAATCCTATTCTTTTAATCCCTTTGTGCCCATGGTTGCCTTTCAAATAGTTGCATAATTGGAGCTATAACTTTATATACAGATACAATGCTCATCCAAATTCTGTATCTGAAGCACTGATAGTAAGTTATCTAGATAGTTTGGTAATTTTATATGATAAATATTCATGCTATATGAGTTAGGAGTAGGAAATTTTGTTTGCTTTTCATTCATTTTAAATCTAAAGACTATTCAACCTCCCTAAGGTGTTGTTTTGCTATGGAGCTTAATTTCTGAAGCTAACTATATAGTGTGACAGCCCATAAATTTTAAAATCCATGGCAAAATCCATATCTTGGTTTGGTTGGTAGGATTACAGTGCATGTGATTTTTTCCTTGTGACCATGCAGGTATTACTTGGTAGAGCAACAGAAGATGTTATCGTCGACATTGACTTGGGAAGGGAAGGCCATGCTAATATAATATCTCGACGGCAGGTGAGATTTGCCCAAGTTTATCAACGTATTTTAATTTTAATGGTAGTGGCCTATTCTTGTTTTCTTTTCTTCTTCTTTTTTGTCCTAAAGTTTGTAGAACTCGGCATTCAATCCCTTTTCCTCACAGTCCTTTATTTGCATTTTTTTACTTTTTTTTTGTCACTTCAAGGATTTGTTGCTTTTCTTTCAAACACTATCATCATTTACTATATGAATTAATAGATAAATTAAGAAGATTTGCCTGTTAAAAGTCATGAAAAGTGAAAACTGTTTATTATATATGGGTTAAAATAGGTTGAGATTGAAGATGGTATTTATGTATATCTCTTTATAAAATTTGTAACCGTAGCAATGCAAAATGACATGAAATCAAACGTAATTGCCTTGCGTGCCATTTGAGAATACATATGGGAGTTCTAGATCTTGAATCGTTATAATCCAATTCTCACTTTAAAAGCTCAAAAAAATTCATGTAAAGTTTACTTTAGTTCTAGTGGCTGATAAGAGTAAAATAATCATTTTGAATTTAGCCTCATTTAGGGTCATCATGTTAAAGAACCATCTCACCTAAAAACTTAAGCTTTTAGGTGAGGTCCCAGAATATGATTTATATTATTCTCTAACATACTCCCTCAAGTGAAAGTCTTTTGGGCTTGAAACTTGCACATGCCTACACTACCTTGTGCTTGATTTTTATCAAATAGAATGGGGGTGGTGAGATTCAAACTCGTGACTATTGGGTCAACAAGGCTCTAATACCATGTTAAGAAACCATCTCATCTAAAAACTTAAACTGTTACTTGAGGTTTCAGAATACGATTTATATTATTCTCTAACACATCAGACTCTCCGCTCCCTGCCTGCTAAATTTCATGTCTCTTATTTTTACCTTTCTCTGGTGGTCCACGAAGGCCTACTTTTTTCTTTAAATTGAACTGCATTTAACTTTTCCTTATTTGTTTAGGCTACTATAAATTTGGACAAAAATGGATCTTTTTATCTGAAAAACCTTGGCAAATGCCCCCTCTCAGTGAATGACAAGGAAATAGCCCCTGGACAGAGTCTAAGCCTTACTTCCGGTTGTTTGATAGAGGTTTGTTGCAATAGGTCTTTATTCAGCATTCATGGTTAATGAGATGTTCTTTATGTGTAAAATTTTCTTTCAAGTGTTCTTTGCAATTTTATTACATATTGAACATTATGCTGGCCTTTCCCGTGCCTGCTTTTATTTGTCAGTGTTTATACAAGTAGTTTTTAACAATAACAAAAACAAGCCTTTATCATGACTAAGTTTAAAATTTGTGTAGATAGAACAAAACAAACTCCATTTTCACTAATCTTTACAATGAACGAGATAACACTCTTCATTCTGTTGGTACTGCCATCGAGAGTGTTTATCTTCTTGAATTATATGCCATGAATCTTAATGAAGTTTCTTTCTTGTGCATTATCCATTCATATGTTGACGGCTATTAGGTCAGAGGTAATGTTGAGAGTCTCACTGTTTATGCATCTGCACCTTTAACCTTTACATCTTTCTTTTTTCCCAGCTTCCCTATAGGTATTTGCTATTTGATTTTCCACTCTGTGTAAAGCCCAAATAGTTTCTAAATGCTGTGAATTCACTGCAAATCTGGACTCTAGTTTTTTGATATTCCAACTGCTCAAAGACCACTTTGTTCGCAGCCCACATAATTACCACTATTAAACAGAATCTGCAAATTCCTAGGGAAACCTTATACTTTTTTCTGCAAACATTAACAAAGCCAATTTATTTTGTTACAGTTGCATGTTATAACTAGCATCCACATGTTTCAGCAACTACAATGCAAATGCGTCCTAATCTAAGAATGAGTTTATATTCTTCATGTTTTATTCCTCGAAGTCTTTATGCTTGCACAGTACACCTGACCTCAAGTAATTCGTGGGTGTCTCTGGTTTTGCAGATCAGGGGGATGCCTTTCATATTTGAGACAAACCAAACTTGTGTGAAGCAATATCTAGCAGGAACAGCCCAGAAGAACCAAACCTAGGAGCGCCTGGTTTGAGTCACACCAGAAATTCAGAGCGCATCAGAAGGTGCTATTTTTTTTACCATGTGCTTTCTGGGTTCTTTCGATAAGCTATGTTCAATCTGTTGTATGTAGATCTGCTGCCTTTGAAAGAAGAGTAATGTTAGAAAGGATTTTTCCGCATGATGTTTTAAGCATTAGAAATTTATATAGGGATTCCTTGGAAAAATTGCGTCATCCTCTATGAGCTACCTATTTATCCAATGGAAGTCTATCAACCAACAGTTACACGTGATGCAAGTAACACGTTTTCACTTGCATGCGACAAGAAAAATCGCTAGCGTAGGCATAATGTTGGAAATAATGTTTACCTGCGAAGGAACTGGACGAGTTTTAGTTCTAGCTTTCCTTTTTCTTTGCCCTGTCTTCAAATTAGTCTGTACAGACGCTTCCTGGTGGTATGATCAAGGTCGCATTAAGATGATAAGAAAAAAATTCAAAATTTTTAAAACCCAGTGCTAAACACATGCTAAGACTTTCCACTTCTGGCGGTTGATTGGGCCTTGACCTCATCCACATCAGCCCGTCTGTCTCTGGAATGGTGGATGACTCCTGTTTACTTTGAACCTGCCAGTGAGGCTTGTTAATTACTTTGTGAAGGATGAGACTCGAAATAAATTAAATCTCTTATCAAAGCCATTTCTCAATGGACTTTCACCTCGCATCAAAATCTGCTCTCTCTACTTCTGATTGATTTTGTTTTGCAAGGCAACAGTTCCCTAACCCAGAGCCGAGAGTTCATCGGCAAGGTTGCTTTCCTTAATGTGAAATGCACTAGATTGCATTGCACATCTGGTTGAAGCCTCCGAATGTTTGGTAAAATTGTTTTCATTAGGCAGTTCGTAAAGAATCTGAGCAGACGCAGGCAAAACCACCATAACCGGCTAATCAATTTTCTGTATCTGAAAGGATTTTCTTTTTATTTGCCTGAACCCAAAGTCAGAAGATCTCATATGGGATCCTGCCACAATCCTTATGGTCAAATCCAACTGTTCGAATGAGACGGGTGTCTACTGTAATAACCCACAACTCTAGCATCTATAAAATTAGTCCCAAAACCCAAATCGTACGGCACCATCGAACTATCTTACTCTCGTCCATAGCCACTGCTTTGATACAAAACATGACATGGGCCTCGGCCCAAATATACTTTAAAATTATCCATTTTAATTAGCCTGTTTACAAACTATCATCTCCCGAAACCCATCATGTAAAACGCCGACGCCTCACCTGACCCTCGCAACTCTGCTACTCTCTCCCCTTTGGCAAAATCATTGCAAAAACTTAGATTTTTAATCTATAAGTACGCTTTCGAATTTGGTTTATTGGATTATTGAAGTTCCCTTTCAATTTTTGTGAAGAAGTGTCGTAATTGCAATGCTGAATTTATCACAAAATACACAGACCCTCAAAACTCTTATTATACTGTGGAGTCTGGTGCTGAACGCTGTTACGAGAAATTTAAGAGGAGAAAGCTTCATTCGAAGAGTTCGTCACGAGGAAAGACGACGAAAAGAGATATTTGAAGAGGAGAAATATTGTGCTTGATCTTAGAACTCCCTTGATGGAGGTTTACGGTGTTAATATATGATTTTTCAATTTTGATTCTATTTTTAAAATATATTTTTATTTTATATTTTTTTGCCATGTGATGATAATGGGCAGCCAGTTTTCACGATTGCTGTTGAAGTTTCTTGGGCTGGTTCGTCTCTTTTTTGCCTGGAGCTATGTACCGCAGGTTGCACCGCAGCAAAAACACCATTTCTGGTGCTTTTGCTGGCGAAACGTAGGTACAACCGCAATGCACCGCGTTACCATATATGCACTTACTTTGATCTGCTGTCCTTTGAAAATGATTCTTTTGCTTGCAGGTTTTTTCTGCGAGCGCGCCCTGCCTGGTGCTCATAAAAATGCTAACCACCCTTCAAAAAGTGCACTCTGCCTGTGCCTGGGCTTTCATAAGACACGTGGCAGTGTGACCACGGGGTTATGGGCGTTGAATTAAGGCCCACTCTTAAATACACTTCTGTAAACTAAATTGTTATGCGGCTATATATATATATTAATGAGAATATCTATCCAATCTAACTTGGACTGATGCTCTTTATGTTATAATATAAATCCAGTTTCTATTGTTGAATTTATCTCTTTAATTTCATTATCTATCAATAATTAACTATTTTGCTTCTTTAAGGTTGGTTGCATGTACCATAATTTCGCACAATCCTTCAATCTATCAAAATAATTTTGGCAATTTAATGTTTATTTTGTTTTACATAAAAGAATTTCTAAAACCATATAAAAAAGCTTTTGATATGGAGTTTGTGGTCCTCTGTATTAATGGATGGGTGGATCAGGATCAGGATCAGGACAGACCTTTCCACTTCAATCCAGCTTGGTAGTGTAATAAAAGCATACCAGACTTGCGATGTGAATTTATTATCCAATCACATTTGTGTTTAAAGATCTAAAGCTGGTTCAATTAGTAGTAAAATATCGCATCTATTATATATTTGGATCATGTGAAAAGCCTAGTAGCTAGATGTATTTAAAAACTAGTTAGAAATATTCAAATCTAGTATAGTTGCTTCAAATAGTATATTTGATAAAAATAAACATAATTTTTAATTTGACGTTGCATTTATCTCTTTTTTTCTCTAGAAAATCTTACTGGTTCACTTTAAAATTGGATTAGCTTACTATAACTTGTTGAGAGAGAACATCTTTAAATACGATGTTCTTTTTCTCTATTTAATTTTGTGTTTTCAGTTTTCAGTTTTCAGTAATAAAATTCTAAACCTTTTCTAAAAAGTCAATGTTCTTAATTTTTTGAGTTCTAGTCGTCTTAGATTTAGCTATTTATACTCACTTTTACACTAAATTAAGATAATTAGTACAGCCATCTCATGATGCTGCATTAATGTTTCTATCCATGGAGGACATCGTATAAGGTATGATCCCTCATCTCTTCCAGGAGACATCTTTTTCAGGAACATGACCGAGTAACTTGGATGTCAAGTTAGCTCAAATAGCAAAAGTACACGTGTCAGGGATCCCATTGTCTGGCGAGGGACTAAGATCATGATGCACCAGATCAGGGACAATATTGATCAGCGAATTCAGCCAAACGTGTCCTGGCGCAAACAATAAACATACGGTATGGTTTCAGGGACTCGATTCTTACGTTTGGAAGGGTGAAAAGGGAGGTGATTTAAGGAACATGTGATGTTAACTGATAGCCAGACAGCCATTGAAAACTGATAGCAAAGAGACAGCAATTGCAAGGGATAGCTTGCAAATTACAGAATCCAAAACCATAATCCTAAGAAAACTTAGTTTAGTTTCTGTGCAATAGTAAACCTTGTCGGAAGCATCCAATGTTCATTATTATTGAAGATAACGAGGAACCTTTCTGGCAGCAAAGAGCTTGTTCCCCGTGCCTTGTCAGTTTTAGAGATAGAATATTGTTACGATTAATTAATGAATATATAGTAATCAAAATTCAAAATGATATTTTTTTTATTTTTAAAAAAATATTTTCAACATTAGTACATGAAAATGATTTAAGAACACTAATTTTTTTTAATTTAAAATACAAGATAAACATAAAAAAAAATCATTTTTTTTCAAAAATATTTTAAAATACAATCTCAAACATCCTAATTTAATTCAGTTCCTCCTTCCATGCTCTTTTATACCTAGAATATTTCTGAGCATGTTACCCTTTCTCCCTCTTTATTAGAAGACCTATCCCACATGATCCCACATGGAATAATTCTAAAAATCTGAAAGACTGCAAACAGTTTACCCATCACAAAGCCTAAGTTTTTTCTAGATAAAACTGGACCCAATTATCCAAATCAACAGGATAACAAAGCCTTAAAAGATCCTAAAAAATCATCACCACACATATCTCAAACGATGATTTGCAAGAAAGGGGTGTTAAAAAACCTATCCAACAGTAAAAAATTATAAAAATATATATCACATTATAAGAGATTGAGAATAGATTGCCCGTCGCACGTCTTCGTTTCTTTAAAAGAAAAATACAACCCGGGCTCGTCTATCTAATTCGATACCCTTTCCCTCCATCGTTGAACTAGCTAACGCATACTAGGGGATTGAGTTTTCCGTGATGGAGACAGTATTTCAACAGTGGACTTGCAAATTTATTTGATAGCCAGTGGCGGGGCATTCCTCGATGCTAGCGGAAAAAGGCTATCGATTATTTCTGTATTTCAAAAATATTTTAAATTTAATGTTTTTAGATTATTTTTATAAGATGATGTCAAAAATATATTATTTTAAAAAATAAAATAAAATATATTATTTAATTTTGAACAAAAACTACTTTTAAAAACAAGATCAGAGAATATACAACCGCTATTATTGGTTGTTAAGTAATTTTCACTCGGTATTATAATTATATACCATTATGCCAAGTTGCCAACCAACCTTAAATAAATAAATAAAAGTTAGTGACTTCAAGGTGTCTACTGTCTAGTATGTTATACTGTTGCAATTATTTTATATATATTCGTCAATCATTTCGGACATAAAATATTAATAAATTATCATTAGCATGGCTCGACATGACATGACTAGTTAATCATACTTCTAGGCATAACTGCTACTGTTGTTGTTAATCGATTTCCTCGTCTCAGAAAGCAATCCTCTTGTAAAATCAAACTTGTGCTGGAAAAAAAAAAGGGAACTCTTATCGAGCACAGAATAAAATCTATCTTGTTCAGAATCTTACCCTGTTTCATAGAATTTTATTTAAATTCCAGCTTGAATATTCTGTTTCCATTCCAACTGTTACTGTTTTGCTCCGCTCGGTTTGTCTGTGTTTGTTGCCTGCTCAACTTTCTCCATCTATAATTCCTGTGGAAGTATTACAGATGCATTGCAACTAAACGCTGCAGGAGCTTGTCACAGCAAATGTCTTATAAATTATTTCAGAAATGCTGGATAATATATATATATATATATATATATATATATATATATATATATATATATATATATATATATATATATAAAACCCTCATAAAGTCGTGTTAAATTTGGAAGGATTTGGGTTTGAACATGCATTTATCTGTCGCCGTCTCAGGGCCTAGAGTATAGAACCCGGTCCCTGATTCCGTCCAGATGAATGAATCAGGATCCAAGCACAAGTATAATAATAGCGTCTTATCACTTCACAGCGATGCCGACAACCCGTTTATTTTATGCTCTAAATCAAGATTATTAGAGGGGGAGAGAGAGAGGATAGCATCATTTGCTTCACCACCAAATCTGCTGGACAGAAAAAGTTTTGTTTGTCTTTCTTGTGCTGAGGTGAGTCCACCATCTTGTTAATGCTTATCCAGATTTATCATATCTTAATTTCTTAGTTCAACTGAGTTGCGAATCTAATCTTGTACAATCTCTTTGAAAATACATGCCATGTTAGAGGAGAGTAAATTATTTGTAACTACAGACTTCAAATTAATTTTATCGAATTAAATGGTTTTTTGTAAATTTGTTGAATGGTTATGATTATTTAAAAAAAAATCTGCTTGATTTTAAGTTTTATATATAAAAAAATGTCAAATTGCATGCCATGGATTAGAATTTCACAGGTGAGTAAATTGATTAAATTATTTATTAAGAAAACTTAAAATTCAATTATTTTTTGAATTTGTTGAATAATTTTGATTATAAAGTTTTTTAAATAAAATTGTTTTGATTTTAGATTTTTATATATATATTCTAAAAACATTAAATTTAAAATAAAAAATATCACTGTGAACTTTAATTTAAATTAAACTTATTTTGATTTTAACAAATAAAAAGATTTAATTGGATTTTTGGGTTCACACCAAACTACAAACCACCACTCGTTGATAAGTGATAACCATACTGGACGAAGCTCCCTCATCTCATGAAATAATCAATCATCACTTTCATTTCCGATGGATTTGATGCGTGGTGGCCGGTGACCTGCACGTGCATCTGATTTTCATATTTGCTTTCTGTGATTAGTCAACGTTTTCAAGAAATGGGTTTCCACCGGCATCTGAGAAAAATGTTTTATTAAATCGGTTTGGCAATCCTATGTTGTGCTGCACTCGAATTATTATCATGTGCAATCCTGTATAGGCTCAAGCAATTGACTTTGGAAAGTGGTTGAAGCGCCCGATTCGACCTTTCTCCTCGACCGATCCAGGTGTTAGTCAAAGAAGTGTGGTTTGGTAAACAAAAGTTTTTCTTCGGGCTAAAGCAACGAGTTAATTTCTGCCAAGCAATTACGAGGTACCGTCCGAATAGTAATCGCCATTTGTCAAATGGTCGGCGTGATGCCTTTAAACAAATCATGATCATGCGAGGGCTAATCCTACCTCTAATCTAGGAGGATTATCGAAATGATAAATTATTGTTTTTTTTATAATCGAGGTGTCCGGGTCAGCTTGCGCGCACCACAACTAAATCCTTGGACTCACTGAACATCTTGCAAGCCTCAATGAGCAGGTAAGACACCGCAGGGGTGACAGACGTGCCTGACAAGGCTTCAACCTGGGGTGGAAGGAAGACAAGCCCCCTCTCTGACCACCTCTCTGACCACCAGGCCAAGACCTTGTTGGCAATGATAAATTATTGTTATTATCAAGGGTTCTAGTAAATAGTAAGCGTGATGCATTAAAATTAATCGCGAACATGTATTATCGATCTCTAATTATGTTGATGTTATTTTTAAAAATATTTTTTATTTATTAAAAATTATTTTTAATATTAATATAAAAATTTATCTAAAAACACTAAAGAAATTAAATTTAAATAAAAAAATAATTTATTTTAAAAAGTATTTTTGAAACGCAATTGACAAACATGAAGGATTATTAAAATGATAAATTGGTGGAATATTATTATTTTTCAAAATGTACTTAATGAAAAAATATTATTATTATTATTATTATTATTATTGTGGAGTACCAGATACATTTGTATAAAACCATCTGCGTCATCCTCGCATTCAGTTTTTTTTACTTATATACAAAATGATTTATAAAAATAAAATAAAAAAGTGAGCACCGTCTTGAAAGTGGTGAAAGCTGGATCGGTTTCCTATATAAATATTGAATGCATTATTACTTCCACCTGTTGGCATATTGTTCCAAATGCTCCCCGTTAAAGCAGGCACGTAGGAGGTCGATGATTGATCCTCCCCTTTCATAAACACGCACCGTCTCAATTATATGAAACTATGTCGATGTACTATATGCTAAAATAAATTAAATAATTACAAGTACCCAGTAAAAAAACAACGGAGCCCATTAGCTGACACCTGTTGTCCATTACGAGGCAAGTATAACTTCTTCCAACCTCTGAGAAAACAGCCGAGACTCTTCCCCTCACGATTCCTCTGCCTATTTTAGTGCCCAGATTTGCTTGAATTCATAAATGCACGACTTTAAAGGCGTCACGTGCTCCCCAGTAGCAGCACAGGGAGAGGTCCCATAGCCCCCAACCGGGTGAGATTTGATCCTTCCAAGAGGGGTACAGTTGTCTTTTCCATCCGATATATATTTTACAATAATTGAAACTTTAGTGGAGCTAGACAACATTTGGCCTAGCCGCATGTTTGATTAACCGTGTGACCGGTAATTGCTGGCGGTAATTTGTTTTTCCTTTCCGAGTTGGTTGGTTTAGGGATATGGATGCTGTTGCTGGCTGGAACACTAGCATCCTTTCTCGGAATTTTAAATAACACTAAGGCTGTAACTATCAATATTTATCTAGGAGGATAGATTAAAACATCACAGAAACATAAAAGAAAATTAAAAAAATATATTTTTTAAATAATCATAGTTGACCGCCAGTTTATTGTATATTTCTCGATTGTTTGTTTGTTTGTTTGACAATTTTTCTTTTTTATTTAAAAATGTTATATATTCCCTGAAAATTATATCTATTAGTTATATGTATGCGCACTTCACCCGAGAAACATCGAGGGGACTTGATTGGGGAACGTCTACTACTTATAGGGATCTGATTGAGAATATAATTGATAGTGCTGGTCCCTGCCCTCGAATCAAATGTAGTTTCAAGCTACGACATAAATAAGACTCTTTTCTTTCGGGTAGTGTTTGTTCCGTGGAATAATATTGACTGGATCGGGCCGGATTTGATAAAATTAACATGACAGACAAGTAACTATTTTATCTGGTATTTGGTTTATATAAATAATTTATTTTATTTGTATTTAATAAACATTAGATGGAATATGGTAGAATCGGTGCTGGACTAGTTTAAGTTTTAAAAAAAAATGAGAAAGAATTCATTCGACCAGACCCGATAAAAAACACAAGTCGACTTCCGACTTGATTGACAATGAGCAAAAAATGAATTCATTTCTTTTGCTTTATTTTTTTTTATCAAAATGAAATTGCTTTGAATTTTATTTTAAAAAAAATTGGTCAACTTGGTTTGATCCTTTCAGCTTTCAGCTTATGATTTAGATCTTTCCCCATGTCAACTTTCAAGTGAAGTTTCAAAGCTATGGGAATAACATTTTTTACTCTTACATTTAATTGAGTTAAGCCGAGTTGACCCTCTCATCCCGTGATCCATGTCTTGCCATAATTTAACCCTTAAATTGCGCTTTAAATCCATGATAAAAATATTTTTTTATCCTTTCATTGACCCAAATTAATGGTCAATCCCAACTTGTGACTTAAAATTTGCCCCAAGTTGACCATTCAATCCGTCTTTAAGTCTATGATAACAATCATGTTATCCTTACGTTGACTCAATTCAGTAATCAACTTGACCCTTAACCAGAGTTTGGCCCCGGGTTGATACTAAGTCATGCTATAAGACTACGATGATAACTAGTTTTTATCGTTATGTTAACTTGAGTTATTAATCAACCTGAATTCGGATCTTTTATTTAATTGACTCTTAAATTAATTTTTAAAATTTTATTAATAATTATTTTTATATTGAATTGGTTTAACCATGTGCAGAATTTGGATAAAAACAAAATTGATTTTTTTGTTTCTTTCCACCAAAACAACTTTAAACTGGACTAATATTGATTTTTGTATTGTGAAGAAAAGTATAAGAGAAAACTCATAAAAAAAACTATCATATTTAATTGATCTTTGTCAATTATAGGGGCGAGCAAAAAAATCAATAAAATGATTTAAAAAAAAACTAATTGAGAAAAATCAAACCATTAAAAAACCAATTAAACCGATCATAATATTTTTAATTTTTTTTTTGATCTGGTTCAATTTATGTTTATAAAGGCTAAAACCAGTAAATTTAATCAAATTAATTCAAATTAAAAATATAGATATAATATAAAAAAAATATATTTTATTGGTTCAATTCAAATTTTTTGGTGTGGTTCTATTTTGGTGAAAAATAAGAGAAGGAAATTCTATTTTTGTGAAATGAAAGAAGGGAAAAACTTAGTTAAAGTAAAAAAAACAAAACTGCTAAAAAAACAATGTACTATTTTTTAGATTTTTACATAAAAATAAATTGAAATCAATCAGTTAAACCAGTTTCGGGTCGATTTTGTTTTTTAATTGTATTTTAATTTAGTTATTTTTATAGATAAAAATGACCACCTCTAGTCAAGTATATCAAGCACTATCGCACGGTACTCACGTGAACATTGAACTTAGCAATCATATTTATAAGCATACTCATCTGAACATTTAAATTTAGCAATCGTGTTAATAAAAGCATACAACCCGACATTGACATGTGATATCTTCTATCATATATTCCTAAAATAATAAATTGGAAAAGACTCGTGATCATTTTTTAATATAATAAAAGTTTTTTCTTAAGAAAAACACCCATTTATAAAATTGATCGCATTAAGAGGTATTGATATAATGAAAGTCACATTAATTCATTAAAATTAAATCCCCTCATTGAATGATAAATTCACATCAAATCTATGCACTCCAGCAAAATTTTCTAAGTGTTAAAAATTCAAAATAGAGCAATCTTTCTAGTTTACTAGTATAAAAAAAATTGGACGATACCCACTGAAAATCTTAAAATTATTCGTTTACCTTTTAAATTTACCAAAATTATAAGAGTAATGATTATGTACCTGCTATGATTTTTTTGAAAATAATTTTTGTTCAGATTGTATTATTTTTTTTTTAAAAAAAATTTATTTTTAATATTAATACATAAAAATGATATAAAAACATTAAAAAAATAATTTTTAAAATAAAAAATATATTTTTTTTAAAATACTTTTAAAACGTGGCAATGAAAAAAGAAACAGTAAAATTAAAGAACGTCATGAGACATAATATAATGAATACTATGTTAACAAAAATTGACAACTAATAGTCAGACGAGGGTAAGTTTAAGGTCATGTTTGATGGTTACTTGGCTTCTCTCTGTCATCAAAAACCCTCAATTTAGTACTCTTTTCCTTGACTTGTGCAAAAGTCCCGACACATATTACATGGGCAGTCACTGTCCCACGGAGGAATAAACGAGTTCAGGATTCGATTCCGCAGCTGACCAAAACCCAGAGAACAGTTCCCTAAAGGAGTGACGTCATGAGTTACGACGTGTACAGTAAATTTTAAGTTTGAATGAAATTATGTATCCATTAATAATGAAAATAATTGAGATTTTAATAACTTATATTAACCGATAAAATATGCTTTTTAGACTTCGATTTACTACCATCCAACAAAACCCAGAGAACAGCATGGCAGAGCCGCAACGTGGTCCCATGGGATTCTCATGACCTACTCGGTACTGTTCATGGGCCTCATACTACAGCACTCTGTATAGTTCAGACGAGTTGATTGGCCCGCTTTTCGCTGGGCATTTTTATCTATGTAGAAAATTAATTGATTTTATAAATGTTGTATTTTTTTATTTTAATATATAAGAAGTACATTATAATTGATTAAATCTGTTAAAAATAGTTTTTTTCAACAAAAATGTGATTGAATATTGCTATTGCTAAAAAACTTTTGATAAAATTTGTTAGAAAATTTGCTAAGAAGGTGAAATGATTTATTAGCAATTTGTTGTCATGGATACTCTGGTTAAAAAAACAAAACAACAAAAGAAACCCGGTTAAAAAAGAACAACTGAGTTGGACAGTCAAAAATCAAAAATACATGTTAAAAAAAGGTCACCGTTTCTTAAAAGGAAAAAACAAAGGGTCTAAAATATAAATTTAAATTCAAAGACAAATTTTTTTTTATAAGATTTATTCATCATATTATTATATTAAATATCTTGAAGAATGCCGATATTAATTTTTTTTTCAAGAAATCGTAGGTCATTTTTTCTCTCTTTATATATTTTTAGGCGATAATATTAAATAAATATTAAACACATATACTTAGTCTCACATATTATATAGTGTGATCGAAATGGGAAGTGATTTTTATATTTTTTAATTGTAGATAACCTAGGTAAATTTGTTAAAAAAAAATTATGAGGTGCCTTTTTCTCCCCCAGTAATATTAGATCGACACACTATAAATAAAAACATTGCAATATTTTTCAAAAAAGGAATATATATTTAATTGTCGAAAAGCTAAGTAAATTTGTAAAAAAACAAAAACATTAGCTGCATTTTTTTCCTAATAATATTAGATCTTACACATTATAAAAAAAAAATATTGATTTTTTTTCACAAAATAAATATAATTTTTTGCGTGCTATAATTACTTATTTACCGTTAAAAAAGAACAGTGTAGCTGAAACGGAAAGTGCCTCGTGTATTTTTTAATTGTAGATAATTTAGGCAAATTTGTTGACCTTTTGTTTTCTTGATCTGTATTTTTTTTCCCGGGTAATATTAGATCTTAAATATTCACAATCTAATTTTTTTGTTTTTTTTTAAGAAATAAACTTGAACAAAAGAGCACAAAAATTAAAAAATCAAAGCGAAGTTTTTATTTTATTTTATAAGATTTATTCATCATATTATTATATTAAATTTATTTAAGAATGTTGATATTAAATTTTTTCATGAAAAAAATCCGAGGTCATTTTTTTTATTTTTTTATATATTTTTAGCCGATAATATGCAATAAATATTAAAACATATAATAATGACTTGTTTGTCGTTTAAAAGGAACAGTGTAATCGAGACAAAAGTGACTTGTATCGTTTTTTAATTGTAGATAACCTAGGTAAATTTGTTTATTTTTTGTTCTTGAGTTGTCTTTTATTCCCAGTAATATTAGATATAAAATGATTATTGTTATTATTGCAAAAACAATTAAAATTATCACATTATTCTGAAAGAAAAAACACTTATAAACATTAACAACAGAGTAAGCAAGAAAAAGAATATATTATTATTATTATTATTATTATTATTATTATTATTATTATTATTATTATTATTATGTTAATTTTAGAAAACAGAAATATTGTTTTTTTTGTGTGCTATAATAACTTATTTGTTGTACAAAAAGAACAGTGTAGCTGAAACGGAAAGTGCCTTATATATTTTTTAATTGTAGATAATCTAGGCAAATTTGTTAACGTTTTGTTTTATTGAGTTGTATTTTTTCTCGGGTAATATTAGATCTTAAATATTAAAAATCCAATTTTTTTTTTTAAGAAATAAACTTTCACAAAAGAGCACAAAATTAAAATTCAAAGCAAATTTTTTATTTTATTTTATAAGATTTATTCATCATATTATTATATGAAATTTATTTAAGAATGCTGATATTAATTTTGTTAATCCAAAAAATCCGAGGTCAGTTTTTTTTATCGCTTTATATACTTTTAGGCGATAATATGCAATAAATATTAAAATATATAATAACGACTTGTTTGCCGTTTAAAAGGAATAATGTAATCGAGATAAAAGTGACTTGTATCGTTTTTTAATTGTAGATAACCTAGCTAATTTTTTTTATTTGTTGTTCTGGAGTTATCTTTTATCTCTAGTAATATTAGATATAAAATGACTATTGCTATTATTGCAAAAACAATTAAAATTATAAAATTATCCCGAAAAAAAAACACTCATAAACATTAACAAAAAATTAAGCAAGAAAAAGAATATATTATTATTATTATTATTATTATTATTATTATTATTATTATTGTTGTTGTTGTTGTTGTTATTATTATTGTTGTTGTTGTTGTTGTTGTTGTTGTTATTATTATTATTATTCTATTATCGCAAAAACAATTAAAATTATTATTATTATTATTATTATTATTATTATTATTATTATTATTATTATTATTATTGCAAAAACAATTAAAATTATAAAATTATCCCGAAAAAAAACACACTCATAAACATTAACAAAAAAGTAAGCAAGAAAAAGAAAATATTATTATTATTATTATTATTATTATTATTATTATTATTATGAATATTATTATTATTATTATTATTATGATTATTATGATATTATTATTATTATTATTATTATTATTATTATTATTATTATTATTATTATTATTATTATTATTATTATTATTATGTATTATTATGTATGTTGTATTATGATTATGATTATTATGATTATTATTATTATTATTATTATTATTATGATTATTATTATTATTATTATTATTATTATGATTATGATTATGATTATTATGATTATGATTATTATTATTATTATTATTATTATTATTATTATTATTATGATTATTATTATTATTATTATTATTAGTATTATTATTATGATTATTATTATTATTATTGTTATTGTTATTGTTATTATTATTATTATTATTATTATTATTATTATTATTATTATTATTATTATTATTATTATTATTATTATGTTAATAATGGAAAATAAAACACAAATATCAATTTATCAAGGCATGAAAATCAAAAATTAAAACTATAAGGGCCAAAATGAAAATTCAATATATTATCAATTTCAATAATGAGGATCCAATTGAAGAAATCGAAAACTTATGTACTGAATTTATTGAATAATTTAAACCGAATCCGAAAATTAAAAGAAGGAGGACCGAACTGAAACATTTACATCCAATAAATTCCAATTGGAGGACCCAATCGAACTAAATCAAAACTTATGCAACCAAAATCAGGACATAAAACAAAATCAAAAGTCAAGGGACCGAAGTAAAACGTATCACAAAATGGGGACTCCCCCGCACTTTGGCGTCGTGGGGAGAGAAACGTGGCGGCGTCTTTAACCGGTTCCCGGCGCGTCCACGGACATATATATGGTAAACGCGCCGCCGCGGGAGGAAGAGGACGACCAGGCGAACCGTTATGGACGTCGGAATCACGTATCCGTCCACCGTATGACGTCGCCGCAGCGCCACCTAAGCAGTGAGAGGGTGTGAAATAGGGAGGCAGCGTGTGACACACGCCTCGACAATAAGCGTGGAAAATAGTAAAAAAAATATGGTCAATTACCGGAAGGCCCCTGGACCGAAAACCATGTTTTTGTCTTATTCGGACCTAAAACCGTAATTATCCATTTTAAATAAATAATAAAAAACCAAAACATACAGCGGACCGGACCGGACCGGTCCGGTCCGTACGTGTGCAATTACTTGAATGACCCTTACCCTCAGCCCTTTTTACCGTCTAACCGAACACTATTTTGTCCTATTATCAGGGGTTTTGTCGCCAGTACACTGTTCATAACCGGTAAAATCAAAAAAAAAGGCAAACGTACGCGTGCAAAGCATAATTTGTAAATGTCCAGTCCACAATGATCTTATACTCAATGTACAGTAAAAACGAGCTCTTTTAGCTCTTTTGTTAATAGAAAGTGATAGCCGGCTGTAGAATTTATCTGGGCCCAAAAATCCAAAATAATAATAATAATAAAAAAAATGAGAAATATTTTCAAGTTTTTTATGTAGCTCTAACCAGAGGCATGATTACTTCTCGAAAGATACATACATCTTTATTTTTTATATATTTTTTTAAAATGTTTTTTTAAATTACCAGAATACATTTATAAGCTATTCTTGTCAAGATAATATTTTTTAGTAACTTAAAAAAACATACATAACGAAGAAAGATAAAATCATAGATAAAGATATTTTTACTATTTTTATGATTCTAAAAAAAATTTATTTTATCTCTACAAGTAATTAATAATATGCCAGTAGTTAAGCCTTGTATATCACAAGTTTTTTTTTATTAGCCCTGGCAACTTAACTTATACAATCTTGTTTGAAATTATATTTTAAAAGTATTTATTCGAAGTTCTTAAGTTAAAAAAAATATCCGAAAAAAGCTTTCTCTATCGTATAACTCGTAGCCCAATAGATTCCCATTGAATAAATAAATAGTAATTAACCGAAACATTTGTTTCTCATGGCCTTTTATTTTGCAAGAAAGGTGGGTGAATTTTATTTCGCTAGAAAGTTGGGTGAAGGGAAATTTTAATTAATGAAAATATAAGTTAGTGTGAAAGTGTGTAAATATATGTGTCGCGGTGATCTGTATAATTTAAATTTAAATTAGAGTGTATATTCCTTATAAGAACTTGAAATAATCAAAATTTTACTTGTTTACCTGAATCTATAAAATATGTTTTTTTGAAAAATAAAATTCACTCTGACAAAAAAAAGTATATTTTACAGGAGAGTAGTAAAAAGATACATAATATTTATGTTTTTTTTTTCAACTCTTCAATCATGTTTCTATTTTAATTATTGTTTATATTATAAAACTATAACCAAACCTAATTGAATTAAAAAAATAATGTTGCCTATAAATATACAACGTATAGTGCCCAGGCATGACTTTTAGCCAAAGACAGGATAAATCCCCTCACCGTCACTCTTCTCCCAGTAGAAGCAGATTAATTGGTCCAATCCGAACATAGAGGCAATACTCGATGAAGATCCTTTGCGATGTGTGTAACAAAGAAGAGGCATCGGTGTTCTGCACCGCTGACGAGGCAGCCCTCTGTGACACTTGTGACCACCGTGTTCACCATGCCAACAAGCTCGCGTCAAAGCACCATCGTTTTTCCCTTCTCCATCCTTCCTCGAAAAACTTCCCCATCTGCGATATCTGCCAGGTGATTTTCCCTGTTAATTTGGCTCTTTGATTAGTCATTTCTTGATAAATCATGGGGGTTGATGATTAGTTTCTTGTTTATCTCGTAGGAGAAACGGGCTTTCTTGTTCTGTCAACAAGACAGGGCGATTTTATGCAGAGACTGTGATGGCCCAATTCACGCAGCGAACGAGCATACCCAGAAGCACAGCAGGTTTCTTCTCACAGGAGTCAAGCTCTCTGCCACATCTGCTGTTTATACATCTTCTTCCTCTGTCACCAAAAATGGCGGTGAGCTCGTTCCTGATTCCAAGTCCCAGCAGCAGCAGCAACCAATTAAGAAACCTGTGTCTGTTGCTCCAGTGAATTCCAATCCACCTACAGTTCCCAGCATCTTATCTACAAACACAGTAGTGAACAAGGGTGGGAATAATTTGGTCACAAATGAAGGGTTTGGCTCAACAACAAGTAGTACTATATCAGAGTACTTGATGGAGACTCTTCCTGGCTGGCATGTTGAAGACTTTCTCGATCCCTCTACTACCCCCTTTGGTTTCTGTAAGGTTTGCATTTGATTCTTTCCCTCTCGATCAATCATCTACTAATTATAACTTTCCTTTTTAGTACCCAATGGATATCTTGCTTCGATTTTTAGAGAATTTTCTGTGTTTTGTAGATTGATGGTGGTCTATCGCCGTTTATGGATACTCATCATGATCTTGAGAGCAACATGAGTTCTTTCTCATCAGAAAGTTTGGGGATCTGGGTCCCTCAAACACCAACTGCTTCATACACATCTCAACAGTATTATTATCCACAGTTGGTAGGGCAAAGTGGGTTCAAGGAGATGAAAAGAGACCACAAACATGAAAGCTAACAGAAGGTTGGCAGATGATGTCTTCACTGTTCCACAGATCAGCCTCCCGACCAATATAGGCTCTAAGAGATCTAGGACCTTATGGTAGGGCCAAATTTTCACAATCTTTTCCAGTCATCAAGAACAAGGCTTTCCGTGCTTTGTAATTTTGATCACATGTCTTTCGATCAAGTTTATTTGCTCTAGTATTTGGGTTTGGGCTAGTCTTCTTGTATATTGCCTTATCCTCTCTTCTCGGTATGATCATGGGTTTGTTTCTGTCTTTTGTACTTGCAAAGGCACGGGCACTGTGTGAATATGAATGAAATTTTCAGAGCTTTTTTCTTTAGAATGAATCTTGCCTACGTTGTACCGAGCCCTGAAAAGATCAAAGATGAATGAACCGACAAACTTGTCTTTTGTCTCTAAGAAGTCGGGGAAGTGACAGTTAAAAGAAAGAGAAGTCGCCCCTTTTAGGTCTGTGTCATCCAGTGTCGAGATTTGAGATTAGGGCAGAAGAAGGGAGCTTGGCTAGAACAAGAAGAGAAGATAAATATGGCATGAACGTTAATAACAGCGAGGATGATGGCGATGGTCTTAAAAAAAAATTCACCTGGTGTCGAGACCATAGCATAAAACTCACCCGTTGATTTGTCAGTCTAGATCCAGATCCGGCACCGGTTTGATGTATTTGACTTTGACAGACTGGTATAAGATACAAGGTGAGATTTAGTCAGGTGATTTTCAAGGATTTTTTTTAACTATTATTTTATTTTTTTAAAAGTTAAATATTATCTTAAAGTTTACGAGGCTAGTTGAACCTGGATCTCCTGCCGTAGCTATAACTGAGACGAGAATTCTTTTCTTACTCTTCTTCTTTTTGACAAGGAAGCATTCCCTTCTTATTAGGTAATCTCATGTTTGAAATTTGAATCCATGCAAATGCAAATGAATGGAAGTTATCGACCTCGATCTGATTCCAACCAAAGTGAAACAATGTTATAAAATAATATAAATAATATCTTGATATCTTATTTAATAATATCACTAGTTCGAATCTTATTATTACTGTTTTATAGAAGTTTCAAGTAAATAACTTTCAATTAAAATAATGTATTAAAGAATAATATAAATTATATTTTAGAATTTCACTTAATAGTTTAAATTTTTAAGGTTGAATAATTTCTTAACAAATAACATATTCAGCCCATTTCTTGAAAAAAGATGAGGAAAAACTGTAGCCAACTGATTCAATTATTCAAGAAGTCTTCATGTCACCATAAAAATCAAAATCCACAGGGCACAAACTAAGCCAGCCCTTGCAAACGGAATCTGAGAGAGAATAAACCCATCTTAGCAAGAATATATATAGCAGTAGTTGTTGATTGGAAATCATTCGGGCCATTTCAGGAAAAAAAAAGCGACAGCAGTGTCATAAAACGAACATGGTAGATTATATTTCAACCCTTCAAATTTATAGATTTGTTTTTAAAAAATTCCTCTGTGGTCCTTGGCCACTAACAAATTTAACTCAAGCCCGCATTTTGAATTAAAACTTTTCTTTTTTAATTTCGTATTATTTTTCTAGGTGGATATAATCACATGCATGGGGATCTGGTTGAGGAAAAATGAAAAGCAAGAAAAATAGATGAAATACAGTATTAGTGAAAATGGGCCCACCATTAAGTACCTTTAGATGACGGGGGCCAGATCGGGACTTTGTAGAAACATCGAGATTGAGAGTGATAAAAAATATAAGCTACAGGGACCGAAGTGGAATATTGTTGAACTTGTATGATTGATCCATTCCTGGTTTTTTAAAGGACGCCAACGTGAAAAGGCCAGAAAGCTGGGCCCAGGAAGGCTGGTGAGGGTACAGGTTGTGCAATACAGAGCCAGCTTTCCCGGTTCAGAGGGTCACCCGTGAGCCGGCTCATATGGTAACGGTAAAGAATAAGAAGCAATTAATTGCTTTCAATTAGAAAAATGGACCGTTCAATTTTTTTTGCCCCTAAGGCCAACATTGTTGTTGGTAAGGAACAGTATAACCGTGATTATCATTGAGTTTCAATTTCAAAAACATTTTAAAAAATTTTAATATTTGTTTTATTTTAAATTAAAATTTTTTTTGGTGTTTTTTTTATCATTTTCATATGATGATATAAAAATATTTTTTAAAAAATAAAAAAATATCATTTTTTAAAATTATTTCGAACAGACTCTGAAGCAACTACATCCACCAATTTGAATGTTTGGAAGGACAAAAATTGCTATTTTGCAAGGAAAAATTGAAACGCGTTAATAATTGCTCTTGAGTTTTTTCCCTTTCGGAAGGGAGGGATCGAATGTGGATACTTTTCCTTCGTTCTCTTTGCTAAGAGCTCCTACTGTACCCTTAAGTTAGAGCATAAAGCACTCGTGATTCGGTTTTAATTTTTAATTTTCAGTTTCTGGGCCTGAAAGCCCAGACTTGAAGGGGCGAGCTTGAGTGGGCCAGCCCATAGGTCAGGGTGTAATCGGGCCAGTCTCAGAATTAATACAGGCTAGTCAGGCCCATGAAGGCCTTGCTTGAACATAGCTCGGTACATGAGCAGTTCCATCGAGGGGTAAGTACCAGCCTACCAGGGATGTTAGAAAACTCCATATATTTGTTGATGAGTTTTCTTATTAAAGTCAAATACATGTTTATAGATAATGTATTTTACAAAAGATATATCATAGATTTTTATTTTTAGAAACATCGATCATATATCTATTAGTTTTTTTTTACATTTGAAAGTTTATCTTTTAGTGTTTTTTTTTATCATTTTAATGTGTTGCTGTCAAGAATATTTTTTAAAAGTATAAAAACAATATTTTTTGATACATTTTTAATGAAAACACCTAAATTTCTTGAGCTTGATAAAAAATAACTTGTCTATTTGTTTAAAAGGAAGGGGTTAATTTTCATTTTAATGGCGGTATAAGACATGAAAATTAAATTTAATATTGAAGTATAATGATATCTACATCTTATATTATAAAACCATATCTAAATACAAACTCATAAAAATCAATAATATAAACTCAATTCAAAACGTATATCGATACAAAAAAAAGTAATTGAGTTAAATTTATAATTTTTAAAATATCAAAATTTAAATATAATTAAATACTCAAAGGTAAGTCAACTAGAACACAAAAAATAAATACATTTAGAAAATTAACGAACAGAGGAGCACATTAAAACAATTACAAAACAAAAGTGGCAATTTCGACCCTGTGAAAAACCAGCCACTGACATATAATTTTCGGAGAAACTGCGTCGTTTCTTGAGTCCAATATCACCCCTAGCACCCTCGAGGGTTTAATGCTTTTTTGCACATATATTTTAGGGCTTTGCACAAAACAGTTAGCCTTGCCACTTCAATCAAGCTCCACTAACTTCAATCCACACTCTATTTCCGCTCCTAACAACAAAAAATGGGGAAGAAGAAATTCATCGACAAGAAAAAAGCCGCAACTTTCCAGTTATTCTCACGCGACTCCTCCGATCCCAATTTTGACGGCACTGACCGAGTTTTCGTGCGAGTAGACGGCAATCCCCACCCAATAGACAACTTCTTGGCCGAAAAAAAAACGCTCCAGCAACAGCCACTTCGATGGCGATCCTAATACAATTTTCTCCGACGCGCCGGATGATATTGAGGACGGTGACGATGGTAGTTTTGGCCATTCCTTGCACTTTGGAGGTGGATTTTTTGGTGAAGCATCGTCAGGGCCTTTGCCAGAGGATGTCAGGGGAGAGATTTTGGAATTAGGTTTTCCTGATGATGGTTATAATTACTTACATCACCTGAGAGAGATTAAAAGTAACGTTAACGGCTCGGGTTATTATCAAAATCCTAAAGCTAAGCTTCATCAGCTTCCTCAAGATATCAAGGTTAGTGAAGTTTTTGCTTTTGATTAACTGGTTAATTTTTGCTGTTTTCAAGTTACTGGAGTGAAAATGATAATGCTTGTGATTTTTGTGGCTTTTGTCAGGCTTATGATGCATCTAGAGTAAAAGTTTCAGAATTGAAAAGTGAGGATAGGAATGATAAGTCAATTTATAATGTGGCATCGAAGAGTGTTGGTGTTAGAGTTCAGAAAGTGGTTGATCCTGAAGTAGCGGCATTGCTGGATGATAGTGATTTGTTGCGGTTTGGTTCTGACGCTGAGGACCTGGAGGAGGATTTTGTTGTGCGTGCGAATATTCCTGAGGGAGGAGAGGATTTGGAAGCTTATGTCGAGGGATCGGCAGTTATTAATGAAGTTACCAGTGGATATGTTAGGAATGGTGGTGATCGTGAAAATGTGGTGGAATGTAGAGTGGTAAAGAAAGCAATGAATGTTCTATTGGAGGCAGGAGGTGATTTTGGAGATGATAAGCAGCGTGTTCGTCGTCCTTTGGATGAGCAATTTGATTTGGTGAGACTCTACTCCCTGAGTACTTTATTTCTTATTTGATTTCATTTTCATCTTAACTCCTTTTTTATAATTAATTTTCAAGTCATGGCAATTAGTCAAGAAAATTTTGTTCTGTTTTATGTCATATGTGTGCGGCCATAGAGAACCACCACCCGTGATTGTTTGACCTGTTATTTTTTTAAAGATCACTTAGTATATCATTGTTTTGAGTCTGTCATGACCTTATTAATCACATGGATTTGATTGGAGGCGTGGAATCTAAACAAAGATGGTTCTATTTTTGTTAAATTTTTGTGACCATTTCATGAAGTCAGCTATTAGTGCCTTGAGCTATTATTCAGTACCACTGGTGTGTGTGTGAAGCTTCTTCCATCTTTATTTGTGGTTCATAATATCTAATCTGTAAGTATGTTTAACAGAATTTGTGCATGCACCGAGAATATTGAATATTTATACCATTCCCTTGTCTCATAGGATATTTCTGTTTTTTCCATGGCAGCTTGAACATCAAGAATATGGCACTGACGATGAAGATGAACATGACGGTTACATAGCTGAAGAAGATAAATTTCTTGCCTGCAAGCTTGAACATGCCCTTGATGATCATGTAGTCAACGACCTGGAACTTGATGAAAAATATAAAGCTCCTGCAGATTTATTGCATGGCAATAATAGACCAGAAAATAAAGAGCTGTTAGACTCAGCAGCAGATGTTGTTCGCCTCTGTAGAGAATATGGGAAGAAGTATGACAATGAGGATGAAGATAAGGAGTTTATTATTGAAGAGGAAAGTAGTGACGAGTCAGAAAAGTGGGATTGTGAGACTATCGTCTCAACATATTCAAATCTTGATAACCACCCTTCTAAAATTGGAGCTCCAGAAACTGCTAGAAAGAAGATGTTAGCCAAAGCAGTTGTTGGGGCTTTAAATGCTTCCAGTCATGTGATAACCCTTGGAGGAAAAGAAAAGCTACCTGTAGACTTTTTGCCTCTTAGTAGAAAACCTGCTATGGAAAAGGTCAAGGGTGTGCCTAGCTCACAAATGGAGCAGCAAAATAGGAAGCAACATGGCCAGGAGTCAAAGGAGGAGAAGAAAGAACGAAAGGTATATATTTGCTGCTCCTTTCAGCATTTCCCCTGCATGTCTGCCCTTGGCATCCAATGCTCACACCCATTGGATAACATCTAAAGAAACAATTTGCTTATCCAAAAACATGTTTGGCACTTCAAAAAATTTCACTTGGGTTTATGTGCAACTGCCTGTGGTTTGAAATTTGAGTTTTGATCATGACGATGAGATTGTGCATGCAGGCCACTGTAAAGGAGGAGAGGCGTGAAGCTCGACGCGTGAAAAAGGAGATGAAGGGTATCTACCAGGGTGAAGCGCATCGTGCTCAGAGAGTTGCTGCTGTAGCAGGCCCATCCTCCTTTCATCTTGTGTAGGTATTATTGAGTTTGCTTCTTCTTTTAATTGGAATGTCTCCAGTATATAAATATTTAATGATAAGGGACTGCTGTGTTCATTTTTATTTGTGATGCTATTTGAAGTACAGGCAAAACTCCGATGGGAGATTTGTTTTTCAGTCCTGATCATATCTGATACGGAAATGTTGAGTTACTTGATGCTAATGTGGTTTTCTTTCCCTCTCTGTTCAAATAGGTAATTTGCTGTCAGATTGTTGCTCAAGACAGCAGGATCTTGTAGGAGGATATCCATGTTGTTTGAAAACCATCAAAGGGAAACATTTTTAACACGAAAAGGTGTTACTGCATGCTGTGCTCATCCCTAGTCCCCATGGATCATGAAGCTATTGCAGTTTCTTGTGGCATGTAATCAAGTAACAAATTTTGGTGTCTTTTTCGCTACGAAGGTTATTATTAATGTCATACTTTTAAGTAAAATTGTCTAGGTTTTTGGAAGATACACGTTGTAGATGGACCTATGATGAGTTACAAAGCCATGGCTACCAATTTGTTGGAAAACATGTCTCCTCTTTTCTGTCCGTTCCAATGAAAGCTATAAATTTCAGCTGTAATCTTAGCAGAGCAGCAATGGGAATCCGTCAATGACTTGCGCCGGACCTATAGTAAGAGTCAAAGGAGAAGTAGATAGACAAGGGCCTAGTGGACAGCGAGAAAAAACACATGAGGTGACCTTTTCTATCTAATCTGATACTCTTACATCATCCATGTATTCTTACAAACAAACTAGGTGGAATGCCTCACTTATTTAAATGATTCAAAGTATATTTATAAGCATGTTATAGCATGATCATCAAAAGAAGCAAAGCCAGAATATGAGAAGCACAACTTCGCTACTCTTAGTGGGGAATGGGAGCATAATCGCTTCCATCCGATCTAGGTACAGGATCCCAGTTGCTGTAGTCTTCCACCATATCTGCTGGGTGAATCTCTGTATGTTGTTCAAGTCCTTCCTTCTGATATTCTTCGAATCGACGGGAGGAAAGGGATGCCGACGATGATATTTGTGCTGGAGGCCATGCTGATGATGATTCTGTTGCTATCTTGGGCACCAGTGTCATCAAAACCACCACTATCATGCATGAAATGTGCACAACTGGCCTTCCATTTAGGGTCGTCATGTATATCTTGTGCCTCTATTTCCAGCTTTGTCGATCGCCTTACCTGGTTTTCCCCAATACGTAAATATTGTGCCTGAGTTGAGCAAACTCGGGAGACTAGGGTAGTATTGCAATGGCTAGGGCTACCCGAATTAAATTGTTCCTTCTGTCACACCTAATGGATGATACGATACAGCATGATTCTCGCATGTTTTTCAGATGAAAGCAAACTCAGGACTTGGTGTCGTGGCACTACCGGAAAATAGTTGTCTTGGAATGCCATACCAAGAGTTCAAAAGCAATATCTCCATGTAACCTCAAGTGCGTACTCCTGTGCTCCGTATATCCTAAATACTAAATCATGGAAAAAGCCCACAGCCTAGCAAAACAATCGTAGCACAGCATTTGCAACAGATGCACCACTTATTCTCACGTGCTCTGCCCATCACACGTCATGACACAGTGCAGCTTTGGAAGTCATTGATGCTTTGTACTAACACGTGTCAAGTAATAATCCTGAACTCCTCCCGCTTACTGCAGTTGATTACTGGGATTATGAACAGTTTCCCTAAGATACAAATTTCAGGCTTCCTGTTTGGTACTATCTCATCTCTTCTCCAGCTAAATTTCGGATTTGATACGGAAATGGTAATCACATCAAAATCTAACTAGTGTAATCTAAATATAATTTGAATGCTTAGGATGACAGAAAGCATTTTCTCATTAGAAATTAACAAAGAAATAAAAGTAAAGGTGAACTTCCTGCTCATCTCCTTTTGAATAACATCTTATTAAAAAAAACACAGTTTTTCAATTCTATATTAAGCATCGAGTTTATTGAATTAAATTTTATAATTTATTTTGATTTGATTTTTACAAAATTATACAAGTCATATTATCTAAGTCACGGATTTTACAAGTAAATTCAGGTTAACTTGAGTTTTTTTTTATTTTTAACTTTTTTTAATATTAAATTAATTAATAATTAAATTTTATAATTTATTTTAATTTTTATTCTATAAGATTATCAATTATCACGAGTCACTAGTTTAACAAGTTAATTTAAATTGATTCAATGTTATTTTGTTGCTATTTTAAAAAATATATTTTGAGATTTTTTTATTAAATAAATGTTTTCACTATTGGTTCAATTTACTTTTAAATAAGTTAACTACTTAACTCAACCCTCCTACAATTTAAAACTATTTTTTCTATTAAAAACACATGTCAACATTAATATATTTTTTTAAAAAAATAAAAAATAAAAAATAAATCTAATTTACAACTTAGTACAAGAGAATTATATAGTAAAATCTAATTATTCGAGTGAATCACTGAATCACTTGTTTTTAAATTTTTTTTAAAAGAAAATCTTGTCTCAAAGCATACAAGAGAGCTCGAGGATAGCAATCATTCTTTATTTTGACAAACAAATTAAAAGATATTGGTACGTCTTGATAATGATGGAAGGAGGTGCCTTAATGATGACGACCACGTTGCTGGCTTTATGGAAAAATTAACTTGACGAGTGTACAGCACAACTATCAATAATCATTCTAATCAACTCAGCCCCAGTCTAAAACTTGAAGGAAGTTGCTGGTTTATCATCCTTATTTGCAGGAACAAGTTCATAATTATAATCATTTTGGCCCTACCCCACCAAAAAAATAAAACAATTGTCTTGCCATTTTTGGCCCTTCCCCAACAAAGTTAGTCTGGAATTAGCTGTGAGTTTTGGTTACTTTAGCTGAACTGTTGAGCCATTTTTTGTTATTGCAAGACATGGGCAAGGGATTGCAGACCAAGTCCGTCAAAAACAAGCTTTTGAAGAAAGTTTATTGCTTCGAATCTCATGCCTATTGCTTCATTTTATCTATTGGGTTGTGGTTTTCTTTACATAGTTCGTCCCTCAACTAATACAAAATGTTGCATCATATCCATGTACAAAACTGTTCGAAATAAACTAGATATTTTTTTTTGTCACGATTTTATTGGTCAATCCTTAATTTCTAATGGTGATAACTGGACAAAGGGTCATTACTGAATAAAAAGTAGTTGTGGAAAGACACGAAGCAACCTCATACGCATCAGCCATGAACATGTACAAACATGAACTCATCTCTACATTTGATTAAATTGTTTATATGCAAACCCGAGGAAGCAGTGTTCAAATTCAAACTATCATCTCCAAGAGAAAAACCACAACACATGCAAAAAGACACCCACAGCTCTCACACACATGTAGGAAGGCTGCTTTGAAAAGAACTACAAAAAAAAATGATTCAGAAATTAGAAGGGATAATATACATCATTTAAAACATTTGAATAGTGGAACAGGTGAGAGAGGCGAGAAAGAGAATCTAGAACACCTACTGGGAAACAGGGATTAAAGATACAGATGCGACTTTAGACCATTTATTGTTCAATATGACGCCCACATAACACATTGATGAGGAAAATATTTCACACTGGACAATTAGAATAACAGGCTGGGATATCCACAAAAGAGCTTGAAAGAGTTACCGATCATTGTGAGATTGCAAAGGGAGACACGTGCACTTATCTTTCATTGCTTCAGCCTCACTTCCATACTCTTTGAATATGTACTCATCCTGCTTAAATGCGGGAGGCACCTTCCCCTCACTGTAGCACTCGTTACATAGGTTAAAATGAGATTTTATCTCCTTGAAGCGGGAACCAATAATCAGGTAGCGGCAAACAGAGCAAACAAAGTCTCCATGGCGGTTCCTATCCCCAGATTCGAGCTTCATAAGAGTTGACATGATACCAAAGCCCCAATCAGGATCATCGAACATCACAAGAAACTCCTTGAAAGACACCGTTGAAGAATCAGCTTCTCCATGAAGTTCTAGCATTTCACTAACTCCGTGAGAGGGGATATAAATTGCCCTCAGTAACCTGATGTAAGTGATAGCATCAGCCTTATTAATCTGAGAACCACTTTCACTCACAGGACGCCATAAAAGTGCATCAAAAGCAACCCGTTTTCGCTTTTCAGGATTGCCACTGCAAATGGGGGCAAGAATGGCATAGAACATGCCTAAATCCACCCTACCTGGGGCTGTATCATCAAAAACAGAGAGGATCCTCTCATTTATGGCCTTGACAGCCCCCTGGAAGGTTTCAGGCTTCAGGAAATTAAGCAACCGCCTCAGAACTTCCTCTAAGTTAGGTTTGCGTATTGATTTCTCAGGATCACCGCCACCAGAGTATGACACTGGTACATCATTTTCACTCATTTCCTTCTTCAAAAGCTCCACATCACATCGACTCAACCTGGTAATCCTCTGAAACGCCCTGATTTGAAGAGCTTTAGCTAAATCCTGCCTCAATGTAGTTTTGTCATTCGATGTCTTAAATTTTGAAGGTTCTACAATGACAAACACTCCCTCCCCATTGGCCCCCCCATTGCCCTTTGCTTTCTTCTTCTGTATCTGCTTCAAATGTGAAATTGCATCATGCAATTCAACCCTATTTGTCAATTTCAATGCTTCCTTTAATGCTTTCTTAGCTTCCTCAGTCTCCCCAGCCCCTAACAACGAGACAGCCTTATTAAGCTGTGCCCGCCAGTGGTTTGGCCAGACAGCTAAAACCCTGGTATACATCTCAGAAGCTCTCTGAAACCTACCCAGATCCATGTACAGCCCACCTAAATTATATAAAGCATCCACATGGCCAGGTTTCAAATCAATTGCCCTTTGAAACACCTCTATTGCCTTCTCATTCTCACCCCTGGCATGTAAAGCAGAAGCTAAATCACAGTGAGCATCAGCAAAGTCTGGTTTCATAAAAATAGCCTCTTCCAAGGCCTTCACAGCAGCCTCATATTCCCCTACCCCAAAAAGAGCACTACCCAGGAGTTTCAGAGCTCTAAAATGAGTTGGACAAAGAATAGCAGCTTCTCTATAATACTCACAAGCACTTAAAACCATACCTTCACCTTCCAGCGCAATCCCGAGATTTACATAAATCTGAGGAAGCAAATAACCCCATTGATTCCCACCTGCCTCCGCTGCCTCCAAGGCCAACAAAAACTCCTCTTTAGCCTCTTTATACTTTCCAAGCACATATAAACAATTCCCAGCTCTAAAATGTGGCCTAACATCCACCGGCTGCAACTCACAAGCTCTCTTAAAACTAACCAACGCCTCCTTAAACAACTGATGATCATACAAAACCCTTCCAATTGCCATATGCCCATCAAATGCCTCTTCTCTTGATCTCGCCCCATCAGCTCTGCTCCTCAAGACCCCCAATTCTTTCACAAAAAGTGCATAATCGTTCCCTGACTCTTCCCAAAACACCCTCTTATCCGAGATCTCCGAAGATGGCCCCAATTCCCTCGACCACCCAGCATCTGAAAACGCATCAAAATTATCAGCTTTATATTTCCCATCTTTCGCCTGCTTCGCTTTCAATCTCTTAACCAAAATCTCCAAATCATCCACAATTTTCCATGTGTCATCAAAAACAATCCCGTGATTTGGCGACACCGCCCAATCAGCTGTCCTCTGCTTCTTCTGCGACTCAATAGCCTTCTCATCCACAATTGACGTCGACGCCTCCGCCTCGATCGAGCTCCCTTTATTATCATCATTCAACTCCAACTCAAGCGCATCAAAATCACGGTCCACATCACCAGCTCCATCATCATAAGTACGCAACAAACCATCATACGTTAACCCCTTCTCCCCATCAATAAACTCTCCGTAAGTGCGGAAAACTTCGTCGAGAATCGCATGGATTTGCTCCTCACTGAATTTAACTCTAGGATTCACAGCCACCACCAAAGCTGCCATTTCATCTCTGTTAAGACCTCCATCCCGGTTCCCGTCAAATTGTTGGAAAATTCTCTTCACTTTCTCTGATCTAGTCCCTCTCGTCGTCATTATAGGTTTAGGAGAAAGAGCGCCCAGACACAGATTATAATAGTGCACTTGTGAATCGATGAATGTTAGGATTCTGGTGCCAGAGGATGATTATTATTTATTATTGTTATTGTTATTTGGGGAATTACTAGGGCTAGGGTTTGATTTGTTGCATTTTCTTTTGAAGAGGAAAGGTGCAGAGAAGAGAGTGATTTTGCAGCAGCACTATCTGAATTTTATTTATTTATTTATTTATTGATTTTATTTTCTGGTTTCGATGATGGGTGGTGGTGGTATGGTGGGGCTATGGTGCCCCCCCTCGCTCTGGAGAAGTCTTATTGCATTCTACTGTGTTTAAAATTTAATTAATTTTGTGGAGACCTTTGCTACTTGTGGTGGCAGCTGCTAATTGGCATTTTTTATTTTTGTCACTATCGTGCATAACTCCTTGTTGTATTTTGACGAGGATATGCTCTGGACAACCGATATTGATAAGGTCAGCGGTTAATTTAATGCTCTCAACCAATAGAAAGAAAAAGATTGTGCTTGGAATTTTTTTTTCAGTGTATTTAAAAAATATGTCCGGTCTAAAAATGTATTAAATATATATTTTATGTATTTATATTTTTAAAAAATATTTTTTTTGAAAGTAAAAAATTACGAACTATTCAGAAATATAACAAGACTTCAGTTTTTTTAAAAATAAAAAAGAATAAAATAATTAATTATTTATTTAAATATGAGCTTTTAAATTATGTCGAATATACAAAACATGTTTTTGATGATTTTCTTAATCGTGTTTGCAAATTTTCTCCTTTTTTTTAATAAAAAAATAAATAGATAGTGAGTATTATTGTATTGCTCTTTGACATCCAACCATTTTAACAACATGAAACATTTTTAAAAAGTCTTTTATATCTTTATGCCTGGTTAATGTCATATTATAGAATTTTTTTTTAGTTAATTAGTAAAATATGTTTTTTTTTTATGATAACTCTTTATTTGAATGAAATAAAATCAATACTTTATAATTAAAAAATAAAAAACAAAATATGATTACATAGTACGATTAAATTAACTTGTAATATCCAGTTTTTAATTGAAAATGAATGAAAAACAAAAAACATGTATAAAAAGTAGTTTTCTATAACTACGTGGTCTCATAATTTCACGCTTCACAGGTGATATCTATTTATAACTACATGGTCTCATAAATTGCATTAATATTTGAATTGATAAAATTAGTATTTGTTTTATATTGCATTTCAAAAATATTTTTGATAAAAAATATTTTTTTTATTTTTATTTTAAATTAAAAAAATAGTATTTTTAGATCATTTTCTTATATTGATGTTAAAAATAATTTTTAAAAAATAAAAACATATTATTTTGATGTATTTCTGAATAAAAAAACATTATCAAAAACAATCTCAATCATATTTTTAAACAGTATAGCCTCATAGTTTCTCATTCTATTTAATAAAATTAAAATAATTTGTTATTACTTTATAATCTTGTACTTCTCTTAAACCAAAGTAGTCAAATCCGTTCCGTAGCCGCTTTCGTTTTTTTTTCAGTTTGGAGCGGAGCGTTCGGTTTCGGTGCATTCGTGCATGCGTTCAGGTTTTAGTACTTGTTCATATTTAAATAATTATATATATATATGAAAAAATTAAAATATTAATTTAACAAACATAATTAAAATTCAAGATAAATTAACTTTAAATTATACAATATACTTCTCACATGAACTGGACAATAAAATTCAATGAATATTCAATTTGAAATTTAAATGCTATCTTCAACCGATCCTTAAAAATAAAAAATCGGAATCGAGTCCCGAACTTAATTTACTTACCCTTCCTCTCACGTCCACACAAAAAAAAACACCCTCCTCTTCGGCTCTTCCTCCCTGACCCCTGCTCTTCCTAATCCAGACATACAATATTGTCAATGTTCAACCTCACATGTTCTTCTCGTAACCATCATCTTTGAATCTTTCCTTTTTTCCTTTTCCACCTCTGTTTCTCTCTTCTCTTACAACATCTGTTCCATAGTTCCTATAGCACCTCAAGTGTCATTTTCTCGCATATATTTCGCACAAAAGAAACAGCCCTTCACTTCATACCTTGTCATTTCTTCTCTCTCTCGCAGCATCTCAATCTCGAACCTCTGCAACTACTCCCCTCAATTTGATCCGAAGAGGGAAAACCCAGAAATCTCACCTGAAAATTTCTCAGCCCTTTAGCTTAAAGTGTCCATAATAACCCTATATATCTTCATCTTAATTTCTTGATCGATCCTTAACAAATATACTCTCCTACTGCAAAACCGCCTCCATAATCATCATCCAGTACTCTTTCAGCCTCAACAACAAGAAGGGCTAAGGTAAGAGCTTGGTTTCTTGAGACCCATTAGAGGGATTCTCGTCTACCAAAACCCTCCTCCTTTTCCGTTCTCTCAACAAACTTTAAATAGGCGGCGGGTGATGGGAAATTGATTTGGGAATTGTGGGATGCCGGGGATGTTTTTGTGTGTTATGTAATGAGACATCAAAAGCGGCGCCCGTTTTGATGAGCCCGAACGGCATGACCCGGTATCAAACCGAGGCATTCCGGCCGGAATTTCCGGAATGGTCCGGAATTAAAACCGAGACAAAAACGACGCCGTTTTGTCCCGGTTTTATGAGTGGAATGGAAGCGGCCGGAACGGAACGAATTTAATAAATCTGTCTTAAACAAGCAGCATCTATTTATAAAGGAACACGTTAATAAGGTACGTTCAGGGTGCCATTACATGAATATTTAAACCAATGGGATTTATTAACTAGGCTCGTAGATTCTCACTTTCCATAACAGGGAATATCCAATCGCAAAAGAACACGTTCGCCTGGTGTGCCAACGGTGCAATTACATGAATGTCTTAGATAACACGAAGTTATGCGTATAGAATAAAGTTAGCGTACCATATCAGATTATTATTTTTTCAAAAATAATACTATTAACATGTCAGAAAATATGTTTATAAATTCAAAATGATAAGACGTAGACAAGTGCATCAAGTAAAAAAAACAATAAACCAGGTGTTGTGTCTATTATCCAAACCCAGTGCATGTAGGCCTTGACAAAAAATCTACGCATATGACTATCCAACCCCACATACCCGGACTTGTTTCTATTTAAATAAAAAATAGATAGACAATGTGTTATTTGTCGTGTGTGTAAAAAAGGACAAATTGTTGTTTGCGACCCATGATTTATGGACCGGAGAATTTCTGAAAAATCATATCAAAGATATTTTGCATCCAAAAAAATCATTTTCAATCATTTTTTTTACAAGAAACAGCTAAGAAAACAATCCAAAGAAACAAGATAACTCATTTATGCCCCTGGGCAACTCATAAATCATTTTAAACACACAAAAATCATATGAAACTCATAATCTTTTTGATGCC
Organism: Salix viminalis; assembly: GCA_029228465.1. NCBI lineage: Eukaryota > Viridiplantae > Streptophyta > Magnoliopsida > Malpighiales > Salicaceae > Salix > Salix viminalis. The sequence goes on from CM055427.1 coordinate 14,968,447, forward strand.
ATAATTTTTTTCTCATGTTTTAAAATACAAAATAGCATATCGTAACTAGTTTATAATTATTCGTTAGAATTTGATCAAAATACAAAAACAAATCACTATTTATTTTGTTTATTTTATTTAACTATATACTTTAATATTTGGGCTATAAAGCTACATTGTTAAAAGTATAACAAATACAATGTCAAAATTTAAATATTAGAATAATGAGATAAAAACTCTCCTGCGAAGAGAAATTTACTTCAACCCTTAAAAAATCCAACGAAAAAAAAATTTGACTTGGAAAAACTAATAAAATAACAATATAATTTACTTTATATAAGGTGCACTGGAAGGTAATGTGTTTTCTTTTTATATAATAAATCTCCTTTTTTGAACTCTAGCAGAATAATAAATTTTCTAATAATCTTAATATTAGATGATGACTTATAAAAATTATAATAATAATTCTATAATTATAAAAATCTTTTTCCATGCACCTTCTGTCTCTAGACACTATACATTCCATCTAAAATTCAAGTGAGTTTATTTTATATTCTTTCACAACCTGCAAATAGCTATTGCAATACACGTCTCACAGCTAGCTCATCACATCAACATCCCATTTTCATTTTTATTCAACTCAAACATGATCAATAATTTACATTTTATAACTATACACTAGATAAATAGGATTAAAAAAGTATGTACAAACAAGTTTTTAGAAGGACAGAAATTCCTCAAATACAACACTCACAATTTCACTCTCGACAAGCAAACACGATTAAATTATAAAATAACATTGCAATCAAAATATTTTTCCCTCCTAAACTAAAACCATTTTCAAGCAAACGTAATATAATTAAAATAATAGAAAAAATATTAATACTGTATCATAATTCTTAAATTTAGTTTAACATTGGACTAAAAAAAACATGGATTATCGAGTCATTGAATTAATTTTTCAATCATCGAGTAAATCTAGCTCAATGATTTTATAAAAAAAATATATTTTTTTTATTTTAACAAGTAATTAATAATAACTTTGGTCAGGGTTCGATCTAATTAATTAAAAAATAGAAAAATATAAACTGCTTCAGTCAATTATTCTTGACCGGGTCAATATTTTTTTTCTCATTCAATTTAAAATCGGGCCAGGCCGGGTAGATTGCTGTGCTTTTTTTCCCCTGACAATCGAAGCACGGACGGTCGCGGGTCGTATAAATCTTCAATCAAGACAGCATTATTGTATCTCTTGTTTTCCCTCCAAAAATCGAAACATTTCCGATCTCTGTCCCCTCTGATGAGCAATGAAAGCACACCGTTATAAACATGACACCACCGGGCTCCATCCGTACAGCAGCAAACCGTTATGGATCCTTGCTACAAATATGCTGCCTTCAAATGTCCCATCTCTTTACTCCCTTGCCCGTCCTGTCCATGCCCACATGATAGCTTCTGGGTTCCAGCCCCGTGGCCACATACTCAACCGTCTGATTGATATCTACGGCAAATCCTCAAAATTGGAATACGCTCGATACCTGTTCGACGAAATCCCTCAACCAGATATTGTTGCAAGAACAACACTGATTGCTGCGTATTCTGCCGCAGGGGATCTAAAACTCTCGCGCAAGATATTTTCAGAGACCCCGTTAAGAATGCGAGACTCTGTTTTTTATAACGCGATGATCACTGCTTATTCGCATAATCATGATGGTCATGCTGCTATTGAACTATTCTGTGATATGCAAAGGGATAATTTTAGGCCTGATAATTATACGTTTACGAGTGTTCTTGGTGCATTGGCACTCGTTGCTGAAAAAGAGAAGCACTGCCAGCTGTTGCATTGTGCAGTGGTTAAGTCGGGAACTGGGTTCGTCACTTCAGTATTAAATGCGCTAATTTCTTCTTATGTGAAGTGTGCAGCTTCACCGTCTGCACAGTCATCGTCCTTGATGGCTGAGGCTAGGAGGTTGTTTGATGAGATGCCTAATAGAGATGAGTTGTCATGGACAACTATAATTACTGGGTATGTGAGGAATAATGATCTTGATGCAGCCAAAGAGTTTCTAAATGGGACAAGCGAGAAATTAGGGGTCGCATGGAATGCCATGATTTCAGGTTATGCGCATCGTGGGTTACATCTAGAAGCGTTTGAGATGTTTAGGAAGATGGTTATGTCAAAAATTCAGTTGGATGAGTTTACTTTTACAAGCATCATTAGCGTTTGTGCAAATGCTGGATGCTTTCGGCTTGGAAAGGAAATGCATGCTTACTTCCTGAAAACTGTGGCAAATCCTGCACCGGACATTGCAATGCCTGTGAACAATGCATTGATTACGTTCTACTGGAAATGTGGTAAAGCTGATATCGCCCGAGAGATATTCAATAAGATGCCAGATAGGGATCTTGTTTCATGGAATATAATATTATCAGGGTATGTGAATGCTGGGTGCATGGATGAAGCTAAATCCTTTTTCAACGAGATGCCCGAGAAAAATATTTTGTCATGGATTATAATGATATCTGGATTAGCACAGATTGGGTTTGCGGAAGAGGCTTTGAAGTTTTTCAACCGGATGAAATTGCAAGGGTTTTGAACCATGTGATTATGCATTTGCAGGAGCTATTATATCTTGTTCTGTGCTTGGATCATTAAAGCATGGACGTCAGCTCCATGCTCAACTTGTTAGGTATGGGTATGAATCAAGCCTTTCGGCTGGAAATGCACTGATCACAATGTATGCAAGATGTGGTGTTGTTGACGCAGCACATTGCTTATTCATTAACATGCCTTGTGTGGACTCAGTATCTTGGAATGCCATGATTGCAGCTCTGGGGCAACATGGACAAGGTGCTCAAGCAATTGAACTTTTTGAAGAGATGCTGAAGGAAGGCATATTGCCTGATCGGATATCCTTTCTCACTGTTATTTCTGCTTGTAGCCATGCGGGTTTAGTTAAAGAAGGCCGTAAATATTTTGATTCAATGCATAATGTTTATAGTGTAACCCCAGATGAAGAACACTATGCCCGTGTTATTGATTTGTTATGTCGAGCTGGGAATTTCTCAGAAGCAAAGGAGGTGATGGAATCAATGCCTTTTGAGCCTGGTGCACCAATTTGGGAAGCACTTTTAGCTGGTTGCCGGATTCATGGGAATATAGATTTGGGGATTGAAGCTGCAGAGCGACTCTTTGAGCTTAAACCTCAACATGATGGAACCTATGTACTATTGTCAAATATGTATGCTGTAGCTGGCCAGTGGAATGACATGGCCAAAGTGCGGAAACTAATGAGGGACCGTGGGGTGAAGAAGGAGCCTGGGTGTAGTTGGATTGAGGTAGAAAACAAGGTCTATTCATTTTTGGTTGGCGATTCTAATCACCCTGAGATGCGACAAATTTACAATTACCTCGAGCAACTGGTCTTGGAAATGAGAAAGATAGGGTATGTGCCTGACACAAAGTATGTGTTGCATGATATGGAATCTGCCCTAAAGGAACATGAGTTGTCTACTCATAGTGAGAAAGCTTGCAGTTGCTTATGGACTTATGAAACTTCCCCATGGAGCTACGGTCAGAGTTTTTAAGAATCTTAGGATCTGTGGAGATTGCCACAATGCCTTCAAGTTTATGTCAAAAGTTGTGGGAAGTGAAATTGTAGTGAGAGATGGAAAGAGGTTTCATCACTTCAGGGATGGTAAATGCTCTTGTGGCGATTACTGGTAGGCACAGTTTCTGTTAAAATCTGGAAAGGTTAAAGTTGAAAGCAGAAATGTGGTGTGACTGGTTAATAAATTCCATTTGGAGCCTCTGTTACCACAACTGCAACTTCTGATATACGTGATTTCTCTCCAAAGGATAATGAAAAAGTGCAAAACTAACCAGAGGTTTCTAGCCGTTTTTTAGTGTTGATATAAAAGAAGCGCAAGAAAAAGTATTCTCTTTGCAATCTCCAATGATAGGATCAGTTTTCATTGAAAGGTTGCCCGATGACCTTAGTTATTATAATTTCTTCAAATTAGAAAATACCTCTCCTGAAGATATGCATTTCAGAATTTCTCTCTGCAGTGATGCATTTATTAGTCCTTTCTTCTTCTTCTTCTTCTGACAAAGCTGTGTGCTCATGCAGAAAGAGCTCAATTCTGTCAAAGAGCAAGTTATTGGATTTTCATGCTTGAATTATCGAATTCAAATTGGCTTTCATGGATTTGAGGTGCCCCTTTATTGTGTTCTTTTGCTTCAGCTATCTAATGCATGTGCTCTTTTTTCACATGCTTTTTGTTGGATTTTAATGAACGTCAAGCATCAAAATCCAATGAGGTAATTCTAGCAACCTTTTATCTATATTCATAGTTTCTGCCGCTGGACTGTGATGCTTTCTAAAGTCTAAACAAGTTGACAGCAGTATTCTATTTCTGTCAAAGCAAGTTCCTTACCGGATGATGGGGACTTGACAGCTGGGGAATATCAGGTATCAACTAAACCTCCACCGCTTAATCATCCTTATTTTATCCTCGACGTGGTTGCTGATGTATCAAGTGATGGCCAATAAGCTTCATGTAATGGTGAACAGACCAATTCTTTAATTTGAAATCCGAACAAAATTGTTGATACAGTGAACAAGTAGCATCATTGAATAGAGGGCAAGTGCATTTTACAGCTTCAGCTGCCCTGCTTAGAAAATGATATGTAATGCTAAATTTTGACAGTTTTGTTCAGGAATAACCTTTCGTTGACGCTAACATTCCATTTGTGCATTCCATATTAGGCGTTTACCCGTTTATTAAATAGCTTTGATAACTTCACATGCTGTCCTTAAAAATCTCCTACTCTTCTCTCTGGAATTTTTTTTGCTGTCTTTCCATTTTGGGGCCTTGCAATTTCTTCTTCATTGAAGGTCATGTTAGCAGTTTGACCATCAATACAAGAATTCTAAGAGGGAGGAGCTATTCATCTGTTTTGCGAGAACTTCTTATGACCAAAAAATGCAATCTTCTTGCCATCAACACAAAATTGAATGTTCAAAACCTGCGATGGCTAAGACGTCCAAGCGAAGTGATCAACACAGACGGGAGAAGGAAGAGAAGTAGGGATGGGGTGCTTGGGCTCGAGGGAAAACGGGCTAGTTTGGTGGGGAGTCGCTAATGGAGTGATGCAATGAACTATGAAGTCGGCGTGGGCCAGCCAACGAGCCTGACCGCGGGTCTAAGCCTGCTATCATTAGCCCAACTAATAGATTAATATAATCCTTGTGCCCAACTAATAGATTAATATAATCCTTGTGCCCAACTATATATATATATATATATAAGAAACTCATTAATTGATTCGACACCATTTTTGGTTTTTACACAAGTTTGTAATGGAAGCCTCTCTCTCTTGTAATATAAGAGAAAAAAGAGTTACATTTTTATATAGAAAAAAATATATTTGACAATTCTGACAAGACCTCGTTATTAGAGAAAAAATATAACATGCACAAACGAATTTTTAGAAGAATGTCTTTAATATTAAATTAAATCCATGAATATTATTTATGGTCTGTAAATCTAAACAATTAATCCTACCCTAATTTCACATTTTTCTTCTTTATCCATAAAAAATGATGAGCTCTTTTTTTCCCATTATCTATAAAAAAATTATGAATAGAAAAGAACTTTCAATGAGAGACGACGTAAGACCACGGTGTCAAAAGTCAAAACAAGGCACCCTATTTTTACCCCTCACAAAAATAAGCTTTTACTGCTACAATAAATAAATAAAAAATCTATGTGATTAGCGACACGGTAACGACGTTTTAAGCGCGGCAAAATCGTCGAGGCTAAAATGGTAAATAGCATAAGTGCTATTTTTAGTGAGAGATGGCGGTCTCTCATAAATAACAAATTCAAGCGAGCCAGGCAGAGGGAGAAAGAGAGCAACGGCTTTGTTGGTTCAGGCTGTTATCTTCTCTTTCCCTCATCTTCTCGTCGATCATTTATTCTTGCATTGTAGCTTTTGTTGATGCAAAATAGGACAAGATGAGCGCGGCGTCGTCAACCGGAGGCGATGACCTCACTTCCGGCGAAACGACTGGTCAAGATGAGAGGATTCTTGTTTCGGTCCGATTGAGGCCTTTAAACGAGAGAGAGATTGTAAGGAACGATGTGTCTGATTGGGAATGCATTAATAATTCGACCATTATATTCAAAAGCAACATGCCTGAACGCTCCATGTTCCCCACCGCCTATTCATTTGGTGAGTAGTTAGGCGCCGATCGCTTCTTTTCTTTTCAGAAAAGGGAAATCTATTTGTTTTTAACGGTTAGATTATGTGTGTAGACAGAGTATTTAGGAGTGATTGCCTAACGAAGCAGGTGTATGAGGAAGGGGTTAAAGAAATTGCTCTTTTGGCTGTCAGTGGCGTTAATTGTGAGTAATATTATATTATTTTGGTACAAATTTTATGAAATTTCTATATAGTCTACAAAATTGGTGAAGTTGATTTTTTTTATCTCCTGTATCCGCAGCAACGATTTTTGCGTATGGGCAAACAAGCAGTGGAAAGACGTATACCATGCGTGGAATTACAGAATATTCGCTTGCAGATATATATGAATACATGGAGCAGGTAATTTAAAGGAAAAAAATTACATATCAATTTCGTTTTCCAAGATAGATTGTGTTTGAAGCTTATACCGTGTTCGTTGTGTGGTGACATTTTTCTTCTCTTTTTTGTTATCATTTTTTTATGTGTTAGCACAAAGAGAGGGAGTTTGTGTTGAAATTCTCTGCCATGGAGATTTACAATGAAGCTGTTAGAGACCTGCTTAGCACATCCAGTTCCCCGCTTAGACTCCTTGATGATCCTGAGGTGAATATTATTGTGCCTTATTTGATAAATTTCCATTTTCAGGACTTACAGACATATCGTTAACGACAATATTATTTTCGATTCAACAGAGAGGGACTGTTGTCGAGGGACTTATAGAGGACACTGTGGTTGATTGGAACCACCTACAGGAGCTCATTTCCATTTGTGAAGGTAAGGGTAAACATGGATGTTAGCTTTATAGTACTGTACTATGCTGCTATATATGTGTTGGATGTGTATTTAGCATACGAGACTTGTCATAATCTTTTCATGTTGGATTATTGCAGCTCAAAGACAAATAGGGGAGAACACGTTGAACGAAACCAGCTCCAGATCTCATCAAATTCTAAGACTGGTATCCGCCTCATTTCCTCAATCACATAGTTATTATCCCCACTCTACTGAAAATTTGAGATGTAACTGTTACTTATTTTTTCTTCGTGGTTGTCAAATGATGGGATCTGCCAGACAGTTGAAAGTTCTGCTCGTGGATATTTAGGTGCTGGAAACTTAACCACTCTTACATCTACAGTGGTATGAAATTTTTCCAAGTGTTTTCATGCATAATTTTCATAAAAACCAAGAAAAACTGGTGAATGCAGCCTTAAACAGAATAAAACAGAAAATAATGCAGCATGTATAGAATTATGAATTAGTAGATAAATGGACTATAAATGATAACCTAGCTTAAATTGGTTTTGCTCTGCAGAATTTTGTTGATCTTGCTGGAAGTGAGCGTGCTTCTCAGACATTAGCAGTTGGTACAAGATTAAAAGAAGGTTCCCATATAAATCGCAGTTTACTGACTCTGGGAACTGTAATTCGCAAATTGAGGTGGGGGAGTTTTTTATAAGTTTTTGTTTGCTCTATTTTCTTGTTGGTTCTGGCTACACAGACCTCATCTCTTCTTCATTACTCTCTTATTGTATTTCTTATATGATCCGATTGTTTTATCTCCTGTATCATGACATAACTTATTCCCTTGCTTGGTGCAGCAAGGGAAGAAATGGACACGTTCCTTACAGAGACTCCAAGTTAACACGCATACTGCAAAACTCCTTAGGAGGCAATGCCAGGACGGCCATCATTTGTACTTTGAGCCCTGCCCGCAGTCATGTTGAGCAATCAAGAAACACCCTTTTGTTTGCAAGTTGTGCCAAAGAGGTGACCACTAATGCACAAGTTAATCTAGTAATGTCAGACAAGACATTGGTAAAGAAACTGCAGAAAGAAGTGGCCAGGCTGGAGAGTGAGTTGGAGAGTGCAAGATCAAAATCCTTTGCTGACGATTCCACTGCCTTACTAAGAGATAAAGAGCTTCAAATTGAAAAGGTTTGTTCTCATGTTAGTTTGCATACATAGAAAACTGGAGAAACAATTTGCCAAACACGCGTCGAGCATTTAACATCAAAAGGTGATCTCATCTTTGCCAAGCATCTTTGTTGGTGTTTTTCCCAGAGTTTTACTTCCATAATTACTGACTCGGATAAATAACGGAGCTGCAAACTTTAACCAAGTGAATTAGTTCTTACATAAACATTAACCTTAAACTTTAAGGGAAGGTCCATGATGCAGCGCAGTCGTGTTCACTGGCCATAGATTTATAATCAATAAAGTTTATACTTTCAATCTGGTTGACTTTTTTTCTGGTTCTGCACGCCACAATTCGAGAACTTCTCTCTTTCCCAAAGCTGTTGTTTTGTTGTGGTAAAAACCATTTGCTTCTGTAATGAATGGGCCGGATTACATTTTCCTATAAAAAGGACCTACGTTGTCAAGTTCTGCTCACTTTTCTTTCTATTTAATGAAAATATCGCAGATGCACCAGGAGATTAAAGAGTTAACTTGGCAACGGGATCAAGCTGCATCTCATCTCCAAAGTGTGCTAAAATCATTTGGAATCAAAGATCAAATTTCTAGAATGGATGACCACTCAGCACCAGGATTCTCAGAAATGATCAACGCTTTTCGTCTGGATGCAGATCTCCCAGGAATAAAAACATTTAAGGATTTTATTGATCCTGGTGCCGTTTCTCCTAATAAGAAAATAATCCAGATTCCTGAAAGTCCTGAAGACAATTTTCTGCTGGATGGCAGTACTCCAAAATTTTCTGGGTCAGGTTGGGAGGATATTGGCAAAAGAAACAGCGAGGATGCTAAAGATATTGGTGAGGAAGTTCGAGGTATGAAACGTGAAAAAAGAAGCTGATGTATTGTTTCCTGTTTTAGAAGAGAAAATAGCCATGCATGAAGGTGAAGTGCCATCATCACAGGAGGAAGATAAAGAGTTGATTCATATCAATTCAAACAACACACATGAAACGGTGAAACAAAAAATTCAGGAATTGCATGAGACCATTAATCATTTAGAACGATCTCCTTCATTATCTGAAGCAATTGAATCTAGCTATAAAAACTTGAAATGGTCTAGAAGCAAAAGTAGGAGATCAGTTCTCATGACTATTCCATATGCTCTTTGGTCTGAGAAGGAAGAAGATGATGGAAGGGTATCGCCTGCTACATCTGAAAAAGACTTTCCTGAAAGGTCGGGAGACTTAAAGCAAAAGCTTCCTGAAGTAGAGCATGATGTTAAACTTGAAAACAAGTCTCAAGAAGATTCTCAAAACTCTCTTTATGGTGCATCGGCAGAAGAAGATGTCATAAAAGATATAGATGTCGATGTAGAGGACACCACCAGCGTCCTTGATTTTGTTGCAGGAGTTAATAAAATGGCGGCCAAACTTCATTCAGAGAACCCGAGTCGAGATGTGCAGGTAAGAAGATAAACCACCATCTCTCTCTCTCTCTCTCTCTCTCTCTCTCTCGTGTGTCTGTGTTACTATTCATTCAATAGTTTTATTATTTTTTTCCGGCTAGATATATCTCATGCTCTTCTTCTGACTTGTAGCTTGAATCTACGAATTTCATTCATAAAAAAATTTACATGATGAAGAAATTATGGACTTTGATAACCATTTTGTATCGCCAACAATAGCACAATTCACAATTCTTGTCTGGCTACACCATCAAGAATACACAAGATTGCTTTCAAATATGTGTTTTTGAGAATCACGAGTTCCGTTAAGCTGTTTTTCACCAACTCGTGTTCCATTCAAGGTTTCTCGGTTTCTCGCTTTACGATTTCAAAATGTTCTCCATCATAGTTTTTGTTAGACATGAAGCTGCATGGCAGCTCAAGTATGCACATTTTTGTCCTGAAGATAATAGGATCGATGCCCTGTCAATCAACATCTAGTATGAGTTAGCTCCAACATTAGATTCTGTTGTGTTGTGGAAAAATAGAATTGTGAAGGGCTGGCAGGCCTGTCCTAGTAACAGCAGTACTGACCGTACCCCTGTGAAGAAGTTAACTCAAGTGTTTGGTGCAGTTTAGAACCTAAGAAACTGCAAGAGAGACAAGTTTGGTGCAACTCAACCATCTGTTGCAGCAATCTGTACTGGGGCCTCTAGCTTTTCCTTTTTCCTTTCGTCCACTGATTGTAACTGAAATAAAAATAAGAATAAAAGCATGATGGCTAACTTAGTTTCGCAACCCTGGGTATAGGTTAGCTTGCTTCTTTTTTACCACATATACTTATAATGGATGTATTTCATTAACCGGGGCATGATTATTCTTGGGTTTTGCAGGCATCAACTAGGCATCATCACAGTAACTGGCAAGTAAAATATGAGAGGTACCGGAGAAAGATAATTGAACTTTGGTCCAGATGTAATGTGCCATTGGTCCACAGAAGTTATTTCTTCCTGCTATTCAAAGGAGATCCTTCAGACAACGTGTACTTGGAGGTCGAGCTCAGAAGATTGTATTTTCTGAAGGACACATTTTCTAGTGGAGCTAATACTATAATTGATGGTAAAATTGCCTCACCAGCCTCAAGGTAGTCTTCTATTCCACTTTGAGTTTTATCTACAATAATGCAATTATAAACACAAGCAGCTTGCCCACAAACAATTGCTTGATGAAAAAAAATCTCTATTTTCCTTCTGCTTGGTGAATGTTCAAGTAAATGGAATTGTTACTTGTGAAAATTTTGGACTCCATTTTTCACTGTCCATGAGGAAACTGACATTCCTTCTCTGTTGAGGATAGTTTGAAGGCTCTCAGTCGTGAGAGGGACATGTTAGCAAAGCAATTGCAGAAGAAATACGCTAAAACGGAGAGAGAGCGCCTTTACCAGAAGTGGGGCATCCCAGTTAGACACAAAGCAAAGGAGCCTTCAGGTGGCACGTCGTTTATGGACAGACGTGAGGGACATGAGACATATAAAGGACAGCGCTACTCTCGTAGCAAAGCTGGCCGGGATAGTAGAGCCTCGCCACGCCCCGAAAGAGATGTTTGGACTGTGCTTCTCAACGAATCAAAAACCCGCCAGTTGGAGAGACAACATGTCTTCACTGTTGTAAGCTTGTTGGAGGTGCAGTTTATTTGCTCACGACTGCTCGGTCGGGACTTGACGGCTCCGCCGTCGAGGCAAGCTTCTGTTGAGCAGAAATCGAAACGGCTTGCGAGTTCATCGCAGCTGTCGAAAGTTTGTGTCCATTAATCTTCTGCTTCTCACAGCTTTAATTTGTTCATACTTCTATCAAATTATACCCGTCTGACATGGCATAGGTAACAAGTCTGTGACTATTACACGGACCTGCACCGGGAAATGTTAGACAAGGGGAGGGAAGGTTTAGAAATGTGCCAGAAGGATTTGTGTTGGGGATATCCTTACGTCTCATCGTTGTGCTTTCCTTACGGATCTATATTCCTCGCGTTGCTGTGATATTCCATTCATAATCATTCCTTATTTGTGTACATGCAAAAAAATTGAACTAGCCCATAACCGAACTATAACCTCTGCAAACCTTGCGCATCCATTCCGAGTAATTACTCATATTTATCATAAAAAACATTTTGTAGGTACCAGCAATAAACCAGCTTGGCATCACATGATATCAATTTTTAAACATATGCGCTCTCTAAATCAAGTCATCAAACTCTTTAACTGTAAAATATAAATCAGAATATATAAATTAAAAAAAACAACTAATTACCTAAAATATTAACTTACGGAGCTCATGGAAGGACAGAAGAGTTAAAAGAATTTGCAAATAATGGAAAATCTTTTAAACAGCGGGGAACTCTCCATGCTTAAATTTGCACAGCATAAGAGGAAAATAGATTAAGAGAGGACAAAGATTGAAGGATAAGACGAAGATTCCTGCGTACATTAACGAAAGCCCATGTGGATGAGCATGAAGACAAGAGAAATTGGTCACTTTCGCTTATCTCTTCTTTTAGTCTTGACATTAAGCTACCGTAAAAGTTTATTGAAAGTGCATGAACTCTGTCCTCCATGGAAGATGGCTTATGAATCAGTTCAAACGGCGCCACGTGTCGATGACGTCGAGCACATTTAACGCATCGTGTATTTGTGACCTGGGCATGTGAGAGTTGAAAAGGAATTTCGACTAGTAAAGCAGTCACCGGAGGTAATTCTGTCGAGAAACCACGCAGCAGGTTGTCTGACTAGGAGCCGGGGCAAGGGTTTATCCCCTGACGGAGTACTTTTGTCCCGACCGAGAAGTCGGTTATGTACAAGCGTGGAAATCTTGGCTGGACCAAAGTGCCACACGCACACCCGGGCCTCTCTCGTGCCACATGCGCGTGTTTATAAAACTTGACAATAACAGTGAATTAGAAATGTTAAAAACATTATTTAATTTAAAATTACGGTGAAGTAGAATTTCACAACTCCGTTGTAGTCTAGTTGGTCAGGATATTCGGCTCTCACCCGAAAGACCCGGGTTCAAGTCCCGGCAACGGAATTTCGGTTTTAGATTGAAGATTTTGCATGCAGCTGTCCAGCCCAATTGAGGTTCCTTAAAAACCATTTCGGCTGATACCTTCATTGACTGAAGGCTCATCTGTGGAAAGCTTCGCTTCTCCTCTAATTATTATAAAGAGGTTCGTGTTTCATTGTAACATGCGACTATAAGAATCGGTCGGATTATTAATTTATTGATTTTTTTATATTTTTTTATAAAATAAATTATTTTTTTATTTCTAAAAAAACAGAAAAATAATTGTAGTCTGGAGATGCCAAAGTAATTGCACAGTAAAATAATATTTTTCCCTTTCAATTAGACAGAAACCATGGTTTGCCTGCAGGGTGTTTTAGATATTTTATATTTTTTAAAAATATCTAAATATTAATCTGTCCCCAATAAGATAAAATTAAAAGATTTAATTGTAGCGGTGTTTTGGTAATTTACCTATATTATTATTATTTTCTGCCAAATATTGTGTGCACGTGTGTGTCTGATAGTATTCGGCCTCACGCCCACTTTGAGAGGCACGTGCGACATTGTCCAATGACAGAAAATATTCATTTGGCGTCTCACTCAATGTGCCGCCGTGTACTCTTCCTCCTAGTGCGGCACGTCATGGCCACGATGGTCGGTTGAACTTTGCTTTGCCCTTTTCTCTCTCCTGCATACTAAAATACAAAGCAAACCCCTACTTTATGGTATTTTCATTTCAGTCTCTTATCTTTTAATTGTTTTTCATTGTCTTGCTTTCTGCTATATAAGTTAGGTAATGCTAAAAATAATACTTATAAGACAGTAGTAATGATAATAATTAATAATTGTAGTGCTTGTGATATTAATTATGACTATGATGTTAACAGTAACAATAACTCATAAATTAATATTAAGAATATCAATACAATAAATTTTATTATAATCCAAATAATTATAATAATTATATTCATAATGATAATAATATTAATTTTATTTTTCTTTTAATTTTATACTTTAATTATTTTCATATGTTATTCAAATTAAATAATGTTTTTTTTTATGTTGCTAATATTTTTTTTAAGATTTATTGTTAATATTATTATACTAATAGTGTTTAAGAGCACTGAAATTAAATTAATTTGAGATTAAAAAAACAAAAAAAAAACTTTTGGCTCAATGGTTTTTTAATTGTGCTGCTCATATCAATATTGTATTAAAAGAACTGAATTTTTAAATTAGTGGTGGCATTTTGTGGAGTTTTAAATAGAGTTTATAAAACATATATTTTTCAGTTTCTTATATTATTTTAATGTGTTAATATTAAATAAATATTGAAATATATTATTATTCTAATATATTTTTACAAAAAAAATACTTTATAAAATCTTATCTAATTAGAATTATAAACTATATTTGAGCTAACATACTATTAATCTAATGGGTCACACACATTACAAGCCACTAACCATGAATTTTTTTTTGAGATGATCTAATTAAGTATGATCTAATTATAATATATTTTAAAAATTAAAAACTTTAATATAATCAATACAAGGATTGTATTTTTAAAAAAAAAAAATCAAATAAAAAATTGATTAAGTCAATTTATAAAATTGTTCCAGGTTAATATATGAATATTATCTAAAGACAAATCGATACTTTATCAATTTATTGAGTTTTCTAAATTTATTTATAAACAGTAAACTATGCATCTTATTTTGTCAAGAGAATTACTTGCTAAACATAAAAATTACAAGAGCCGCGTAATAGAAAGCTAGTATTTCAGGCAAGATAATCTCTCTCTTCCAAATAAGAATTTATAAGATTTTTTTACATAATTAAATGATTTATGGTTTGTGACAACCTCCTTTTTAAAAATAATTATTTAAAGCTGAAAAAATCAAATAATCTAAATCTATGAATGGGATCTAGAAATCCTCAAATAATCCCAGAAATAGTCGAAGTATCAGGGAAACTCTAACACTTCAACTATTTGATATTCGTCCCCAAAGAAGGTGTTACAGGAGAGGTCCTTCTCTTGTTTTTGCTTGGTCTCCCATGTCTGCTCGTTTTATTTATTTTCTTGGCCCAGTGTTTGCTGTAATCTTCGAATCCTTCCTTTCACGCTGCAGTCTTTGTGAGAGAAACAACACTGAAAACAAATTATTGTCTCCCCCATCTCTTGTTCTCCTTCAAGGCACGGTAATGAAATTATGAAAGTGGAAAATTTTGACAATTCATACAATATATATATTTTTAAAATACAGTATGTGGATAAAGAAAAACAAACGCCCGTGTTGATGGGATTTTGCGAGGTTGATCCATGGATTTGCTGTCAGCTAAAAAGTCAAAAGAGGTTAATCTTCACTGCTCTTCAAAATCTTCCCAGCACGGCACCAGCAAAAGAATCCTAAAACAGTGAAGGAGGAAAGTGTATTGCCGGAGAGGAGACAAGCCAGGGCTCGATCATGCACAGCAGCGCTCGGCCCTGCTACCTGCTGGCTGCTGCGATCGAGACAGTCAAAATCCAGCGGACAAATCAAGAACACAGTAGCTGCATGCTGAGTTGAAGATCAAGCCAATTAGATGACTCTACCGACTCGTCATGTCAATCCAATCCGAACCCATCATCGAGTTGATGACTAACAGAGGTTAAACTATCCTTTTGCTAATCATGATTTCTATTGCCTTTCCTCTTCTTTTTCGAGATGGGATGTAATAAAATCAAGTTCAAAGCGTTACTGTTAATGGCAAAGTTATTACCTTTAATCAACATCCAAAAGCCTTCTCCACGCATCAAAATATTTCCCCAATCGCAATCCAATTCATTTTGTTATTCTTTTTGTCAATGGGATGTAATCAATCCATGTTCAGAGCATCGTTATGCTAAATCTAATTATAATCATCTGTTTTTATCTAATTCTCGATCCTCCAACCGGCCAGTTGTGGCTCTTCCATTTGGCCCATTCCCCATTGCTCCTGTTACAGAATAGGCATCAGCTAACTTTCCAGTATAATAGAGTGTTTCAGATAATATAGTAATTATTAGAAATTTACTTAATTATTAATTTTAAAATTCATAAAATCAATTGAAATGAATACAAACTAGCCCTTAATAACAAAAATAGATACCAGGCCAAGTTTAGAGTTTTCTGCTTCCCAGATGACGTGACGCCATATGATCCATCAGTTTATCAAGTTCCCCCTGTCAGGGTGGCATTATCAAGCCCCTCGTGATAGGAATCCACGAGCAAGTTAATGATCAAAACCACGAGATGTAGCCAGAAAATAAAGAGCAAAAAGTTCACCCAGTTAATAACCTCTATTCTTTAAAAAGGGCGTGCACCTTTTTGGGGGCAGAGAGAATGTTAAAGAGCAAACAGTAGTGCGTGGCAAAATATTGAAGAAATATCAATTTATTTTGAAATATGTTTTTTTTTTTTTTAAATTTTGACACCAAAAACCCTAAAACAAATATTATTTTTATATCTTTTCATGTTAAATATATTTTTAAAGCACACTGAAACACAAGCACAAGCTTAGCTTATGAGTGTTTGAGAGAGTGGTAATTTATATTTTTTAATGCATTTTAAAAGTTTATTTATTTCTTGACTGCATTTTATGGTGAGATTCTTTAAATTTTTCTAGTGTTCTTTTACATAATTTAAATATACTAATATTAAAAAAAAATCATTTGATAGCATTTTAAAGCAAAATCATATTTAAAAATCACACTCACATGCAGAGTTATCCAAACTAACGGTCAAACTTTGACCGTCAACTGAAAGACACCGTACAATATCATGCCCATTTGCAAAACTTTAATATTTTTTATTCAATAACAAAAAAAAATATTTCCGACAAAAATATGTAAAAATCGAGGCATGCATGTAAAACATTGAATTTAAAGTCAAAGTTTGACAATTAATATTAATAATTGAATATAAAACGCAGTGATTTTAAGGATCAATATACCAAATTAACAGTTCATAGCCTATCTTGACACAACCGCAACAATTTAGGGGTAAAATAATGTCATAAAACCAACAACACAACACTCAGCGTAGTGATTACAAACGAATGAGCAAAACGACCCCAACGTATGGCTTCGTCTCTGTCTTCCACTCTTTCCAGTCCATCACTCCTTTTACTCACACGCTCCTCCTCCTCCTCTGTCTCCTCCACTAAATAACCAGGCCACCATTTTTCATTTCCATTTCCACTCTCAGCTTCCACTACCAAAACCCATTTCATTTCTCTAATGTCCACAGCAACGGCTATTTTTCTCTTCTTCTTCTTCATTTCTGCAACCATAATAACGTACACTCAATGCGATGCCGTTTCATTGTCAGAGGAGATCCAAGCTTTAACGTCTTTCAAGCTCAATCTCAACGATCCACTAGGAGCGTTAGACGGTTGGGATGTATCCACGCAATTAGCTCCCTGTGACTGGCATGGCATTGTATGTTACAATAACCGAGTTCATGAGCTACGGTTACCTCGTCTCCAACTCAGTGGTCAACTCACCGACCAACTCTCTAAGCTACGCCAGTTGCGTAAGTTAAGTCTCCACTCAAACAACTTCCACGGCTCCATCCCTTCCTCGCTCTCTCAGTGCTCTCTCTTACGAGCCGTTTACTTGCAGTCAAACTCTCTCTCCGGTAACCTTCCGTCAACCATCGTCAACCTCACTAACCTTCAATTCTTGAACGTCGCTCACAACTTCCTTAGCGGAAAAACCTCCGGTTACTTGTCAGACTCTCTCCGTTACCTCGATATCTCATCAAATTCGTTCTCCGGTGAGATACCGGGTAACTTCTCGTCGAAATCTCAGATCCAACTCATCAATTTATCGTACAATAAATTTTCAGGTGAAGTTCCGGCGAGCATTGGTCAACTTCAAGAGCTTGAGTACCTGTGGCTTGATTCTAATCAGTTGTACGGTACTTTACCATCAGCAATAGCCAACTGTTCATCACTTGTTCATTTAAGCATTGAAGATAACTCGCTTAAAGGTTTGGTACCGGCAAGTATTGGCTTAATCCCTAAACTAGAAGTGCTTTCTTTATCTCAGAATGAGCTATCCGGCTCGATTCCGGCGAGAGTTGTCTGTGGAGTTTCGAGGAAGCTGAGGATTCTGAAGTTTGGAGTTAATGCATTCACGGGAATTGAACCGCCGTCAAATGAAAGTTGTTTTAGTATTCTGGAGGTTTTAGATATTCACGAGAATCACATTAACGGCGTGTTTCCGTCTTGGTTGGCTGGTTTGACTACGGTTAGAGTGGTTGATTTTTCACGAAATTTATTTTCGGGGAGCTTGCCGAGTGGTATTGGTAATCTTTCGAGGTTAGAAGAGTTTAGAGTGGCTAATAATTCATTAACCGGTGATATTCCTAATCATATTGTAAAATGTGGTTTCTTGCAAGTTCTTGATCTTGAAGGGAATCGGTTTGGTGGTCGGATTCCTGTGTTTTTGAGTGAGTTAAGGAGGTTAAGGATGCTGTCTTTAGGAGGGAATTTGTTTTCGGGTTCGATTCCACCGAGTTTTGGAGGTCTTTTTGAGCTTGAAATGTTGAAACTGGAAGCTAATAATTTGAGTGGAGATGTGCCCGAGGAGATAATGAGGTTGACAAATTTGAGCACTTTGGATTTGAGTTTTAATAAGTTTTATGGTGAGATTCCTTACAATATAGGGGACTTGAAGGGTTTGATGGTTTTGAACTTGAGTGCTTGTGGGTTTTCAGGGAGGATTCCGGCTAGTATTGGGAGTTTGCTGAAGCTGATAACTCTGGATTTGAGTAAGCAAAATTTGTCTGGTGAGTTGCCGATTGAGATATTTGGTTTGCCAAGTTTGCAAGGTGTTGCTTTGGAAGAGAACAAGTTATCTGGGGCTGTTCCCGAAGGTTTCAGCAGCTTAGTTAGTCTACAGTATCTGAATCTCACATCTAATTCCTTCACTGGTGAGGTTCCGGTGAATTATGGATTTCTTGTGTCATTGGCTGTTCTTTTCACTGTCTCGGAATTATATTTCTGGTATGATCCCAGCCGAGCTTTGTAATTGCTCGAGTCTTGAAGTGCTTGAACTGCGTTCTAATCATCTGAGGGGCAGCATTCCAGGTGATATCTCTCGCCTGTCACTTTTGAAGAAGCTTGATTTGGGCGAGAATGCTTTAACTGGTGAAATCCCGGCGAATATTTATAGATGCTCACCCTTTGATTTCTCTTTCGTTGGATGCTAATCATCTTTCAGGCCATATACCAGAGTCATTGTCGAAGCTATCGAACCTCACAGTTCTGAATCTTTCCTCCAATAGCTTGAATGGGACTATTCCAGCAAATCTTTCCTACATTCCAAGCTTGAGATACTTAAATTTATCAAGGAACAATCTCGAAGGAGAGATTCCAAAGTTGCTAGGTTCCCGGTTCAACGATCCTTCTGTGTTTGCTGTGAACGGGAAATTATGTGGCAGTCCAGTGGATAGAGAATGTGCAGGTGTTAAGAACAGGAAGAGGAAGAAGTTGTTTCTATTCATTGGCGTGCCCATAGCTGCAACTGTCCTTTTAGCATTGTGTTGCTGTGCATACATTTACAGTCTTTTACGGTGGCGCAGTAGGCTTAAAGACGGGGTGACCGGTGAGAAGAAGCGGAGCCCGGCCCGTGCAAGCTCAGGGGCGGACAGAAGTCGTGGCAGCGGAGAAAACGGAGGGCCAAAACTCGTCATGTTCAATAACAAGATAACATATGCGGAGACATTGGAGGCAACCAGACAGTTTGACGAGGACAACGTGTTGAGCAGGGGAAGATACGGGCTCGTGTTCAAGGCTTCATATCAAGATGGAATGGTGCTCTCGGTCCGTCGCCTCCCAGATGCATCGATCAGTGCAGGAAACTTTCGCAAAGAAGCAGAATCATTAGGCAAGTTGAAACATAGAAACCTAACAGTTTTACGCGGCTACTATGCAGGACCACCTGATGTGAGGCTACTCGTCTATGATTACATGCCAAATGGAAACCTTGCCACTCTCCTTCAAGAAGCCTCCCACCAAGACGGGCATGTTCTAAACTGGCCAATGCGCCACTTGATTGCTGTCGGCATTGCTCGGGGGCTAGCTTTCTTGCATTCACTCTCGATGATTCACGGTGACGTCAAGCCACAAAATGTCCTTTTCGATGCTGATTTTGAAGCCCATTTGTCTGAATTCGGGCTCGATAAATTAACCATAGCAACACCAGCAGAAGCTTCCTCATCTTCCACCCCGATGGGTTCACTGGGCTATTTATCACCGGAAGTAGCATTAACAGGACAGCCGACAAAAGAGGCTGATGTGTACAGTTTTGGCATTGTATTGTTAGAGATTCTGACAGGAAGGAAACCAGTTATGTTCACACAAGACGAAGACATTGTCAAGTGGGTGAAAAAGCAGTTGCAAAGAGGCCAAATATCAGAACTACTTGAACCCGGATTGCTTGAGTTAGACCCGGAATCATCAGAATGGGAAGAGTTCTTGCTAGGAATCAAAGTTGGTCTTCTTTGCACAGCACCGGATCCACTTGACAGACCATCAATGGCTGATATTGTTTTCATGCTTGAAGGTTGCAGGGCTGGACCGGATATTCCATCCTCACTACCTTCTCCGGTTTGAAGAAACATTTTCTTTTCCCTTTGTATTTTACTGCAAAAAGAAGTCATTCTTGATTTTTTTTTTTTCATTTTCATGTTATAATTAGTGTGATGTATTCATTTTTATCACCATCGATCCAAGAGGGGGTGGCTTTATTAATTCTCTCACAGTATTTATTGTTCCTTGATTTCCTCCAATTTGTATAGCTTTGACCCCACGACGCCGTTGAAGAAAACTTGTTAACTCTATAGAGTATGTGTGGTCTTATCAACAGTTCGTTGTGCTGTCTGGTAAATGTTATATATACATATATAATTAAATTATTTAATAAGGAATTGTTTACCTATACTATTAATAAGATAATTAAAATTACATTTAAAAACTATAACTTAAATCGAACAATTTTCTTAAGCTAAACATTTAGAAAAAAACTACTAAACCATTATATTTTTTAGTAAATAGAAATACTAAATAATTTTATTAAGATCCATATAAATTCATCTATGATATAGTTAAAATAAAATAATTTTAAATATTTAAAGTTATTATTATCTTTTAAATAAACCAAATATTATTTGATCTAAAAATATATTTTTTCATGCATTTTGAAGTGGACTATAATTCTTAACTGGTTTAATAAAAATAATCTTACATTTTAATAAACTAATTATTTAAAATCCTAATCAAATATTATTTTGATACTTTATTTGGAATACAAATTAGAAAAACAACAGCTAAAAGTCTCTAACTCTATTCTATTTAATGGTAAAAAACCCAAAAGATCCATTTCCGTGATTCCACGTGGGAGGACCCATAACCCTGATTCCCGCCAGAACCAGATGACACGTGGTGAGCACAGGGCTGAGGGGAAAGTAGCCGTTAATGAGACAGGTAACACTCAGGTGTCTTTATCGGAAACTGAAGGCGTCAGGATCTGTGAAAATGTCTCCCTGGCAGAGTTTTTAAAAAGGCAGGATAATTAGCCAGTCAGATATTTAAAGCCGTTGCCACGTTGGCTTTAAAAGTTTTGACCAGCACGTGGTCCCCGACTGACTTAAGGTGATTAAATTCAGACATGGTCCTTCAACTTATGAAGTTACATTATGACCGTGTAGGCGTGTACTCCTGATAGATATAGAGTGGCAGCGAGAATAGTGACCGGTTTCAGAGAGAACCCAATCCCCACCGTCCATCAGTAGGGGAGAAAAGGATCGGTGTTTACCTGAGGACTTGTAATTGTCAAATTGTACTTCAAAAAAATATCCCATCCCTTCTTTCATGTCTAAATTTTACTGCGTTCGACACAAAAATGCTTGCTTTGGTTGTGCTATCCTCCATAGCAGAGCTGCAAAAAAGGTTCTGACACTTGATAATGAACCTCTCAAGAAAATTCAACTCCATTATCATCATAGTGCGCTTTCTCTCATGTGAATTTAGAGCGGGGCCTAGATTCTCTAGGAAGGTGATATTTTTGTTTGTAAGCGGTAACATAAACGATCGACAGGGATGTTATTTTTTTTATTTTTTATTTTTTTGGGGGGGAGGTTATAAACGATCATAAAGATTTTATTAATTGCCACTGCCTGATAACTTGCGCACACTTCAAGTGAATGTTTAATATCAATAAGCCACCTCATGCATTCGGGCTCTCTGCTCAAGCTTCGAGCAGATTTAGATAGCCCAAAGCCCCCACATTTATTTATCCATTCTATTTACGCAAATACATTGCTTCATCATATTATTTTTTCTTAAAATATATTAAAATAATAATTTTTTAAAATTTATTTTCAATATTAGCTGATTAAAATAATAAAAAAACTAAAAAAATAATAATTCAAAACTAAAAACCTTTTAAAATATAGTTGACCATAATATCAACCACCACTAAAACCTTGATCAGGTTTAAGCCACTACAAATTAACTTCTCAAATTGACTTAACAAATTAACTCATAACCCGAACACCCCCATACATCTAGCTTGAATTTATTTTTATTTTTTAATTTTTTTAATGTTATTTTAAGAATACCATTTTGAATTAATGAAAATTAATTTGCCAAACCGAAGTCTTTGACAAGGTCATAAGCTGGCTTTGATATTTTTGGACAAATGCAAATGTAAATGAGGACCCCTTCACCGCTCATAATTATCACCCTATGAAATTGCCAAAGCTGCTTCTCTATCCCTTTCCCTCTTTTCAGTGTGATTCATGTTGAGAAATAAGGAGAATTAAAGGTTTACTCTTTCAAAACCTCTTTCATGTTTGTGGCAGACACCCCCCCTCTTTTTCATGGGCTGAGGCAACCGTGAACTGTTTGATGAACATTTTGAAAGTTTCAATTTCCTGAAACCATATTCACCTCAAGTACTATTCAACATATAAACCCTGCATACAGTACATTTCTTGTACAAGAGTACATCAGATATACACGTACAGAGTAGAGTATTTTTTGTGAGATGTTAATATGTATTTGCGATGGAGACAAGGAACCTTCCCATATGAATTATACACAAATTGACTGGAAAACTCCAGTGATAATTTTCTAAGCAAACGTGAGACCTTCAGGGAGAGATTCATTTTCAGGTTTAGGTGAAATATACCTCCGACAAGCATAGAACATAGCTGAATGGAACCCGGTTGGGTTGTCTATAAATACAAAGTGCCCACCCTGTTGTTTGGCAAAAAAAAATAAAAAATCAGTCAGAACTGAATCCAATTTTTATCACAGTTTTTTTTATCATACTAATTGAGAAAATTTGAGACCTGTGGGACCCGAATGATTTCACATGGGACCTTCATACGTTGGCGAGCTTCTTGGGCACCTTGATAGTTCATCCAATCTTCAAAGCCATAAATGAAAGTGGTTGGCACTTTCCATTCTGATGCACTGCACATGAAACATGGGTGTGTTTAGTAACTTCTTCAGTTGGACTTTATTTGGTACTTTATTTCATGTTCAAAGAGCAAATACAAGCTTCCTATTTCGCAATGCAGGCCTCCTATGCATCATTTATGATGACCGTCCTAATTTCAAAGGATGTTTAGAGCTGGAAACTAGATGTATGCCAGAATAGTGACTTTCCCTAGGACTGCTAGCTAATATTCAAAACTAAGTTTTAGATTCATTTTAGAAGATACTCATATTTCATTTGCAAAGAGGAAGACACAAAGTTTCTGAATAAAACCCATCACCACCGTCTAACTCACTTGCTCTTCTTTACCATGTGTGGGTGTTCCAGCATCCTTTTGATCTATCAAAAGCGGATGCATGCCATTTCACAGATGAAAGAACGTTTTAGTCTCAGCAGAATGGCCTTTTGTATGAATCTCATTTCTTCACCCTACACAGTACACAAGCAAGCAATCTGATATTCTGTACAGAGCCTTCTAGGCCATTATAGTTCCTAGATCCATGATAATCAAATAACCTAAATAAGAGATTAGATGCAAACAGCAGCATACCCTTCATGCACCTAAAACACTCACGACTCAGACACTGACAGTTTTTTTCAACCATGGACACAGATGCAGCAACAGGTTCCAGTTTCACACATGTGAGCAGCAAATATTTGGTTGATGCGTTGCTGTCAAATTTGATTCACATAAGGAAGGTATTTGAGCACACTAGAGGAACAAAAAAGGATAAAAATAAGTGGGATTATCAGACCTCTGTATAAGGGGCATCCGAGCAAATGCTCCAAATGAAAATATGTATTTCAAGCAAAGCTCTCCACTAGCTTTGGCAGCTAAAGTATGATACACATAATCTGCAGTTAAAAGAGCAAGCATCAGATACCTACTAATGAATGCACAATGCCAAAAGATGGTATTCCACGCTACCTGATAGCAATTTGGACTCCTCCTCAGTCAAACACTTCTCCAGTTGAATATGCACCAAATCTAGCAGTTGTGTAGCGGTGTACAAGATCTGGACCCCAAGGACCCAAACCTCTGCATAGAAGGATTGATCAGGACTGTCAGAAACAGAAAGGTAAAGCAAAATTGATGCATTGACTATACTATACTGATACTATGAACAAAGTGCTCCATGGGTGAATGGTGGGATCCAGATGCCACTAATGGAATATTATAACAAAAGGGGCTAGAGGAGGGGGGAAAGACCTCTACAAAAGGTATTACAATTGATAATAGAAATCCTATATGATACATTTATTGAAAATCTTTTTGGTTGTAAGTATCTAAAGACCTCAAACTAGTACTATTTAATCAGCAACAAAACCAAAATGTTGATCTCACTTCCGGATTTTGACACATGAATTAGCTGATGCTGCCACAGACCAACTATATGGAGAAGAATAACTTAATGATGTAGGCTACGCACATGTATGGTTATGCATGGCAATCTAAAATGATTGTTTTAAGGAAATGTTCAAGGACACTCGGACTAGGGGAAAGTAAACATACCTAACAACCTTCTGAGGAGTGAAATTGGATTCCCATAGGTGATTTAAAACAGCTCCTTTCCAAGTTTCCCTGAATTTGGCGAGCCACTCAGACTTGGATTCCGATTCTGATGAAAATCCAGCAGGTCCAACTAAAATCAAGTGCTGAACATGCTCAGGATGCTATAACAAAGATACACAAACAATCATCAGAAAAGAAAAAAATGCAATCATATGATCCTCAAAATACCAACAACCAAGCCAAAGCAAATCACCTTGAGTGCATATTTAGCTGCAACATACCCTCCAAAAGAATGCCCGAGTAATATAAAGCTACCAAGGTTCTTTGCTTTTCGCCATTCCTCAAAGGAGTCAATGAACCACGCCTCAGTTTCTACATTACCAAACTTAACATGCATAATTCGTTTCCAGGCACACAAAGCATTTCCCAAAATACTAACACATAAAATCCTCTGGAGAAATGTAAGACTAATTAACCTTCAGTGCTTTTGCAGGTAAAGTCAGGTCTACTTGATCCACCCCAACTGTACACAAAATTAACCGGTAAGTTAGCAGAGAGCTGGGGAGTTAAAGAAGAAAACGATTAATGTTAACTAAGAGATGATACAAGCTTAATTACCCAAGCTGATCAATGGCAATGACCTTAAAACGATTAGCAAGAGCGTCAAAATTCCTGAAGAAGAAACCTTGAGATGCAGCATATCCATGGACCATTACAAGCGTGGGAGAATCCTCTTTACTTTGAAACGTCGCCGTATTAATGAACCTGGGCTCGTCACTCGTAGATCGAAACCACCGTATTTTCGACCCCGGTGGACCTGAACCAATATTCACTTGCTCCACCACATACGGAGTCCTAAAATCCCCAAGTTACACAACAAATTAGGGTTTCGCTTCGCTCGACTACGAAGAAAGAGATAAGGAATCGGGGAATTGCTTACTTGACTAGAGAGAGAAGGCGTTTTTCAGCGGCAATGATGTGATCGACGGAGGTGGGGATCCAACGGAGAATAGAAGGCCACAAAGATCTTGTTTTTGCCCATGAAGACGACGACGACGTCGTGGTGGGAGCGGAAGCAGAGGATCCTAGCTCTTCGGCCATTCTAGATTGAGGTTGAGACGCGTGAGCGAAACAAGTTCATAAAAAATTATCTGGAAATAATCAAGGACGAAAAATGCTTCATCAAATTTGTCATTACATATATAGAGTTGATTGTAGATAACGGTACAGGACTGCGTGGCCTGTAAGGTTGAGAAGTCATTAGAGATTCAAGAAGACAGGTTTTATGCTGGTTCCACTTTTAGTCCAAAATTGAGGATGACTTTTTGGGCTTAATAAGGTACTTGAAAATAGCCTGGGAAACAAAGCGCGTGTAAGAACGTCCATTCACAATTTCACATTAGTTACGCGAGCAGTAGGCCGGTGTTTTGGAGAATTATGATTGAAATATTTTTATTATTATTTAATATTGTTAAACACAATAAAATAAAAATGATTTTTTTTTTCAAAAATATGATGATGAATTTTTTTTATATTTAATTTTTTATTTATTGTAATATTATAATGCAATTTTTAAAATAATCATTAATAGTAATGTATTTCTAAAAAAATAAAATACAACTAGGTCCAAACAATCCTCTATAGTTGCGTTAACTGTGACGTGCTGGAATATGTGAACTACTCAAGTTTTTGACTGGTTTGTTTTGTACTGGTTTTGATATTTGACACATCCTCCCTCAATCCATGGATAATTTACTGCTGATTTTTGCACATATTTTTAGAAATAAAAGAATTAATAAAAAAGTGTTTTGTTTCAAGCATGTTATTTCACTTTAATCCCTAACAGTATTTACCTAATTAAATGTTAATTTCAGGTGAATTTGAAGAGAGAGAAAACAATAAAATAAAATGAGTGGAATTAAATAATAATTATACTTTTATAACACAGAATTAAATTAAAATAGATAAAAAGGAAAATGAGGACACTTAATACGGGCTTTGGGAGTAAAAAATGGTATAATACTAGCACTGAACTCGTTTTTTATCAAAATTATTATTATTTTATTTCAAATTAATTATTTTAGTTTTTTTTGTATTAATATTAAAATTTAAAATTTAAAACATAAAAAATATTATTTTAATATATACAAAAATATATACTTTAAAAATAACCCAGTTTTATTTTTCAATTAAAACAGAGAGAAAACCTTCATTCAATTTCTCTGTTTCCCTCGTCATCTGAATATTAGAAGGAACTAAACTCTAGTTAGCAAAGAACTGAATTCAAATAACTGTTTGAATTAAATTAAATTAAAGGCTATATTGCTCCAAACTGTAATTAATTACTGGCAATCAACTCCTACTGAAACAGTGACGGGTTCAGACTTGTTGCCATTAAAGGGCTAAGGAGGGGCCAATTCATACAACTTATTTAAGAAATTACAAGATGGGTTGCTTTAAGACATTGAAAAAACGAGCATGGCCGCCGCACACTCCCCCCCGACGTCATCGTTGACATCTTACAAGTACAGCTCCCTTCTTAATGCCACAGCCACCGTAGCCCACAGACAACTGATCCCGATTTTAGTAGAAACCATATTTTCAAGTGCATCGTTCATCATTCCATTCAGTTTACACATCAGCCACTGAGACACCCAAAAGATGGATGGCAAGGTCAATCAGGTTCTTTCTCCACGGAGTGGGAAAGTGCATAATCAAGGAACCTCGGCAAAAATAATCCGGCTATCCTTCCCTAGCTAATAACTAATTCTACATTTTATCATATAAGCGATGGCACTTAATCAAATCTTTTGGTAAAAAAAAACACCTCTTACAAGAATTTTTCAGCACAAAACAATTCAGCTCCACTAACTTACATATATAAATCACAACGGCCATACAAACACCAATTAGAGGGACTCTTTACTCAGCTCTCGATTGACCAGCTCGGGAGGAAAGAATGATACCAACAATGAGACCGTAGAGGGCAAGTGCTTCAGCAAAGATGAGAATGAGGATCATCCCAACAAAAAGCTTTGGCTGCTGGGCATTAGCCCTGCAAAATACAAGCCAGCATTAAAGTGGAACTTTCAACAAAAAACTGAAAGCCATTAACCCATAGGGCAAAACAACCAAATAAAACACCACCGACCATCTATACAGCATGTATCAACTTTGAAACACAGAAGACTAATCAAGGTGCCCCGCATCAATTTATAGGTATAAAGTATACCACAAACTTCCATTATTGTACCTAACTAAGCAATGCAGAAACTTTGAGTTGTCTACACCAAAAGGAAGAAGATAAAATTATTACAATCAAATACCTGCTTCTCACCAAGCTCTAAGCATCAGGACCCAACAGCAAACCCCATACATCTAAGCTTATATTTTCAAATATCTTCACAAATGCAGACCAACAATAAACCACTAGTAGAGCACAACCTTAAATATTTTAGCTAACAAGAATTCTAGGCATTATCTAGAAAACTTTAGCTTGCATTTAGTTTTAGTGACTGCGTCTTCTATCTAATTTTTGTTTGGATGGCTATTCATATATGACAATATTTGGGGTTCCTCCAATCATTAATTTTCACGGTCTCTATTTGTTACTTTTACATAAGCTGATGCTTCTGTTTACAGAAGCTTAAAGCTGATTAAAATTTGCTTTAAGTTCCCTTTGAGAACATTTGATTAATTTGAATTGAAACTAAATTCAAAGTTAAGCCCCCCCCTGCTCAATCAACTGCTATGAGCATGGTGACTGCTGAGTGAATCTCAAACACTCAATGGAGAAGCTTATAAACTAGAATCAAACAAGCTTTCAGAGCTCAATTCACAATTGAATCAAGCTTGAGAAATCAATCCGCTCAATCAAGTTCACAGGCAAATCACAGAACACAAGCAAAACAAATATTGAATACAAAACCAAAACGCAGATACATCCAGCATTTCATATCATATCGCAGCTTCAAATACTAATCCTACGGTGGAACATAATCAATTGAAGACAGCAAGTTAACTCCGGCGTAATTAAGTGCCAAAACATTCTTTTAGGCTTACATAGACAAGAAAACTCGTACATGGACGTTAAAAAACCAGTAACATCTACATTTTCCACGTAGCACGGTCTCATTCAATTTCTACTATTCAATTAAATCAAGTCAAGCAGGCAAAAAAAAAGATATTGCAATCAGATATCAAGGAAATTAAGTGATTTACCTAACACCAGCATCACCAACGATGCCGATAGCCATACCAGCAGAGAGACCAGCGAGGCCACAAGCAAGGCCAGAAGAGAGATGAGCATATCCATCAAACAGATAATAGGATTTTGCCTTAGGGTTAATACCGGTACTGATAATCACAGCAATAATCAGACCGTATATACCCAAAACTCCAGCCATAACAACCGGAACTATGGATTTCATTACGAGTTCTGGTCGCATCACACCCATCGATGCAACGCCAACTCCACTCTTCGCGGTACCGTACGCAGCTCCCATGCCTGTACAACCACCCAATCAAAACACCAGACCCACATCATCATCACTAAAAAAACCAATTAGTCTAAATATTCGTAGATCTAGATCAAAAAAGAAATTGAGAATTAGAATTTGCTTTCAAAAGAAAACGAGATTAAAATTATTGGATTACAGGAGAAAACGAGGGCGGCGGCCGCGCCGAGGAATCCGAAGAACGGAGCGGTTTCATCGCCACTGAATGCCGAAGCCATTTGTTTCTGGATTTTGACGCGAACGGAAATGATGATTGAATCTGAGAACTGTTTGTTGCTTTTTTTAATAAAAAAAAAGTGGACAAAGAGCGCTTCTTGGCGATGCTTCGCGATTAACAGATGTTTAGAGCCCAGGGAGTCATTGAGCTCGTAAGCCAGCCCGGATAAATATATAGAAAAGAGAAACTGGGCTGCGGGGCCGAAATTTGGTTAGTAAAAATAAAATTTAAAATCAACGAGGGGAAAGTTTAACTTGGATTAAAGCAAGATATTTATTTTATTTAAATCAAAACTTATTTCTAATAAAAAAAATTATGTTATTTCTCTAAGCAACATTGTTATATAGAAATTCTTGTGTACATTGATATGTCAAATTATAAAAAAAATTGTATTATTATAAAGTCTCATTATTCTAACTTCCTAATTCCAACTTTCGAGTCACGGTTTGTTTTATTTCATGAACAATTTAAGAAATCATTAATTTATATTTGGAAAGTTATTTTTCTTCTCAAAACTAGTTTTTGGAAGAAAAAAGGAGTTAGAATCGGCATGCTCAATTAAAATACCTTCAAAACTTTGATCAAATTTAAAAGAAACAACCTTTGTCAGTCGCTAATTTTATCCAAGATTTGCAAATGTCACGTCTAACAACATTGTTACAAAACCCGACACCAGTTGACAGGTCAATCCATTGACCTCACATTCTGAGACTAGCTATGGCTGAACCCAGCATGAGTCGACATGTGAATCCATTAACCCAACATTATGAGACTAACCATGGCTAGGTCTATCAAAATGAGAGTTAACTACGATCAACTTATAATCAGGTCAACCCAATTAAAAACAAGGTGAAAGCTCATTAAACTTTTTTTTAAGAAAAAACATGTAACGGCATAGCTGTGCATTGACCCTATCCAACCAAGATTGACTTGCCCAATCCATGATCCAGGCCTCAGCCAGGTCATGGGTCAAGCTAGATTTTAAAACTATGCTTGCTAGTAGCCGGACCCATAATCCAACTGTCATAAAGTGATAAATTTACACTAGTGAATTGCAAATGTGATGTGCATTGCACGGTCGGTTATGCTTCCTGACCGTAGCCTACTAGTAGTCAAACCGCATATCCAACTATCACAGGACATCATATAAACAAGCAAAGCTTTGAAACTCCTATAGTGAATATCATATTCTTATTATATAGTTTTCCCGACAAACAAATCCTAGGCATGTTGATTACAGAATACAAAAACATACGAGCATGTTCTGCGCATATCAAAATGACTTGCCACAGTTAATCTTTCATGATACAGTACATCCGGAATGAAAACGTTCGCCAATGGAAACACATCAAGGATGAATCACAATTGAGTCGGTAATTCATGAATGGGCAAAAAATGACAGCACAAGCATTGGCAAGCCACCATATACTTCATTTAAGCTGACACTTCCCAGGTCGTTTCAGGTCCATAAAGTAACCACAAGTCAGTCACCTATCATTTTTTTGTGAAATTTTACTGCAGGAAAAAAACCTGGAAAATTGTAATGCAAAAAACCTTCTTCTTTCCATAAAGAGATCTGAATGAATCAATATCATCAAGGGACTTCTGTTCCCTCCCTAATTCTGAAATCGATCAGTGATTATCAGAGGACAGATCAAATAAAATGCCAGACAACTATCAGTGACATATGTGTGAAGTGCCAAACTGAACAGCATATCATGATAGAGACAAGCAAAGCTTAAAGCATTATTATATTCTTTTGGCTAACCAGGGGCAGGATTTTCTCACTACTGCTTACACAAACTCAAAGCACCTCGCCTTTTTGGAATTGAACCACAGCTTCAGTAGTTCCAGGCCACTGATATTTAGCACACCAGACTGCCATGTTGCATTGCATCCAGTTACTATAGTTTATTAGGAGAAATTGAATGGCTTGTACAAGAAAAGGCCATACCTCGCATCAGCAAGTCTTTCACTGTACATTTCCCAACCTGGCAACAGAAAATGTAAACAGTAAGATAATAGCCAAAAGACAAGCAGAGATTAAATAGACTCGTCGCTTTGAGGTACAGAAAATGTGACAAAGTTACACACAGTGCAATCATTTCAATTAAACAATTTTGAAAACTCCACACGTGTTGAGTCAATCGATCACTTGAACAAATAACTGTTTTGATTTTCAAATGCCATTCAAATATCGCCTTGCATTGTTTGATGTATCAAGCCGGGATTTAAGGTAATGGAAGTTCAACTCCATGCACATTGATACTATGTTGATGTACATCAACAAATGCAAAAGCATACCCACAGAGAGGGCAAACAGACAGGGCAGAGCCCAGAAAGGCTCCCATAAACTCAGAATTGCTCCTTGAATAAAATTTTGGAGAACAGAAAAATTAGTAACAATGACTTGAAAAATCAGTGAAGCACTTAAGCACTTCTTGGAGTAAGAAAGAAATATTCTGTATGTTTGTCAATTGTCATGACTGAAACAATCCTAGACTGTACACGGAAAACAAGAAAATGTCAGGAATAAGTAATGTCTCCTCTATGCCAATCCCTATATTAAAAAAGTTGGGCATCAACTCCACATCTCAGAATACATTATTGACGTGATAAACCAATTTCAAGAAGCAATCTGATTCAAAATGTGCTGATGCTCACGATCCAGATAAAAGCTACAGCAATTGTCAAGCTCCTTCGGTCCTTTGAGTAGCACTTCAGTGCAATCTGAAGACATTTGCAACAATACTAGATATCAAACAATCTTCTCTGGGGCCTTGTGGTTTCAACAGGCAAACTGTCCCCTCCCTTCCATGGCACTTTCAAAATCTTTGACAGCATCTTGGCACTTCAAATCAAGCATTTACACAGGTGCCAAGCCATGAACTCCACGGCTACCATCTTATACTGTGGACCACGAAGGAACAGAAATGGATGGACTTTCTGTAAATGTCACACAGAAGCACACCCAAAAACACGCAAGTCAATCCTGGGACCATCAAGGTTCAACAGCTGGCTTCATTGCCATGTGGTTCTCAATTAATTTGTCCACAAAGGCACGGATCTGCACATTAAAAGCATCTAAAGATTATTGAGTTTCACAGAGATGACAAATATTGAAAATAACACCAAGATCATCAGAGGAAAAACACACTCATGGCAAGATGATACTAACACGAACAAGGTTTCTTAGACGTCAAACAAAGTAAGAGCAATCAAAATAAGTGCTGCACTTAATGCTACATCATGCTATTGGAGTGAGCACCTTATTCTTGCGCTTGAAATCAAGAAACTCGGAGACAGCCATAACTTTTTCTGCATCAGTAGCCTTCTCCATGACCTGAAGATAATTAACATACATGCAAGACAGTGGCGGAAAAACAGTCACGAGATCTTGGATAACCAAATAGTACACATTTATAGCACAAGAATGATTAGTAGAGAAGCTCATGGAAAATGTACAAACCTTGGTAGCACTTTTCTTCATTATTGATTTGTATCCCTCCTTGTCAATTTTCCTTGCCTTATAGACAGGCATGAGCAATGATGAAACAAAGTCAACAACAGCCTGTTTAATACGATCAGCACCTCGAGAATGATGTTTTGATGGTTCCTTGTTTATAGTATCCTGTGAAATGGAGCTCTCATTTGCTCTTCCATCATGCTTCCTTGTGGGTGGTCTGGAACTCGTATTTGAATCCTCTTCATCTTTTATTCGCATAGCGCGGTTGAAAAAATCTGAATCAGCTGCTGCTGCTTGGCATTGCCATCTCTCAATAGCATGATAGTCCTTTATCCCCGCACTACCAGTAGTATCCACCCATGCTTTTGTAAAAAGACTACTGTCCACTGCTGCACTTTCTCCAGACTGCTCTCTAAAATTCATATGGCAAGCAATCTCATTTGAATGGCTCCGCTGAGATAAGTTGTCACCTGACATTCTTGAACTGTCAAAGTTGGCACAGGCAGCAGAGAAATCAACAGACCAGTCCCTAACCCGGCAGTTTCTAGAGTCAATTTCTGATATACAGTCTTGTTTCCCAAGAATGCCACCAGACCATTTTCTTCTAAGATCGTATTCATCCATTTGTGCGTATTGTTCCCGTCTAGCAAACTTGTGAAATGAAGGTATCTTAGGCAGCTGCACCAATGTGCTGCACTTGGCTTCTGATGATGCATATGCCTGTGCAATGAGCTACCACCACTTAATTTCTTCATAATGGTAATCACAGCGGGATAAGAAAAGAAGTAGCTAAAAAGTAAAGGAACGACCTAGTCTATGTAAAATCAAGGTACAAATCAGTATCCTTGATCATACATATGTCACTTTTTACTATGGATTCCACATAATTAAAGCACACCAGCCCATTATACATCTATCAGAGGAAGGGGCAAAAGAAAAGGAAAAAATCAAGATGCAGTTTTGACTCCCCAAAAGATTTTCCACACTTAAGACTAAAATCCACAAAAGTTAAGGTTGCTTTGTTAAAATCATACCCAGGGAGTGGACATGTGTAAAATGTCCCAGGTCAGCAACAAAACTGATTTGCAAAATTTCATGGGAATGAGGAAACTTTAGAGAATCATAATTCATGGGGAATAAAAAGAAACAAACCTGGGCAGCTGCTCGGGCAGCAGCACGAGCTGCCTCTGCTGCAGCTAAGGCAGCCTGTTCTTCTTCAGAGATGGCAGTGTTACCCTCATCTACCTCAGTATACAGTCTGCTTGAGTCTTTCAGAGTTTCCAGCTTGCTGCTTGCTTTCTTCGTGTTTGGGTTTGATGGCAAGGAGCCTCTAGTTAAGGCAGAAACCTGCAAATTGCCTCTGGTCTCCAAAGCGCTGTGATGGGTGCGCAATGGTGGTTTTCCAGAGGTTGAGTTGCTGAAATATTTTCTCTTTGAATAATCCAATAAAGCTGCATGCCTTGAAAACTTAGCGCCGCCATTTGAAGCTTTCTCCCTGCGGAAGACTTCAAGCCACACACTAACCAGCTGGCTAGCTATCGCACGTATATCACGACTTGTGTGCACACAAACTTTTTCTTTCACTGTTTTCCCTATGCCTGTTCGAACAAATTAAAATTTCAACAATTAAATATTTTCTATTCAAGACTTCTGGTATCTGATCTTTTCTATAAGCCCATCAAACATCTGCTATAAGAAAAGCACTTCATATTCAATGAGCAGATATGCTCAAGATGCATTGCATGTAGAGCAAACACAATACCTGACAAACGCACAGCAAGTAAATCAGTTGAAACAAGCACAAGAAGACGAACACAATGACGCAAGAGTTGAGTCCCGTCCTTCCCCATTGAATCCTGCCATGAAGTGAATAAATCCATATGGTTATAATTTTTTTTAACTGCATCTGACAATTATTAAATGACACTAGCAGCTTGAGAATTTTGAAATAATTTGGATAACCCTAACAGTCTATATTCCTGCCATGAAATGAGTAAAATAAATCCATATGGTTATAATTTTTAACTGCATCTGACAATTATTAAATGACACTAGCAGCTTGAGAATTTTGAAATAATTTGGATAACCCTAACAATCTATATTCCTAGTAGGGTAGCATGCTGTGAAATGAAACCTACCAGAATCCACGAGTTGAGCATAGCGAGCCCTTTCTTGGTCCCAGCAAAGGACTTCAAAGTTCCGACGGGAAGATTTAGTAGCTTTTTGGCCAGAAGCAAACGTCCTGCAGTGGTTTTTGCACTAAAGAACATGTCTCGTAGTAAAGCTTCCCTGGTTAAAAGACGGGCCCGGTCCAGAGAATTCTTATACAATACATTGGACAGCTCAACTGCCTCAAGTCTCTTTGTTATGTCTCTGACTTCATCCCGCTCAACCTCTGAGTGTCTCTGTGCCCCCTCCATTGCCTCTACTTCTGCTGTATAATCAGTTCCCATACTCAGTATGTCAATTATACGCACGGCCTCCCGGAGCCCACTCATCATAGCACCACCAACCGTGTCTGGATGCTCCTTGCAGGTGGCTTCACCCGCAAAAAAAACACAGTTCTCAACAGGCCTGCCTAATATATCATAGTCTTCTCCAGATGATCCAATGGCAACATAGGAATAAGCACCATAGCTGAAAGGATCCCTGCCCCAATCAGTCACCACAGATGCAACTGGATCAGGTACCAAAGACTCCCCAAAAAGTTTTCGAAGAACCATTAGTGCATGACTTACATGATCAGATGAGCTCATTCTTTGGCCATTGATCGCTGCCTTGCCAGCTACTAGGGCTATAAGAACAGGAGCCCCAACAGTTTTCTTGACATTCCAAAACATAAAACAATGACCCCTCTGATCAGTTTCCTCAGCAGTCGCACCAAAGTAATCCACAGAATCATCCCAGAAAACAACTGGAAATTCAAGGACCACTTTATTAAGAACTCCAAAGCCAAGTCGCTGAATGGAAGAGCGTTTCCATTGGGGTAATGGAGGGGAAAATTTGATGGTTTCTGCTTTAAGGCACCCAAGAGGGACAGTAATCAGCACAGCATCTCCCAAAAACTCACTGCCATTCGAGGTGCAGACTTTGACTTTACTCCGATGACTTTTGTTTTCTCCTGCATCTTTAATGCCATATGAAATATCTGTGGCTACATGGTTCAAGTGAATGTGAAGCCCTTCCCCAAGAGACTCAACAACATTACTGTAACCTCCTTTTATCATGCAATGAGCTCCGCCAAATCCTCCATAAACATCATCTTGATTCCAGTAGGGGAGAGAAACTTCCTTGAGAGAAGCAGCACAGCCATACTCTAAATGAGCAAAATGCCAATCCATAACCCTCCTCTCAAGGGGACTCAGAATCTCCTCTTTACAACTCCTCTCATGAGCTCCACCATCAACACTGCAAGTTTTGGAATCATATAAAGTATTTACAGCAGTTCCTGATTCAGTTTCATCAATATTGGGTCCAGGATGAGCCATGCGACGAGTCTTCAATGCATAGTCTAAACCATCCTCCAGAGACATTTTCATGGCATGCTGCCCCTTCTGAGCAATAACCAATACCATGTCATCAAGAAGACTGTTGTATTCGGATTCCAATTCTTCATCCAGATCTGTAGGAACTTTTTCTCCAGTCACAACATCATAAAGAGGACAATCACTATTTAGCAGAGTCAGCTCAAGGCCCAACTGAGCACAAATCAATGAGGAAGGGTCTGGTCTTCTTTCAGTAGTCACATCAGCCTCAACTCCAGTTATAATACTAGCTCCAAGATCTACAGGGACCGAAAGAGATGAGCGATCTGTATAAACACGACCACCTATTCTATTTCGACCCTCAAGTATAATGGCAGAAAAACCCTGGCGTTGCAAGTGACGTGCAGCAGATAGGCCAGCAGGACCAGCTCCAATGACAATTATTTTCTTTCTTTCTTCAGAATCACACACCAATTTATGACTTTCTCCTATATTGGTACAAGAGTTAGATTTAACACTTAGCAAGCCATCCCTTAACTCTGGGGTTATGGAAGTGACCATCCTGCCATCCAGCATTGTGCAAGATGGATCAGTACTCAAAGGATCCAAGCTGGACAGTCCATTAGGTAACTTTGAATTGCTAACACTATTTTCCTGAATACCAGCAGCTGGCAATCCCTCATATTCCATGACATTGGGTAAATCTGGTGTCATTGGAGTAACAAGCTCCCCACTTTTCAAAGCTCTTGATGCCAGGTCTTGATTATCCACTGAAACTCCATTCTTTGGCTCCAAGGAATTTTCAGAACTTTTAACCTGACCAAGGATAAAGGAAACCCCATCCTCTAAATCAGTTACTGAAGCTCCAGGATTTCCCTCAAAAGCTTTTTCTTCAACAAGTTTATAATTGTGATTGGTACTCGGTTCTGCTCTCTCTTTCTCAGATGCAATTCCAGCATTTATATAGCCCTGACAACATAACATGAGCATTTAGATGTCAAACATGATGTATCTAAAACCAAAAGACCGGATTTATTTATTTATTGATGGGGAGGCATCAGCTGTGAAAGTGCATGAAAGAACAAAATCAAATGTAGCATAACTTACACTCTGATCAAGAAATCCATAAATTTGCCTTATTAGAGAAGCTTGAGGTGATTCATCCTGGGAAGGTGTCTTGGTGACTCCACAGTCTGCAAGAGGCAATATACGGCTAATGTCTTTGCTCCAAAGACACAGAATCCGATTCCTGGAACACAACAAAGCAGACAAGTAAGCAATGGGAAGAGAGGCACAGTCTATGTCCATTATGGGTAGTAACCATAAACCATCCCAAGAACATGTTGAGGAGACAAGAAACTAGGAGAGTGACTAGTTCTAGTTTTTGAAACAGGAAGACTAAAGAACTGAAATATTAAATATAATAATAACAGCATTGATATTCTTAGAAGCTATGCTACAAAAACAGCAAAGCAAACTGAGATTAACATGATATTCTATTTCATAGAAATAGGAGGCTAGCAATTAGCCAGTCTATGATCGCAAAATGCTTTCTTAACAGAAGGCACCTTCCACTGGAGATATTCACTGTCCATAAAATAGCATGTCCAGTTCAAACATACTATTGTATAGGGCAAGAAATAGCAACAAGTGAAAGATGGACACATTGCTGACTACTTTTATATCGCTGCATATTCCAGCGCATAAACAGGAATAACACAACAAGATTTCAACATCTTTTGCTCTTGTTGGAATGATGCTTGCCAGTTGATTCATATGAGGTGGAAGGTGGCTATTGGATGTGTATGCAAAAACAACAATGTAATGCATACATAGAAATAATCAATGCCACAGAAACATAAAAGGAGCCATTGGTGTTCTGTCAACTTGCTAACACTGAAAAATAACAAAAGCAGCTCTTCCAAACTGTAACTGGAAAAAAGAAAAGGAAAGAAAACACATAAAGAAATCTGTACCAGAAATGTAATGCATGCAATGCAAAGCTAGATGTCAAAAATAAAAAAACTAACCTGCACTCCAGATATTCTTGAAGCCCACCTTTGCGCTTTAAGACCTCCTTAAATTTTATCTTTTCAACTGGACCTGCTGCACAGGCCTTCAATCCAGCTGAAACTGCTGCCATCCCACCATTTTCAGCCTCCACGCTATTTGAAGAAGAATCAGACTTCTCTCTGGTTCTAAGAGATCGGTCACTTTCAACAGCCTGGTCATTTTCCAGAAATTGTTGCTCATTTATCAGAATCTCCCAATCTGCATCCCCTTCATAAGCCATGTCTCCAAGTCTACGTTTTTTGGCCTTCCGCACAGCACGCTGCACAGCTGCTAGGTGACCATCTTTAGTATCAGAACCTGGCACCGACACTGCATCTTCCAGATAACTTTCATTTTCTTCAGGAGTTACAGATCGAGGAGACATCCCATTGGCCTCTTCATTTATGGAAATATAATCTAAGGAGTTCCCATTGTGGTTCGTGTGCAAAGATTTCTGGACTTCCCCTGATATTACAGTGACAGGAGATAACCTACCATCAGATATTTCAACATTTGTGTTTTTCGGAACTGAATCAAGAACCTGCAGTTCATTTTGACTATTAGGACTAGAAGAAGCTGAAATTTCTCTTCCATCTGAAGACAATGAAATTTGAGGTTCTGCATTTGAAATGCATGCAACTGAAACATCCTTAGATTGTTGTTCTAATGCATTCAAGGTGCTTGCTTTACCCACAGAACAAAGCTTTAACCCATTCTTTAAAGTTCGTGTTTCAAAGTCATCATTATGTCCTGAAGCAGAATGACTTTCATTCCAAATCCTATCTGAAGTACAAGGTTCCACCATAGGTTCCTCTTGAGTATTTGAGATGCAAGGGTCTTGCATTTGTTTATCTTCCATCACCCCATGCTGAGATGAAAATGTTGGTGTTACAGGTGCAGAAACCTCTGCAGTAAATTCTGAAGATTTGCCATGTCTCTTTTCATCAGATTTCATAGTTTCATCCTTCATTGCAGGGATCCCTTCAATTCTATCAGAGTTCTCATTTGTGAAATAGGAAGTTTCACAAGACCCATTATCAAGCCTCTGGTTTTTCTCATGCAAGATTTGTCTAGAGCTAGAATCTAACAAATTTGAATCGCCAACTGTATGAAAACTGTTTTCAGCTTCTAGATCTTTGCAGACCACACTTGAGACAGAACCTGATCCGATTGTCCTTACTGCCAAATCCTTGGAATCCCCAAAACCAACTTCAGATTCAGGGCTCAGTCTGTCATCCAAACTCCGAACCCTGTTAATCTGTTTAAAACTTGAATTTGCACGAGATTTCCTTGCCAAACCCGATTGCTTCTTCTGAAAAAAGGCTGATATTGAATCCTCTAACTTTTCAGCCAAAGGCCAATTTGAACTCCCACCGGGCAACCACCTTTCCTCTTCTTGATTCTCTAACAGAGCACCCTGAGATCCCAAACCCTCCAGAGAATCATCAGCCACAACATCACCCCTAGTTCTCACTCTCTTCCCATCAATCCTCACTTTCCTCGCCCTCTCCTTGCTTTTTTGTACTTTCTTCTCCACATTCACATTCAACAACCCATCACCTTCATCATGACTAGCACTTACATATCCCAAATCCTTCTTAGGACCTTTCAACTTCTTCTTAAAACTCGCAAGCGTATCATCCATCCCCCCCATATCCTCATCCTTATCTTCCCTGACTTCAACCTTCTCTAAACCTACCTTAACCTTTCTAGGGTTTCTAGGTCTCTTCAACCTGAACAAAGACCCAATAGGCTCATTATCATCAGAATCAATACCAACCTCAATTATCTTGCCCGAGAATTTCTTCTCCTCTTTTTCCATCTCTTTATTAACCCTAGGTTTCAACAAATTCTGTGGCAAACCCTTCTCTGACCCTAACTTAACTTCCAAATCATTACAATTTGACAAATCATCACTTTCCATTTCTCTATTATCAAGAAATTAAAGCTCATATTTCCCTCAATCAACAAACTAATGCCATCATTAACTTGCCAAAACAAAACAACAATCCAACCACAGCCTATCAAAACCTAAACATCCAAAAAAAGCAACAAATTAGAAACATAATCTCTCGAATGCAAGTAATTATCAACAGCTTTCCCTTGGTTTAAGTAGAAAATTCAACAAGATTAACAGAAAAGGATGGACTTTGAAGCGAGTGATAAACAGTGCTGCGTGTGGAGAGTGGGGAAAAAAAAGAGATGCGGGGGGGGGAATCAGACCTGAGCGAGGAATGGAGCTTTGACAAGGAGGAGGGAAGTAGCGGTAATAGATTTGGCGAGGGAGAGTGGGAGGCGTACGTTAGCGTTTAGTTTTATTTAATTTAGTTTATTTTCTTTTGTTTCTGGAATCGGGGCTTGATATACTGTGCCGCGATATTAAAGTTCGCGAAGGAAAATAAAAATAAGGAATGCGGAGACGATGAGTTTTAGTTTTCTTTCTCTCTTTCTTTTGGGGACAATGCCATTGGTGTGGTGAGAGACCTGGCCTTGGAAATTAGCATGGGCATTTGGATTGTTCCTTTTTTTCAACTTTTCTTTTTTCATTTGCTCGTGGAAAGTAATTGTGAGATTTAATTTAGAGTTTGGTTAAATTCAAGACTCGAGTTGTAAATTTATCTAGTTAATTTATTTATTTTACTAAAATGATATTATTTTAAGTTTTCTAATGAAACCTTAAAAAACAAAACAAAATTGCTCCTGTAAAAATAATATTTTGAAAATAATGAAATAAGGTCCAAGCTGAGCTTCATGACTATTCTTGTGACGGGTTTATCTTTTTATATTTTACATTTATTTTTAAATAATTACTGTGCCGCTTGTTTCGAGGTATATAAGAAAAAACTTGCCAGCAGCATAGGTTAATTGGTTGGAAGTCCCGAGGAATTCAATTTGGTACATGTTTGGTGATAATATCAAAAAAATATAAAAAACAAAATTTGTTTTTTTATATTTTATTATTTTAAACATCAATATATCAAAAAAATTAAAAAAATTATAATTAAATATTTTTAAAATTAAATATATTCTTAAAATTAAATATATTTTTAAAACTCACTTATACACATGTAAAAATATAATTTTAAACAGCATTTAAGTGCTTTATAGCTGTGCTTGTAATTAGCAAAATTTTAAAGATCAGTGTGTGTTTGAGTTTTCTGTACTTCTTAATCGCTTTAATCTCTTAAAAATATAATTGTATGCTTCAAGCTTTATGATACTATTAATTATCTATCATTAATATATGTATATATATATATATATATATATATATATTCATCAGGGCTTACTCCAATTCTGGTGTGTGTGTGTTTAATATATTTTTCAGATTTGGTATTAATATATAAAAAATTAATTTAATATTTTTCTAAATAGAATATAATATAAAACACACTTGAATATAATTTAAAATACAAAAACAAACAGTAAATTCAATTGGTCCAGAACATGTAAGCGCGGGTGGATCCCTCTTTGTCCACCCGACACGTCTTCTGCTTCGTAAGCGACACGTTGTATATGTCTAGTAGCATATAGAGATGGCAATAAATACTCTAAATTTTGGATGAGAGTAAAACCATAAATATATTTAAATAAAAACATAATAAACCGGTCCATCCTGGATCTTGAAAAAACATCCAAATCATTGAATTTTATATATTCACGTTCCATGAACGTTTTTTATATTACCTAGTTGAATAAGTGATTTTTTTTCTGGAACAAGATAATTTTAATAAATCCAGATAATTATGTGTAAACAAGGACATTATTAATATGTAAATAGATCATCCACGGCAACTAAAAATAAAATAAAAATATGTTTAAAATGTACCCATGTATAATATAAAAAAAACAATTAGGGTTTGTGAAAAATTACATGCAGTGGAAGAATTATAGCTATATAAATATATAATATCCGTTTTTTTTTTTTCAAATTGGATGCGTTCGATTGTGGCTCAAATACCATGAAAACTATATTGTGAATATTTTTTTCAAATTTTGTCCAGATACTAACCAGGAATATTTTCTTACTTTAAAAACTAACTAGATCAGATCAGATCAGATCCGATCCGAAGGATCTCAATCGAACTTGCGCACCGTTATCATCCCTGGTAGCATCACTCTTCCATTTCCTGGATAACACGCTTCGCCTGGATTCTTGTCTTGAATCATGGACAGCCTGACAGGGACAATTGCTTTCAGCGGTGTTTGGCAAGGAATATCTGACAGGACCAGCGGAGGAATTTGATCTGTCCGGGAGCTTTGATTTGGAACGAGGTATCAGCAATCGATTAGCATGGCAATCCATCGAGCAGAACAGTAACCCCTTGTCGAAGACATAAAACATGTTGGTGATGTTTCGAATGTGCAGGATGTTAGGGGAATAAGATTTTTTTTTCTGGTGTTTAATTGTAGATAATAGCCCTTTCATTTCGATATTTCCTTCTCAAAAGTGCATAAAATTGAAGGTTCGCAGTAAAATCTTAATTCCTACAAAACAGTTTTTTTTAAATAGAATTCAGGACCCTTCTAATAATAAAATCAATGGATTTCAATAAGTGATCACAGTGAGTAAAGAAAGAGTTTTTAATTATAAAAAAAATATGTACTTTTAGTTGTGTATTATAAATGCTCTCGAGTTAAAAAGAAATAAGAATATTCTAGAAAATAGAAAAGTTCCGAACCATCTGAATAGGTGGTTCGAAAACATATATAACCTCTAAACTTCATAATTGCTCCTGTCAGAAAAATTCCTAGCTAGGTGAATGCTATGTGATTGGGTTGGCTTTTTTTTTATTTTAATGACCGATGCAAGTGACTTATCTATTGCATCTTTAGTTTTTTATCAAGACTCAAATTGTAAAATAATCAAGGTCGGGGTTTTTTAACCCCAACAATTTATTTTCATCATTTTTTTCTCAAAAAAACTCGCAAAAACAACTCAAAGATCCACGCAAACTCCTCATTACATTAAAACAATGAGTTGTCAACAATAAATTTATGGGCAATAAAATATATTTTTTCAAAACCAGAATCTTTGTCAACAAAAATTCGATGCTATATCTATCCTGTCGTAGAAATTTGTCAATATTTCCCTCTCATCTTTGTAATAAGAGACTGGAAAATAAATAAAATTAACTTTTACATCGAAATTGAATTTTAAAAATCCTTAGGAATTGAAAAGGTGTCAGTAGGAAAGTAAATGGATGCAATTAAGTGAACTAAATAGTCATTCATCTTATTACTCCTTTTTATTTTTATATTTTTTTTTCAATTTCATCCTTGCTCGACAACCTAGCTTAAATTGGTATCAGATTTTGATATTGAAAGGGTGAAATGAAAACGAAAACATCGAAAATAGTAAGTTCAAAATGTCTTGTGAGGGATTAATCATGCATTTTACACTGTAAAATTTAAATCTTGTCGATAAAATTTAAATAAAGAATCTTAATTTCACAAGCAAAATAGATATCATTCTCTTATAAATGCAGGAAGATAAATAAAATTTTCAAGTGATATTTTCCTCTTTTAAAAAACGACCTATCAAAACTGGATCATGGAGCATTGACAAAGTGAGGAAGTTGACTGGAGGCATGAAAAACTAGGAAAACACGCAAGTATAAATTTTTGAACAAAGGAAAAGGCAACCACACTGCTGTGTCTGCATGGGCCGGGTACTAGTCCAGTGTTCCAGGACAAGCTAGTCTATGATCCAGGCCAGAAAATGAAAGCCCTTTTTAATCTCTTTTCCACTGTTCACAAATGTTTCCCGGTTACGGAAAAAATCCATGCCACAGGAGAGTTCGGTTAAGAAGGCCATGTTTAATCACTGCTATCAAATCCGGCCCTGATTCGACAAATTGACACAGAAATCTGATAGCAAATATCAATTAAAATCAATCTAAATAAAAAAATTGATTTTATGACAATCAAAACTCAATCAACCCGACCTAATCTGATTCATACTCCATGGCTGGTCCTGGTTCGGTGGTCTCTTAGGCCCGTCGCCATGACCAGCCTTGGCAAGCTAGTTCAGGCCTCCCCCCACCTTGATCTTTTATTCTAGTCGTTCTAAAGGGTGCAAGGGAATTTCTATTGTGCGGTCGAATGAGTAAAGAGGGATTCCCTTATAATAATTTAATTTAATTTAATTTAATTTAATTTAATTCTATGAGAATTATATTGCATCCGGGAAAAGACTAGCATGTTATTTTTATTATTTACAACGAATGCCAGACTAGATGATTGCTCG
The DNA here is from genome assembly GCA_029228465.1 of Salix viminalis. Lineage (NCBI taxonomy): Eukaryota > Viridiplantae > Streptophyta > Magnoliopsida > Malpighiales > Salicaceae > Salix > Salix viminalis. The sequence continues at coordinate 15,013,124 of CM055427.1, forward strand.
GGAAAAGTAGCAACAAAACTTTGCCAGGCTATGGAAAGAATATTTACAACTACCTTGAACCTTACACTTGATCGAAACATTGTACCTCGTGAAGAACAAAAAATAATCCTGAGCCGACTTCTAGCTGTCTCTGGCGATACGCGTTGAATGCAATGGACCCGAATATCAATGATATGTTTTTCCACTTTAAACATGCATTCAAGCTGTGTTTTTTATTTTAAAATATATATTTTTTACAATCGTAACATTAATACATTAAGATTATTAGAAAATATCCAGGCTTAAAAACATTTTTAAAAATCATGTAAAAACACTCTCAAACTCCTCCCTGGAAAAAAAGAAAATCCATGCCAAACTAGTACTAAAATTGTGTGGCAGACAAATAAGGTTTTGACTTCTCAAATTGTATGGTCACTGGTGTGACTTTGAAAGAGCAGAGTAAGGAATTGAGCTTATGATGAGAGAGTTCTGGTGGTGAGCAAGAAGGCATCGCTTATAATCCTTTTAATTTGATTAGCTTTTGCTGTAATTCTCCGAAGCATGAATTAGTAGCCGTATTACTATTATCAGTATTAGAGACCTGAGAAAATTAAGAAATCCCCGACAAAAAAATCTATTGGTAATAATTACATTAATTATAAGTCCCAACAAGTCAACTGGTACATTATTCTAGGACCACGGCTGCATTGATGTTAATAACAACAGGTACCTGTAAACCATTGCTATGACTGTGATATCTAACTAGAATGTGCTTTGCTTGTCTAATGTTGTGTACTGTGTCGGTTTTTTTTTAAGGGAGTAAATCCTATCCTCGTAAAATATGTTTTGTGAATCTAGGTGAGCGAATAAAATTTTAGTTATTACAAACTCTTACAAGAGATGCATGTCCTGACTTGAACTTGAGACTTGCTGTACAGATTGTAAGCTTTTTGTCATAACACCATGTTTTTTAATGACATATGTGTACTGTATCTTTTTTTCAACTAGAATATAGCTTTTATCTAATTTTACCGATGAAATATTGAAAAAAAATTATTTATCTAATTATCTTTTTTTCAATCACTTATGCCACAGTTAATGACTTGTTAAATTTATGGAACGAGAACACCATGTTAATCTCGAAAAGAATAGAGATAAAAGTTTTCTTTAGGAGATTAGCCTTTGCCCATAAAAAAATCTAGCTGCCAATCATCCACTGTTTTATGAATGCCATTAATGACAAAATGTGTTTAGCGACAGTGCAAGTAAAGAACGAAGATAACTCGTCGAGGATCGCAAACCAGCTGAGATGTTAGGCAACAACGTAGACATTGTCTAGCACGAAGCTGCAAATTTATAGCCTTCAAATTAAGAAGCTATATATATAATCCTGATTAGACACCGATATATTCTGAAAAGAAAAGCAAATTATAGCCTCATGTGTTATGTTCACTTTGTTTAATTAATCTTATATTAAAAAAATACCCCGTGATGAATTTGTCAATGCATGCTTTATGTGTTTTATGTTAGAAAATAATATAAATTATATTATAGGGATTTCACCTAACAATTTAAACTTTTAAATGAGATGACTACTTAATATAATATCAGAGCTTTGTTAACTCAGCGGTCACGAGTTTGAATTTTCATCATCTTATTCTATTTGATAAAAATCAGACGTAAATTAGTGTGAACATATGCAAGGTTTAAGCTCAAAGAGCATTTTACTTGAGAAAGATATATTAGAAAATAATTTAAATCATATTCTAAAATCTCACTTAATAATTTAAAAATTTAAATGAGATGATTATAAACACTGTATATGTCTAATCACATAAGAAACAAGTATCCACGCTTTCAAAGAACTAAGCGATCAAGGGGGCGAAACAGATTTGGGAAAGATACAATCTAATCACATAAGAACTTAAAGACGGTTGAGCAATCAAGCTACGTACGTGCAGCATTGAATTTTATTCACATGCATGCATGATGATTGAGAGTGATGTGAGAAGAACAATCAGTGGCTTGCTTCATAATCGAGGCTGTTGTGAAAAGAACAGGTGATGTATTTTAGTTAGATTATAAACGAATAAATCAAGAAGATGTTGGCATATAATGGTTTTTTATTTCTTAAAAATAAATCCCTTATAAGTATAATGAAAAATAATGTCTGTTTTTAATTATCATTTATTATTGAGATAGAGTCAATTGAGCATTATATAAAACACAAAGTTAGCAGAATTATTGAGAAATTAGCATTTGTAAATAATATTCAGATTTTGATGAATCTCGAATTTGATTTTTTCTTTTTTCTATACAAATTTTCAATATCAAAGTGGAAAAAAATGTGAAGAGACTACATGTTAGAGTATAATATAATCATATCCTGGGGATCTCACCTACCAGTACCAGCTTAAGCTTTTAGGTGAGATGGTTCTTTAACATGGTATCAGAGCCTTGTTGACCCAGCGGTCACGAGTTTGAATCTCACCACCCCCATTCTATTTGATAAAAAAAAACAAAGCACAAGGTAATATGGGTCTGTGCAAGTTTCAAGCCCAAAATGGTTTTCACTTGAGAGGGTGTGTTAGAGTATAATATAATCATATTCTGGAGCCTCACCTACTAGTTTAAGTTTCTAGGTGAGATGGTTCCTTAACACTACAATAGAGTACTAATTAAATCCAAACCACAAACACACATATATAACATTTTTATTATTATAAAAGTCAAAATGGTGTAAGCTTATCAATTAAGGTTCTCTTTTGTGAAGAGAGAGAGAGCAAAGAATCTTTGAGCAGTCGTGTTAAAATTTCCAGTTCTTTTTAGTTTATTAATTTTATTTGTAAATTGTTTCAGGAAAACAAGGTTGTCTGCAACTGCAAGATGCATAAATCAGAAGAAGAAGAAGAAGAAAGAAAGAAACCTTAATTAGCTAAAAGACCTCGTCAAGGATGGTGGAGCTCTTGTTCTTTACAGTTTGTCATTACAACCTAGCAATGCACCGAAAGAGATTTGACCAGCCATTTATAAATACACGTGCATAAAGGGAAGCTTTCCACCCAAATCATTCCTTGGTTTCTTGGCTGACAAGCTCTGGTCTCCAGTTACTAGTCGAAGAACCAGAAGCTTTTTTTTTAACCAATTCAGTTTTGCAAAAATATTACTGCATGTGGAGTTTGACAAGCAACCAGATTTATACTTTGTCAAATCCAGTACGAGATTTAATCTGGAAAAAATCCAAGCTAACCACTCATCCCATCAACTCACATGTTGAATACATTAATTTTGATAAATAATTATTTAAATAAAATAATTTTCTTAAAATAAATCTCGATGTTGACATAGGCTAAATGGGTTTGATTTTATCAACATATTTTTTAATTTAAATTAAAATCCAATTTAATTTAAGTTTTTAAACATACATTTCACAAATTAATTAGTCACGGAATGAACTTATATGAGCGTAAACTTATATTAATTCAAGAGTTAACAACCTACCAAAAATCACTTCACTTGGACTATATTCATGAAGCAAAATAATTATGGAAATTGGATGAATTATGGAAATAAAACATTACTAATGACTGTTTCCTAAATTCCGATCAAGACCTTAATATATCGGCTCTCTCGGCTCATTATTTCAAAAACTACTGAAACAAAGATATTTTGTTTTCTAAATTAGAAAGAATATTAATTAAACACACATTTTTCTTGAAGAAATAACTGTAAGATGAAAAATTAGAAAATAGGAATAAATATTGAAAAAATGTTTTTTTTTTAAATAAGGGACAAAATAAAGGTTCCTTTAGGGTAATTTCCTAGCATGCAAACAAAAAATGCTCCATGATACAAACAAATACAAGTAGCCTGTTTTTCTATAAAAAAAAAGTGTTTTTTTCTAAATATCTTTCTCTATACTTGGAATCATTTTTTATATAGTTTTAGAGTTATTGAGTATTTTGATGTGCTAATATCAAAAAATATATACAAAAAATATTTAAATCCATTTTAAAATTAAAATCATCTTAAAAAACAATCATTGTATTTATCCTTTGTTTTTTTACCGTTAGAAAAATGAGGGACAAAATGAAGGTTCCTTTAGGGTAATTTCCTAGCATGCAAACAAAAAAATGCTCCATGATACAAATAAATACAAGTAGCCTGTTTTTCTATTAAAAAAAGTGTTTTTTTCTAAATATTTTTCTCTATACTTGGAATCAATTTTTATATAGATTTAGAGTTATTAAGTATTTTGATGTGCTAATATAAAAAATATATATACAAAAAATATTTAAATCCATTTTTAAATTAAAATCATTTTAAAAAACAATCATTGTATTTATCCTTTGTTTTCTTACCGTTAGAAAAATGAGGGACAAAATGAAGGTTCCTTTAGGGTAATTTCCTAGCATGCAAACAAAAAAATGCTCCATGATACAAATAAATACAAGTAGCATGTTTTTCTATTAAAAAAAAGTGTTTTTTTTCTAAATATTTTTTCTCTATACTTGGAATCATTTTTCATATAGTTTTAGAGTTATTAAGTATTTTGATGTGCTAATATAAAAAATATATATACAAAAAATATTTAAATCCATTTTTAAATTAAAATCATTTTAAAAAACAATCATTGTATTTATCCTTTGTTTTCTTACCGTTAGAAAAATGAGGGACAAAATGAAGGTTCCTTTAGGGTAATTTCCTAGCATGCAAACAAAAAAATGCTCCATGAAACAAATAAATACAAGTAGCCTGTTTTTCTATTAAAAAAAGTGTTTTTTTCTAAATATTTTTCTCTATACTTGGAATCATTTTTCATATAGTTTTAGAGTTATTAAGTATTTTGATGTGCTAATATAAAAAATATATATACAAAAAAATATTTAAATCCATTTTTAAATTAAAATCATTTTAAAAATACAATCATTGTATTTATCCTTTGTTTTCTTTTACCGTTAAAAGAGGGGAAAAAGATGGATCTGAGCCCAATTACCTTATCAATGTAAAATGTTATATTTATCTATTGTCCAGAAACGTGATAGTAATTATATTTAAAATGTTTTTATTTAAAAATATATTAAGATAATATATTTTTTTTATATTTTAATTGAGTTCTTCAAAGCCCAATTTGTTTTTAATGTGAGCTTCGAAAGCATCCCTAACTATTATTAAACGCAATCAAGAACACGACTTTTCTTTTCTTCTTTGATCTTGATAAAAAAAAATACGAGTTTGAAATGGAAACCCAACAAATAATACGGTTCTTTGTGTGTACACTTATGAAAAGGGCCAGTATTCGAGGGGGGGGTTTCCCCGTTCTAGAATGCCTTCGAGGTTGCTAAACTTAATCTGAATCAAGTTTGAACACACAAAGAATCTAATACTTCCATAATCTAATTACTTGCATGTCATTGACGGGTGTTTGAAAATATATTTTAAAAGTGTTTTTTTTTAAATATTTATTTATTTTTTATTTTTGCTTTAAATTATTATTTTTATAATATACTGATATTAAAAATAAAAGACAAAGAAAAAGCAAAATTCTTGAAGCTAATTACACACACCCGAAAGAAAGGAAAATTGCTGAACCGGCGGCGAAGAAACGATTGAGATCTGAGAGAGACTGACCGGCGAAAAAGGCAAAAGAGATGCCAATCGGCAATTGCTGTCACTGAGCAAAGCACCTTTCCTGAACGGGTCCCCGAAGCTTAAATAAAAACTTGGACGCTTGATGCTTCTTCGAGCGCGTGGACCCGGTCCGGGTCACTTTAGAAAAGATGGATCGGAAGGGCTACAGAATACAGATCTTAATCGAAGTCTATTCTCTCACAAATCACACTCGAATCTCAACCCAAAGTCCCAAACAACTAAGCAACATTCATCATCTTATGCCATCAATGCAATTTAGAAATTTTAAAAAGCCCAAACAGGCATTTATTATTGTTTCCCCACTGAAAACGAGATGCAATTTATTCGTTTACACTGAAGTCAAACCACTCCCACTTTTATTTTCAAGAAAAAAAAATCTAAAAAGTCTGAAGTTTCTGCAAGAATTATGGTGCGTTTGGGAGAGAGTTTGTTTTATAAAATGATTTTTTATAATAAATTTATTAAAATAATATTTTTTATTTTTTAAAAAATATTTTTAATATAAATACATAAAATGATCTAAAAATATTTTAAAAGTTAATTTTATCCATTTGAACTGACTGAAAAATCATCTCAATGATATCCACTGACAAATCTTAAAACCAGATAAATCTAATTTTATCCAATAAAACTGGCACTTATTCAATCAAATAACTTTTAAAAGCAATGGACCAAACGCTGACTTGATAGCTGAAGAAATCAAACGTAATACTACGGTTGGCAATAACATTAACATTCCATATGTTTTTATGTGTTAAACTATATTTAGTTGTATTTTTTAATGTATTTAACTACCAAATTAATTAATTAATTTTTTAGTATTTTCTACTAATTTTGATAAGCTGATGCTAAAAATAAAAATAAAAAACATTTTCATCTACTTGCAAATAATAATTTAAAAAAAAACACTATACACAGCAATTCTAAACACACGTTTATAGACCTCCAGAAAGATAGATCTAACTTGCAATGTAATACAATACTATTTTTTCAGGGTTTCATTTGATTAGTTATTCAAAATTAAAAAAAAATATAAATATGTTTGATTTTAAAATGAGGTTTTATATTATTAAAATAAAAAATGTTTTTTTTTTGTTTTTCACTGTTCTGTATACTATATCTAAGATAATAACCAAATAATGTCTATTCTCTAGAGTAATATCACGTGATGACCTATTATGTGAGAGAAATAGCTAGATAATAATTGAAAATCTAGTAAATCATCAACATTTAATATATTAGTTCAGCAATAGCAAACAACGAACACTCTTATTCTCGTAAATGTCACTTGCAATCTCGTAGTGGCAAACAAAAATGTAATGTCACGCTAAAATACCCGCAATGCTGCTTGCAAGTGTATTGCTAGGTATAACTTGTATTCTTAAGCCTAAGTGCTGGGAGCCTACGAGGGAACTGAAGATATGAATTCCTTAAAATGTACCCAGAAACTTGTTGGTTTTGGCTCGTCATCTAGTTTTTAAAGCTCATTTTGCGAGGGTTAATGTATTTTTTTAAAAAAAATTAATGATATAACATATCAATTAATGACTTTTTTCTATACTCGGAGTGTCTGGGTCAGCTAACACGTATCATAATTAATCATTGGATTCACTGAACATCCTGCAAGTTCAATAAACAAGTAAAACACCACTAAGATGACAAACATGAACAAAGCTGAGCTCGAATCATGGTGCAATTAATGACCTTCTTACTCTTTGTGAAAACTAAAATATAACAATATCTCTATCCCGATAAATTATTGAATTTCTGTTTTTGTTTTTCAAAAAATATCCTATGGTCAAAAAATTAAATATTTTACAAAAATACTATTGATTAAAGCTCATTAAAAATTATACATGGCTGGAACATTAAGTATTTTCCTCAGATACCAATGATTAAACTTCATTTTATGAGAGAGATAATATATTTTAGAAAAAAATGGTGACATGACATAATTCTTAAGAGATTTGTAACTTTCTATTTTTTGTCGAGCCCAAATTGTAACCCCCCCTAAAATAAACCTGATTAAAGCCCAAACCACTACCACTAGAAAAATAAAATAAAAAACATACATGAATATAATTTATGATGCCATATATTAATTAATTACATTCTTAGTATATGTGAAAATTCATGACAAACTCTTAGATTCATCAGAATATTATTTAGAGGAGTTAAATTTAATTTTATTAATCCCATAACATTCTGATTACTGTGTGAGGACTTAATATTCTTGAAATCTACTTTATCTTCTTTCACCGCCTGCTCTTCGATTCAGGTCCGATCCTAGAGCCTATACCGAAAGACGCCCATCTGTACACCACCCAATTCGACCACAGTTTGGATATCTTGGCGTTCGAACAAACTCATCGTTTTCACTGACACCAGATTACCACCAGAATCTTATTCCACGCGAAACCAAAGCGTGTGGTAATCTTTAACTTCTCGGTTCTGTGTAGAGTCCAAACAACCTTGGTATTTATAAAAACACCCCGCACCCGACCAAACCATCACAACTCATCACCGCAGACAAAAAAACATGTCCCGGCCATTAATGCCTCGTTATACTTCGATACTTTTCTTCCTCTTGTTGCAACTGTTCTTTGCTGCACAACCATACGCTGCTGACGGTGGCCTGTGGCAACTCTTGCAAAATAGCGTTGGCATAACAGCAATGCACATGCAACTACTCAGCAATGACCGTGTAGTAATCTTTGATCGAACTGACTTTGGCAAGTCGAATCTTTCATTACCAGATGGAAAATGTCGGAATGATTCAAGTGAATTAGTTGTCAAATATGACTGTTCTGCTCATTCTGTTGAGTATGATGTTTTGGCTAATACATTCAGGCCACTCATGGTCCAAAGTGATGTCTGGTGTTCTTCAGGGGCTGTGGTCCCTGATGGGCGTTTGATTCAAACCGGCGGTTTCAATGATGGTGAACGTAAGGTCAGGATTTTTTCTCCATGCAATGGGTCTGGTTGTGACTGGAAAGAAGTTGGCGATGGTCTTAAGGCAAAAAGATGGTATGCCACTAGTCATATACTGCCAGATGGTAGGCAAATTATTATCGGTGGCAGAAAGCAGTTCAATTACGAATTTTATCCAAAAAGTTCTGCCCCAAATGTTTACAGATTGCTATTTCTGACGGAAACTAATGATCGTGGCGTTGAGAACAACTTGTATCCATCTGTTTTTCTCAATGGCGATGGGAATTTATTTATTTTCGCCAACAACCGAGCTATATTGTTCGATCACAATGCTAATAAGGTGGTGAGGACTTATCCCGCAATACCTGGAGGTGACCCACGAAGCTATCCAAGCACAGGTTCGGCAGTGTTGCTTCCGTTGAGGAATTTACAGGCTGCAACTATTGAAGCTGAAGTTCTGGTGTGCGGAGGTGCGCCAAAAGGGTCTTTTGCCAAGGTGGCAAATGGTAATTTCGTGCCAGCTTTGGATACTTGTGCCCGGATCAAGATTAACGACCCTAATCCACAATGGGTAATGGAAACTATGCCTACAGCTCGAGTCATGGGCGATATGACTTTGCTTCCAAACGGCAATGTTTTGATCATAAATGGAGCCGGAGCTGGTACTGCAGGGTGGGAAAGAGGCCGAGATCCGATCTTGAACCCTGTCCTCTACCGGCCAGACAACGCATTCGGGTCAAGGTTTGAGCTGCAAAACCCGAGTACAATACCAAGAATGTATCATTCCACAGCAATTTTGCTTCGTGATGGCAGGGTTCTTGTTGGTGGTAGCAATCCCCATATTGGATATGAATTCACTGGGGTATTATTCCCGACTGAGTTGAGCTTAGAAGCATTTTCTCCACCCTATCTGGATCCACAATTTAATAATTTGAGACCAACAATTGTTTCAACAACTGCTTCAGCAGGTAAAAACATTGGCTACCGGCAAAAGTTGCTGGTAAGGTTCGAAGTCACGGGCAAAATAGTAACAGATATGGTCTCGGTGACAATGGTGGCACCAGCATTCAATACACATTCATTTTCTATGAATCATAGATTGCTGGTGCTAGGGAACGAGAAAGTGACCGGTGCGGGAACTTCGACTTATGACATTCAGGTCACGACGCCGCCTTCCGGTGATCTTGCACCCTCAGGCCATTACATGCTATACGTGGTTCATCAAGAGATTCCTAGTGAAGGCCTCTGGGTCAAAATTCTGTGACTGTTCATTCATTCAGAGTTATAGCTGGTTAATTTGGCATTTTTCTTTAATCTGTACACATTTTGAGATAAGATTGGATTGAATCTACACACACATAATTAATTTAAAGCATTTTACTATTTTGCCCCCTCTCCCTTTCCTTATCTCGTGATCAATTATCTTTTAATCAGTGGACTATACATCAAATAATCCTTTGTGGAAGATAGAGGCGTAAAAGAAAAATATTCTTGATATACAGTACTGAAATGGCAAGGTGGCAGGTAAAAAGCACTACTCATAGCAGCTACGAATAATATGAATTCCTTACGTGGGAAGGTATAAAGCCTCCGATTCATGAGGAGGGTGAAGCAATGCATCAGCGTGCAAGTATGTAATTGTGAGGTACCAGTTCCAGTTCCTGTTCATTTCTTCATGCATAAGAAAGAATAAAAAGGTGGGGGAGACAGGAGCTGTTGAGCATGAGAATATTGAATACATGAGAGTTTCTGTGTTTCTTATTGTATTTTCTAATCTCTCTCTCTCTCTCTCTCTCTCTCTCTCTCTCTCTCAATCACATGCATTTTGTTTTGATCTGTTTTTATTATTTAAATCTTGACATTCTGATCCCCAGTGATATTAAGGAAGCTAGCTAAGTTGTCTTTATTAAACACAATGATGTCTTCTCCAGTTGTAACTTTCAGTTTGTTTGTGATATATAGCTGCACCGATAGGACAAGGTTACAGGCATTTTTCCCCTCCATTAATACAATTATATTTCCAAAAAAAAAAAATCACGCAGAAAAGGAAGAGACAATCAGCCATTATCTAATCAGCTAGCCTTGCAAATCGTTTTGTATGTTGGATTTCTCCATCAGTTTAGCTTCTCTTGTTTAAATTCAACTCATTTCTTCTCTTTCACGACGTATTGCAGATGAAGCTTTTCCTATAATAAGGAAATGCGTTCATTTGGTATACTATATGATGTTAAAATTTCGTTGTGAAAGCTAGCTAGACTTTGTCAACTAAAGAACAAGATTCAAGTGTTCAGACTTGAAGTCTGTTCAAACTAAACCTCAAGCCCACTCGCGATCTGATGTAAACATGCAAGTGCCCCCATGATGTCAAAAGAGCAACCAGCAACAAGTTTTTCATAAAATTTCATGGAATCGAGTGGCCCTGTTACAGAAGAGAACGGTTATCATTTGTGTTAATTATAGTGCCTGCCGCCACCAGTGAGAAATTCAACCAGGCAAGCACAACAGTGCAAGAGAATCAAATACGTAAGAGCAGCGACAGTTGGTGGAATTAAAGTGAATCGTCGCACGAGCCATTCAATCCATGATTCCAGAGTGATCATGCTAGGATAGGTTCAAGTGGAAGGCTAAATATGCCATTCACGTGAAGGATTTTGATAAAAAGAAGACAAGTGGATGGCGGGGTTATTACATAGCTATTGAAGATGAGCATGCTGGAGAGTGGATGTTAGTGTGTCACGGGATTCCAAAAGTTCACGGGCAGGTCTGCAGATAAAAAGATTGCATGCAGGCCATCTTCAATATTGTATTGTATTGTTGGACAGCAAGATGGAATGAGAAGTAAAAACAAACACCGCCCGCCCGCCTTCATCGTCCAGGTCATTCTCTGCTCGGCTACTGCAGGGATCGAAAGATGAAATCCAAACTCCTAAATGAAACAAAGTTGTAAGCTCATGTATGCTGTCCGTAGGCCGGCCCCATTGGAAGTCCATCTAAATTACATAGGCATAGTAACATCAAGCCTCCTTACGAAATATGTCACTGAGATTGGAAATGTCACTGAGATTGGAATTTAAAAATATTTTTGGAAAAAATAAAAAAAAATTATGTTTATCTTTTGTTTTAAATTAAATATTTTTTATATTTTCACAAGATACCAAAAATAATTTTTAAAAATAATAAAAAAAATATTTTTAATATATTTTTAAACAAAATAAATATTTTCAAAAAACAAAGTAGGTATTTGAGCCTGCGTTATAAAAAGTTAAAAACACTTATTTTTATTGTTTATTTTAAATTAAAAAACTTTAGTGATTTTAAATATGATGATATTAAAAAATATATATTATTTTAAAACTGAATGAAAAGCAATTTCCCCAAACAGGCACTTAATTAGACTACTAATGAAACGAATCGGTGCACAAGATGGAAAGGCGAGACACCATGAACTGTGTTCTTAGTTTCTCTAAAATCAAATGCTTCCACAAATTGTTGAAGACGTTTAGGCATAAAATTTCTCTTCAAGAAGTCAACGTCCCATTTCAGTGTAGGAATGAACCATCATGTTTTCATGTTTAAATTTAAGTCCAAGAAGAGATATTTTGCGTTAGGAAATTGGTCTCTTATTGTTAAAAAAAGATTATTTTCATATTTGAACCATCATATATCTAGCTCTAGAAAATCAGATCCTCTGCAGGGTTAGAATTATATTGCTATAATTTTAAACCCTAATTTTATGCAGGCTATGTAACAGCTTGATTCCTCAGGCATGACACAAGCAAGCTAAACATTCAAACACTTCTGGGAAAAGGCGAATTTCATCAACAATTTAAAAGCATCTGCCACTCAAGACATTGAATCGAAGTGTTTGAATGTTTAGCTTAACCAACTATTATGAACACCACCCCACCTACATAATCGAGTCCAAATTGAATGTTTAAATCACATAAAAATTGAACAACTATACTTCAATCAATTAACTTTTCCACAATAGCTTGATGTCAAGAACCCTTCAAAAACATTGAATTGAAGCTATAGCCTCCACTAATTGTATCAAATCCAATAAACTAATGCATTCTATGCAAGAAAAGCTTATGCCCGTTCACCGCGGATTCGCCTAGCAAGCTGAATATCCTTCGGCATGATAGTGACTCTCTTAGCATGAATAGCACACAAGTTGGTGTCCTCAAACAGACCTACAAGATAAGCCTCAGCAGCCTCCTGAAGAGCAAGCACAGCGTGGCTCTGGAACCTCAAATCAGTCTGCCAGAACAGACAAAAAAAAGTAGAAATCAATCGCCAGGTACAGAAATCGCTACAGTAAAATAAATCAAACAGCATTTAAGTAACAATACCTTGAAATCTTGGGCGATTTCACGAACAAGACGCTGGAAAGGCAACTTGCGGATCAAAAGCTCAGTGCTTTTTTGGTACTTTCGGATTTCACTGTTAGGGAAAGAAAATTACAGTTAGGGTTTCACAGAGATGAAACAAGAAACAAAATAGATCTGAAAACTATGGAAATCGTTACCGGAGAGCAACAGTTCCAGGGCGATAACGGTGAGGCTTCTTGACTCCACCAGTAGTAGGAGCAGATTTCCTTGCAGCCTATATGAAATCAATTAATTACCAATAATCGATCAAATTATGGACTTGGCAATTAAAATGAAATCTTAAAACCCTAGGTTTGGAAAGAAAGATACTGCTAGAACTAATCAAGAGCATGGATTTAATGACAATTAGAAACCAAGGAAACTCTCTTGATACGGACCTTGGTGGCGAGCTGTTTCCTCGGAGCCTTACCCCCGGTTGATTTGCGAGCGGTTTGCTTTGTACGAGCCATTTTCTTTCGATATCGCTAGAGGTTAGAGAATTTGCTGTTCGACTTGTTGACGAAAGTACAGGAATGGAGTTATATAGTGGCAAAATGGAGATTTAAAACTAGAAGAACGGCTGCGATTGGTTTATCTTCTTAATGGACGAGGATCACCAAAAGCGAAATATCTATTTTGATTGGTTGTTGTTTGCAAAAGACGATTGCCACCATGGATTAGTTGTGTTTCTTTTGTGATATACAAACCCATTGAGTCAGCTTAAACGACGTCCAATATGGAAAGAAATTGAAACGACTTGTTGTTTACCAGTTTTTCAAACCGCATGGCTTTTTGTATTTTACAAATTATTTAAAAATAAATAAATAATATTTTTTATTTGCTTTATATTAATTTATTATTATTATTTTAATGTGATGATATTAAAAGTAAACTTTAAAAAATAGAAAATATAATTTCAATATATTTGTAAATAAAAAATAATTTAAAAACACTATTATAATAACAAACATATGGTATTTGATATTGTGTTTCAAAAGCACTTTTAAAAAAAAATTGAAAATTTATTATTATTATTTTTTACTTGAAATTAAATTTTTTTTAATTGATATTTTAGATCATTTTTATTATTCTGATTTTACAAATAATTTTTTTAAAAAAAAATATCATTTCAATACATTTATAAACAAAAATCACTTTCAAAATATTATTCCACCCAAAACCCAATTCAGATTATTTCCAGCATATGTATATGTTTGGCATGATGTTTTTCTAAAAATATTTCTTAATTAAAAATATATTAAAATGATATGTTTTTATATTTTTAAATCACATTAAAAAATTAAAAAGCATTTAAAAATAATTTAAAGTTTTTTTAAATAAAAAATAATTTTAAAAACACTTTGAAAAACGTCAAATCACATTACCAAGCAAAATAATTGATCTATTAATGATTTCATATCTTAACATGATACTAATTTGTGGTTTTTTTATTGATATTAAAATCATTGAATAGATTTAAAAAAATATTTTTTCTATACAATGTAAAGATGTTGTTCTTTTGTGTATTCATTATTTTTAACAATGTTTTACTTCAAAATACATTAAAATAATATTTTTTTATTTTTATATGCCAAAACGATATTAATTTTTAAATAAAAATAAAAATTATTTTTTTTCAAATATATATATTTAAGATGCAAAATCGCTTCTTATAATTGACGAACCTTCAACTGACACGGCTAGCATATTGAAGACAAATAATTTAGGGTTCTGAGTTGTCCACAATCGTAACTGGGTGCTGTTTCTCTGATGTTTCCCTTCTACCTTCTCGTCACATCAAGATGATCGCGACTGATGATAAAACTTAGCAAGCACACAGTGGTTTGCCGGTGCGATGATGCTCGGCAAGTCAAGCATCGACAGCAAGAAAAGCTTTTATCAGAAGCTTGACTGTGGGTGCATGTCTTCGCTCTTTCAACACTTTCTGGCTAGATTTTTCTTTTCACATATAGGGTTTGCTTGGGAATGCGTTGGAAGGTATCTTTAAAAATATATATATATATGTTTTTTTTTATTATTATTATTTTTTTTATTCTAAATTAAAAAAATTTAGTGTTTTTATATCGTTTTAATATCAAAAATAATTTTAAAAAAATAATAAAAATATTATTTTAATATATTTTTGAATGAAAATCTTCCCGCACAGTTATTGTGTATTAACCGGTGGTTACAGACTGCCATTCTAATAATTTGTGTTTATAATTTGAAAACTCGCGGTTTTTTTTTTTAAAAGAAACTGTAAATTACAGTTTGTAGCAGCAAAGGTGGAATAAGTTAGGGGCGTTGCAATTTTAGATCTTCTCATTGAGAGTATGGAAGCTAGTGACACCGTTGTCGTGTGTGGTTAGAAAATCTTCAACGCCGTTCTCGTGATGATGATTCCGTATTCGTGTAGACGCTGACCGAGTAAGAAAAAAAAATACTAGTATATGATTATTATTTTCTTACAAAAACTAGTTGATTCAACGAGATATCGCTGGTTAGATCAATTTCTTTTTAAAATATTTAAATATTGTTATTATTTTTCTCTGGATATTGTTAATAATTGTTTTTCTATAATAAAAAAAATAAACTAAGTAGGAGTTGTGGTTTAAAAAAAACTTTAATAAACCCTGCAAATATATTATGACTTGTAAAAAAATTAAGAAAATATTTTTTGAAATATCAAAATAGCAACATGATGAATTTACATGGATCAACTAAAGTTGACATTTCAAATCTACTTTTTAGTTTATGATAGCCTTAAATAAAACAAATTATAAAATTTTATTAATGTTTTACCCAACATCAAATTATGCAATTTAAAAAATAAAAATAAAAAAAGTACTTGAATAAGCGACTCAAGTTAACATGTCAGACTCATTAATTGGATTACAAGACCATGATAACCTAATAAAAAACAAATTGAAGTAAATTGTGAGGTCTAGTTTCTAGCTAGCTCAATGATAAGAGATGAAATTAAAAAAATATATAAAAAATAATTTGAATTAATTATAATTTGGGTTATAAGATTGGGATGGTCCCTTGTAGAATAAATAAATAAATAATTTACATGTCAATTCATAACTCTAATCACGAAACTCAACTATTCATGTAAAGAGAAAAATTAAAATAAAACACAAAGCTTAATTTATAATTGAAAATGTTAGACTCAGTGCTAAACAATTTGATTTGTAAACTTCAAGTTAAAAAAATGATGCAAAAAACAAGTTAAGTTAATTTTGATTTACCCATAAAACATTATTCTCAAGGCACAAAGTCATGAAAAGTTAATAAAAAAACAAGTCAAAATAAATCATAAAATTTATTTCATAGTCAACACACAACATTAAATAGTGAAATACAAAAAACAATAAAAAATAACGAGTTAGCGGGGGTTAACCCGCTGAACTCGCAATCTTTGTCACAAGATACGAACAATCCAGTAAAAAACAAATCTAATGTTGAAGGACCTGTAGCCCAAGTCATAAGATAAAGGCGGTCTTGTAGAAAAAAACCAAATTTAATAAGAGTTAGAGCATAAAAAATCACAAATGTGATCATGAAACCAAAATATCATTAAAAAGGCAAATCCATGTAGCATAAAGCTAAGTCATTAGTTGCTTTGAAAGTTGGACTATATGGTTGAAAAAAATAATAATACAAAAAAAACAACCTGAATCAACTTTGATTATCCGTTAAGTGCTATTCTATGGTCATAAAGTTCTAGTAACCTAGTAGAAAACATACATAAAAACTATGAAATCTAACTCTAGTCACCCTTATGTTAAAATAACAAAAATGAACAAAAAAGATAATTAGAAAAAAACCCAACCAGGTTAACCTCATAGATTTGTGATTTATGTCATGAGATTGAGATAACTTAATAAATAAAATAAAATAAAATATATTTTTTAAAGCACTCATTCATTCCAATATTAAATAATAAAATAAAAGGTCTACTAGAAAGAAAAAAACCCACATTAACTTAGATTAATTTGTCAAGTTTGTGATTCGTGTTATGAGAGTTAAATAATTCAATAAAAATACAAAATTAAAATAAATAAATAAATAAAATAACATTAATAAATAATATTTCATGAAAAAATATTATAATATTTCAAGAATTTGATTCTTTTATTTTATGTTTTTCAACGACAAAGCAGCTGGAGGACTGTAACCTTACAACTCATTTTACCATGCCTGTAAGAATTTGTTTACAGATAGAGATCCAAATTTTTAATTACCATAGAGAAATCTACCCCTCAAGTAACATCTGCGTCGATAGATTTCAAGATTCCATCATCGTAGTCAACTCAATTTTCAATAACTATTTTATTTTTAAGTTACTCAAGACTACTTGATTAAAAATCATTTTAAAATGAAACTACTAAATTAAAAATATAAAAGTCATGCAACTGGAAAAATAAAGAAAAATAAAATATTTTGGGCAACTATTGCAATTTATAATAGATTATATCTCTATATATTGTATCTTTTAAAAATATCTATTATATTTGTATTGCGTCTTTCTATATATTGTATTTTTATAAAAAAATATTATTATATTCTGTACTGTCTCACGTGCAATTTCACGGTTAACTGGCTTTCATTTTACAAAGTTGCACTATAATTGTTAAATAAAAAAAAATAAAAAAAAATAAACATGAATAAAAAAAGATTAGAAAAGAACGGAAAAACTAGAGAGGTTCACTGTTTATTTGAACAGTGTTTCATGTATCAACCTTTTTAACTGTATAGATAATACGCTATGCATAATTTTTCACTTGTCATAAACTTTTATACTTATTTTTTTGGGTTTTATATAAGATCGAGGGGTTGCTATCCTGATTAAAGAAATTAGAATACTTCTTTTGCTATATATAAAAAATATATCAATTCTCATCATCATCATCGTTAACCCTTATTGTTGGAAAAATAAAAGTTTTATTTCAACTTTCAAACTGGATAATTGTAAGCAAAACATCTAAAAGAAAATTACCATCGTTAAATTATGTGGAAAAATAACTCCTAAAAATAAAATAAAATAAACAGCCCAAAAGAAGAATGGCCCAAAACGCAGCGCATTGGGCCTCATCAACCTTGTACCGTTGGTAATCCCGCCTCAGTAACTAGTTTAATTTGTTTTGCCATAAAATACCGTAAATATAATGGAGTGGAGACAAGATAGGTAGAAAAAAAGGAGACAGAAAAAAATAAAAAAATAAAAAAATAAAAAATCAACGTATCAAGACAAGACAGACAGGTAAAACTACCCACTCATTCAGCAACAAAGCAAGCAAAAATTTCCTTGCCTCTTCTTCAACTGTTCCTTCCACAGATTTGGCATCCTCTTCATCTCTCCGGTTTCCAATCACGCTTTCGGTCTTGCCTCTGAAAGTAAGCTTGGATACTCTTACATGTTCAATTTCTTCTCTTTACTTTTTACTTTCCTTACTATCTGATTAGTCTTCGTCTCTTTTTACGTACCTTTTTTTTCTATGACATTCCCGGTTTTTGATGCTTGAAGTGGATTCCTTGTGCATTTTGGCAACTGTTACAGCTTGTTTTTGTGTTCATTTTGTTTGACTTTGGGTTTTGATTATGTTTAAGTGTGAAAATATGCGTGCTTCAAGGGGCTTTGTGCGTTCTAATTTGTCGGGTTTTTTGTGTGGCCAGTGTAGAAGTGATGGTCAGTGGACAGATGGGTTTTGTAAGATTTGATTTCATAATTTTTTTTTCCAAGGATAAATTCAATGTTTTGACGGGTTAGGTTCATATTAGCATTATATAATTAGAAATAATTTTTGACCAGAGGCAAGATTGAATCTTTGTTTAATTTCTGGACACGATCAGGATCCCCCCCACCTGCTAATCTGTGTTTCAAAACTCAGTCTCTAGTACGATTGTTTTAATTTTTTTCCAATGAACATTAGTTACCATGCTTGGCTATAAAGATGATACAATGCTCACTTTTAGGAGGTGTTTGTGATGATTTAAAATCCTTTGGTGGGTGTCGAGCAATTAATCTGAATGCTTGTCACTTGGTCTAGTCTGTTCAATAGAACAAAGATTCGTGGCTTGTGGAAAGGTGTCCAATGGTTATGAGAATAATCGTGGGTGGAGGTCATGGTTTGAGTTCAAGACAGCACTACCTCCCCAGTCCTTGCACTGCAGAACTAGGAAGAAACAAATTTATTTGCATTTATTGAACATGGTGGCAAGCAGTATACCTTGAATGGTCCTTGACAACATACGCACTCTCTTACTTTGCAAAAGGATTTGTTTGATATTTGCATATTTCTGTTTTAATGTTCAGTTTCGTTGTGATTATGTGCAATTCTGCTTTATTAGCATGCTTAAGCTGTTCCTGAATGTCAGCTTTCTGAACCACAATTTTACCCCTACTTGCACCCCATGTTATTGATAAGAAACACTTTAAAAAGTGGTCTTCCCTCTCTCTTCCCCTGACAAACTGACAGCATCATTTGATCCAATAAGGTTAAATAAAAAACATCCATGTGTAAGGCTGTCACCGTGAGAGTATGACGCTCCTATTCTGCATTCTGGAGCTGTTATCTAAGCGCTATATGTATCTGAATAATTTTTTCTGGTCTTGCACAATCTTTTTATCTTTGGGATGAAATTAAGATTGAAGAATGCTGTTCCTTGTACTGTAGTAAGAATTGTATCTTGTTGAAAGGTTTAATTGTTGGTTCTGCTGATCTGGATATATAATACGTTTAATATACAGGAAAGGTTTGCATGGGAATGGGTCCTTATTTGTGATTCGAATTGCAAATGGTAATTATGTCATTCTCACCATTAGATCAGAATTCTCTTTCCTGATTGTTTTTCATGCAATATGGCCTGGAAACAATCTCTGAGCTATTAATTCCTCCTTTGAGATACAGGATTTGTAGCCTGATAATGCTCAATTGACTGAGCATTGCACACTTGGGGTTTTTAATTGTTATATGCAATTACTTCCACCCGTGAAGCTGAAATGGATGATGGTGGGCATCGTGAAAATGGCAGGATTAAAGCGGATCAATATAAAACAGCTCAGGGCCAGGTATCTGAAAGCAACTTTCTGCTGACCATATGATAGCATGACTTCAATTGTAGAGCATGTAGCACCTGATTTTTCCTTGCCATTTCCAGTTCTTATTATTCTTATTTTTCTGTTATTGTTGTTGTTGTTGCAGTGGCTTATGCAACCACAGCCATCCATGAAACAAATAATGAACATCATGGCTGAAAGAGATGCTGCCATTCTTGAGAGAAACATGGCCCTTTCGGAAAAGAAGGCGGCTAATGCTGAAAGAGACATGGCATTCCTGCAGCGGGATTCGGCGATCGCTGAACGAAATAATGCCTTAATGGAGCGAGACAATGCCATTGCTACTCTGCAATACCGGGAGAACTCCTTGCCAGGCGGTAACCTATCCAATTGTGCACCTGGATTCCACAACTCTCGTGGGGTGAAGCACACGCACCACCAGCAGCAGCAGCAGCATGCACAACACCTGCCCCACATGAATGAAGGTCCATACGGTGCTAGGGAAATGCAGACAAGTGATGCAGTGCCAGAATCACCAGTTGCTTCTGAGGTTGCAAAGCCACAGCGGGGTAAACGACCAAAGGATGCCAAGGCAACACCATCTAATAAAAAGACTTCAAAATCTCCGAGGAAGGTTAAGAGGGAGAGTGAGGACACGAACATGATGTTCGGGAAGTCAAACGAGTGGAAAAATGAGCAGGATATGGACGGTGGAGGTGATGATCTGAACAAACAGCTGGCAGCATCTAAGTCTGATTGGAAGGGCCAAGACCTGGGGCTGAACCAGGTTGCATTCGATGAAACAACCATGCCACCACCAGTGTGCTCGTGCACTGGAGTCTTCAGGCAGTGCTACAAATGGGGAAATGGTGGATGGCAGTCTTCGTGCTGCACAACCACCTTGTCAATTTATCCTCTACCTGCCGTGCCCAACAAGCGCCATGCACGAGTTGGCGGGCGAAAAATGAGTGGGAGCGCTTTTAGCAAACTGCTTAGCCGACTTGCAGCAGAAGGCCAAGACCTGTCAAATCCAGTTGATCTCAAGGACCATTGGGCCAAGCACGGAACTAATCGCTACATAACAATTAAGTAGATGAAGAAATCTGCAAATCGATGGATAAAACGCGCGAACAAGTAGTCTTCAGTTAGCTGTATGTATCCGCAATTTTTCTTATCTGCTCTGGGAAAATAATGATTAGATAAAAGCCATAATATAGGCTATGTGATGCTGAATTCTAGTGGGGGTGTATTTAAAGTACTTATTCTCTACCTCTAGTTCAGTGTAAAGAGGCCTTAAGCTGGTGATAAACTCTTATGAATAGAAGTGCTATGTTATAATATAGTCGGTTATTCGAAATCTTTTCATCTGGTATGGTTGATTGATCTTACGAATTTTTGATGATTCACTAGACCAAATGTTCTAGCAGAGGAGGAACGACATCCAATCTTTGTCAAGAAAGTGAATAAACTGCAAATCAAAATTGTGCATAATCCACTTTCGCTTCTGTTGAACGATGATGAATTTTTTTTTGAATTATAAGCGATTGGTCACAGTTTTTCTTGGTATAATCCTCGCATATAGAAGTTAACGTCATCGATTAGTACTTTCACTAGCCGATATTTTCATATCCAATCTTTTCAGCACCCAGCACTTATGAAGTCCAGACTCGATATTTCCTCCAGTTTTTTCATCCCAGTGTGATTCGGTAAAATTTTCCAGGAAAGCTTCTGGCAAGGCAAAAGTTCAAACATTCCAGAGAGCCCAAAATGGCTTTAAAAGTATCAGTGGTCATCTACAGTTGATGCATCACGAGATTTTTTTGCAAAAAAGAGAGAATGACAACTGCTGATTAACGCAAAACACCGATAAAATTACTTTTTTTCCCCAGTCTGACCATTGATGGTATTATAACAATTTATAAGAAAAAAACAAAGTTTGCAAGGAACTCTACAGTTTGTGTCAGAATCAACAATAAACAGCACAGATGAATCAGACAGGGATAACTGAATTTTTATGTTTCTCATCAAGCACAAAACAGTAGAGTCCAGAGCCAGTTTTTAGTTTCAAACAAGAAATAGAAAACAACTTTTTTTTTAAAAAAAACACGAAAATTATTCAAGCCTCAGACCGTCCTAGTTCATGAATTTCAACAGTCAGGCAAATCCATAGACTTGCTTTCAGTGAAAATCAGTATTGTCATCATAGGCTGATAGCACAGCGAACAAGCAAAAGAAAAACAAGAAAGCTGGGATTTGGAGACATGAAAGCAGATTGGAAGAGAGCATCAGATCTTCCTATTCAAGAATATAAATCATAAAACCCAGATAAGAGTCCGGGGATTCAACAATTCAAAAGATTCGTCATTTGCCACTCCAGGTTGAAAAAAAGAGGGATTTGTTTAAGATTATGCATAGTAACAGAAGAGGGGAGGAGAACGACGGTTAAGGGCTGGGTATTTCAGTGAGCCATTAGTGTTCCTTTTTATAGAGGCTCTTCCCTAGGGTTTGTTCTCGACAGTGAAATTAAATAGAGCCGCAAATATGATGTTATTGTTGTGTGTTTGATCCAGGGTTTTGTCTGGTCACTGGAAGCCTGTGAGTTTAATTTCATGGGCTCATTGGTTCATAAATCTGGGTCCAGTGCAGAGGCCCATTAGGTAAGCATTATAAATAAAATCAAAGGAAAAATGGGTCCCTTGGGCTATTGTTTTTACATTACAACTGTTTTTTTTTAAAGCATTAAATTGATATCTTAAAAAAATCCTTCAATATTATATATATTCTTAAAAAAATCCTTCAATATTATATATATTCTTAAAAAAATCTTTCAATATTATATATATATATATATATATATATATATATATTATTTATTAAATGATAAAAAATAAAAAAGATACTTGAATAAAATGGAAAAATATCTAACATTATAATATCAAAAACACTTATATTGCCTGAAATCAATACAATTAAACTCTTGGGGCTCTATTTACTAAGAAAATATTTTAAAATTAACTAATTTCAATTATTTTATTCCATACATTATAATAAACTAATATTTAATTACACGGTGAACAACCTTAAATATTTAACCCTCAACTATTTTATTTAAAGTACATTAAAAATCAGCTGGATTTTAACTATATTAACTTGTAATTTTATTTATCGAATAACTTTTATTTTGACTATATTTGTGTGATTTTCGAAAAAGAGAATCTATCTATTTTCTTAAATATCTGATTCAAGTTGTGTTAATTTTATTTTAGGTAATTTTAATAATAATATAATCCAACAATTCATTAGTAAAAAAATTGATATCTTTAATTTATATGGTTGATATTATTTTTGAAAATACCTTTTTATTTAAAAATATATAAAAATGATATTTTTTATTTTTTAAAAATTATTTTTAATATCAGCAAATAAAAATAATTTTATATTTTATTTTATTTTAAAATTAAAAAATAAAAAATATATATTTTTTAAAAACAAACACAATAAGAACCAGAAAGTTCATAGCATCACAGGCTTCACAGCCGATACAACAGGCCTCTTCTCGACACGAAGAGGATATAAAGAGTTTTTTAAGGTCGACACAGAAGAAAATTTTAAAATAGCGTGCGTAGGGAAAAAAGAAAAGAAAAAGGGAGAAAATCTCTCTATAAAACAACACACTCTCTACACTAAATTTGTTTTATTAATAAAAAGTAGCTCTTATCGGGAGAACCAAATGATCCCTTTTTATTACTTCAATCTCTCCCCTCATGCTTCCATTTGAAAAATTAGGGTTCTCGTACTCTGCTGCTCATTCATTCTCAAACCTCGAAACCCTAATCCCCCCGATCTCTCTAACTAGCCGTTACCCCTCTTTCCCGCCAATTCACATTAGTTCGCCAATCTCCATTTCAAATAGTAACCGTTAGATCTGCTCCTTTTAGCACATACTCCTTTTCAAGCTCACCGGAAATGTCGGCTGTCGAAGCGGAGAAGAAGGCAGAAGAGGAAAAGAAGGTTGAGGAGAAAGGAGGGGAGCTATTGTTCTGTGGCGCCACGTGCTGGGATATTATTGGTCGCAAGAAAGGCGCACAGGAAGGCAACTTAGTCTCACCTACTCGGCTCCGTCCTCTTGTCGGTGTCAATATCCGCTTCGTTGCCTCCGGTTCCGGTGAATACCATTTCCTCATTTTTTTATTTAGCGTGCACAGAACATATAGATTAGCACCGTTGATTTGGTTATATTACTCTGTTACTTTTTGGTGTAGCGTCGTGTCACTGTGTAGCATTGGATGTTGAAGGGCGTTGCTACACATGGGGGCGCAACGAGGCACGAACTTAACTCATTTCTGAAGCTGTTTAGTAAATTTAGTAGTTAATGTCAGCAAACTAATGAATATTAGCTTGTGTTTACAGAGGGGGCAACTGGGTCATGGAGACTCGATTCAGCGCGATAGGCCAACAGTTGTTTCTGAACTTTCCAAGTAATTTATCGGAGTCAATGCTATTATATTTGATTGGCTTATTCTAATGTATATGTAGAAAGGATAGTTGTTATGTATCTTTCGGTGGACCTCTAACGGGCATGTTTTTATGTGCATTCAATGTAGAGGCTGTGTAAAGTTTTTAGGTTTCAGTGTATTAGGTGTTCGATTAGCATGAGTGGAAGTATCTCAAAGAGTTTCAGGGTCTTTTGCTGAGTTATTAGGCATTATAGAAGCAGAGATGAGTTTTGTATGGAGCAACATTGGAAAAATTTCAGGGTTCTGATGAAGTTTAGCCAGAGTCCTTGTGTCTTTGGTGTTGGGCTTGATCTTGGAGTCCGAAAACATGACATAATCAAGCAACAATTGCTTCCAGACCTTGTTCTGTATGCAAATTGATATGAGAGTACTGACTGGTCATGCCTATTCATCATTTCTTAAGAAATATACTAAGAAAGTTTGTCAATGAAAATAATTTTAGGCATGCCTCCATAAAATTCACAGTTTTTAAGAAAGGCTCGAGGATATGTGTGAACCTATTAGTTATAGCATGAGGGAATGGTCAGTGCTATTTTGAAAGAGTTTCTTGAATCCATCGCAAGTTATCAAGATATTGACCAGTGGAAGAAGATTTCACCAGACAATTAGCTCTGACCCACTCTTTTTTGAAATTTAAGTCTGTGACTTCTGAATTAGGCTGAGTGATTTGAGAATAGGTGATTACTATGAGAAGGGATTGTTCTTTAAAGAAGCTTGTCGTTTACAATGCACTGATTCAAAACTTTGCTGAATTTGTTTTCCTGATCCCCAGTGGCCTGGTTGGCAGTTTTGTGCCTTGTTGCTAATTTTGAATTGCGGTGTTCATAGAATTTTAAGCCACCACTCGGTAAAGTGATATTTGACCACCCTGTTGATTTGAAAATTCATATGGGCCCTTGGTTTTCCTTCTTTCTAATATTTTATTTCATTCCTTGTTTTTTTTCTTTTAGAAAAAATGGATCAAATTTGATAATTTGGACACGATGATTATTGTGAGAAGAGTTTTATCCTAAGAGATTTGAAGAAATCACAGTTTTGCCTTCCCAAATAAATGTTGATAAATATTTCTTCTAACACTTGTTGGTTTTACTTTGAAGGTATAAACTCATCAAGGCTGGAGCTGGTAGGAGCCATACAGTAGTGGTTACTGAAGACGGTCTATCACTTGCATTTGGCTGGAATAAACATGGGCAGCTGGGCTCTGGCTCAGCAAGAAATGGTAAATCCATCTTCTTCTAGATCATGTTGAATGAAATTTCATGGGTTAGATACTGTGATTAGGAAGTTTGCATTGCAATTGGTACATATGTAAATCATTTTTGATATTCTCATTTGAAGGGTGTGAAATATTTGTTTCATTTCTTGACCGGCTTTGCATTTTTGCATTTTCAAAGGGAGAGGAAAAATGAATTTTGTTAATATGAGTTGCTTATTTTATTTAAAAATGTTAATTCGATGTAGAGTGTTTGCTGCGTGTCACCTGATATGTTTGATTTTTTGATATCAACCTCCTAGATTATGCTCTTGCTCTACTTATTTGTAGAAATTGAGTCATCTCCTGTTTGCTGTCTCGTTTCTGATGTCAAAACTACTGCTTGTGGCGCTGACTTCACGGTGTGGTTATCCTCTGTTGAAGGAGCTTCTATATTGTATGGTTTGTGGATACGTTTGAGTTCTGTTTTTCTTGGTTGTACTGCTGAACAACTTTATGGCTAATCAGTCTCATTTTACTCAGATTACTTGCTGATTTGTGTACTTGTTCTTTTGGTTTCTAGATCTGCAGGCCTTCCACAGTATGGTCAACTTGGACATGGAACGGACAACGAGGTATGTTGCAGATCTTTCCTTGTATTTTCTGAGGATTTCATTAATGTTGAGTAATTCTGGACACACTGTCACTATGTTCTGTGGTTCTGTAAGTGAACTCTTCAGCCACAATAAGGTATATAACAGTTTTGTACGGCTCCCTTTTTGTGTGGTGGCTATATTGGTATCATGCTTTGGTACTTCAGGAAATAATAGGGGTGCATGGCACCATCTGATAGTGATTTTAGAGAACAAATCTTCAGACCTGTTTGCATTGCCAATGACTTTCTGCCATTGAATTGAATCTCCTAAGCCTTTTCAAATTAGTATGTGTTTGCCTGTGTCCAGATTGTCATATTCTGAGATGGCAGTTATTTAGCAGAATTTCTGCCTCACAGCTGTCCACGAAATTTATTTAGTCCTTTTACATCAAGTGGCATGTCCGATTGATGTAGTTGGGTTAGAGATGCTTTTAGATGTTTTGGGAGCTTACAAATACATGGTCTCTGGTTTATGTCTTTGTAAACCAACTAACTTGTGCTTGTCAGGTAGAAACACCTTGTCATATCATGACTTGCTATGTGGCCTTTTGCAGTACAACACAAAAGACAGCTCCGTCAGGCTAGCATATGAAGCCCAACCTCGCCCAAGAGCAATAGCTGCTCTTTCCAGAGAAACCATTGTGAAAGTTGCATGTGGAACAAATCATACAGGTTATTACGCAACACATTCTCTCTCCTATTTCTCAATTTTTGCCATGCCCTCACTGACATACTTCCTTCTGTTGTTTGTTGCATTGACCAATTCATTATGGGTATCCAGTGGCCGTGGATTCAAATGGTTATGTTTACACGTAAGCATGTTCATGCTTGATCCACTTTATATACTTCATTTTGTTCCCATGTATCTGAAACTCATTTATATATGCAAATTGTTTCTGTTGGTATGTTTAGGTGGGGCTTTGGCGGTTATGGAAGGTTTGTGCCACATCTTTGACATTGGTCTCTGTGAGTCATGTTGCTGTGGACAACTGAAGCATTTTGGACATCGATATTAAAGATTTTGAAATCTTATACACAGCATCTTCTTTGCTATTTCACATTTGTAATTCCAAGATTTTGCTTTTTAGGCTTGGACATAGAGAGCAGAAGGATGAGTGGGTCCCTCGGCGTGTGGATGTCTTCTCAAAGAACAATGTTCTGCCTCCTGATACAGTTATTTCAGCTGGTTCTGTGAATTCTGCATGTACTGCAGGTATCATATGTTGTTAACTGGCATGTTTTACTGAATTCTTTTGCGAGGGGTGCTACGCACCATAGACTTGACCAACTAAAGGACCCAATAAATTGTCAAAAAAGCCCTAAATTTCTTCTTTTTTTGATTACATCACTTCCTGTTATGACTGTTATTAAGACTAATGCCTTCCCAAAAAGTGGTGATCATAAAGTTGCTAGATACAGAGTTAGACGATGGCGATCAGGATTATATCATCACTTTTGAATGGAGATGCTTTTAAGATGTCTTTGTGCATTATTTATATCATTCATCAATTCAATGAAAGTTTTGGAACGGCTTGCAGATAAACATCTAGGTTTATATATTACCAGATAACTCCACAGGACCATAGCAATTGGATTTACTATATAAACTTACACCTTGTTAAGCTTTTCAAACTATGCACAGCCTGCTTGTGTTTGTAAATTTTCATTTCAAATATTTGATTCTGTTCCAATTTCCAGGAGGTGGACAGTTGTATATGTGGGGAAAATTAAAAAACACTGGCGATGACTGGATGTATCCTAAACCTCTCATGGATTTAAGGTTGTTCTCTACTTCATTGTTATACTTCTGTTATTATTTTTAACTTTTGATTTATTATGATTTAATTCTTTTGTTTTGTCATTGAAACCCCCACTTTCCTTTGCAAATCCCATTCTGCTATTTTGTAAAGACATTGGCACATGTTTGACATCATTCATTCTGGTTATCTGATTAAAAAAAATATCCTTCATTATTGCTGTTATGTGTTCTAATCATATTTGATTTAGCAATGCCTGCACAATAGTATAAATATAAATACTAATGCTGGTTAACTTGTGAATCTCGTGTATTTTAAAATTTGATATAATGGCTTATACAAAGTTCTGGATCTTTCATTTCTCCAATATACTGGTTTTGATTGATAAATAGTAATTAAATATATATATACATCCAATTTTATTGTCATTTTGCATACAGTGGTTGGAATTTACGTTGCATGGATTCGGGAAACATGCATCATTTTGTTGGCGCTGATAACTCCTGCATAAGTTGGGGTCATGCTCAAAATGGAGAACTGGGATATGGCCCTAGTGGTCAAAAGTATGTGATTTTTTACGCCCAGCATCTCTTTGGTCCTTTATCTTATCTTTATGTTTCACTTTATATTTGTTCTTGTATATCAGGTCTTCAGCAGTGCCCAAGAAGGTGGATATTCTGGAGGGCATGCATGTTATGGGGTGAGCTAATTATTATATTTGTAATTATTATCATTATTATATATGTGCATAGATAAACGATACATGCTTCAATTGTTTGTCTGGACTTGACAATGATATTTTTTGCTCTAGTGTTGCATGTGGCATGGGCCATTCCATGGTCATAGTTGACAGAATGAATGTTGGTGATCGACTTGATCAGGTAATAAGTTTAGAACTATAGTCTTCCTGGGATTGCAAGCTTAGTGCTCTTTCTGTGCCATTAGGTTCAGTGATCGAGTCTATGGTTTCAGATTTATGTTTTGATATTGTTGTTTGCCCATTCTCTTATGTCATCAATAAAATAAAGTCGCTGTATGGTTGCAACAAAAATATAACTGTTTTTTCTAAAAAAAAAGAGTTTGGTGGAAAGTGGAAACAAGGTGCATGTTTGGAGTTACACACTACTCATGTTTTTAGGCAATTGTCTTAAAAAGATTGATTGGTTCTTGTGATTGTCACAATGTCACTGCAGGACTTTTTATGTTCAAAACACGGAGTATCCTTGTTAGATATCTTACTTATGAATCCCAGGCCGCTACAATTGGCTCCTTCGGGAGTTTCCGTGTTTTGTTGGATATTTTGTGGTTCTTTAGATATGGCATTACTGGAGTTGGTGTGCGAATATGTATTAGTGTGTCTGTGCTGTTTGATTTCTGCTGATTACAGGAATACTCATGTCTAACACCTGTGGTCTTAACAGCTTGATGTCTATGATGGAAAAGCTTCTGGTGAAGGTATGCTAAATGTTAAATGTATTTTATTGATTTATTTTCTCATCGGTAAATCCTCTACTTCCTTCTCAATAAAAAAATAAAAAAATAAAAGCCTCTGCTTCTGTTAGGAGCAGATGTCAATAAGTAGTTTTGGAAACCGGGTTTCTGCCTTGCTCACCACGGGCTTACTTATGGGCAGTTTCTATAGCTCAGTGATTGAAATATCTTTGGTCTCTTTTTTCTGATAAGCAAAAGGCTTACAAAAAAAAAAATCAATGAATGTGTGACGCATCAGTTATGATGAGCTGTTGGAATTTCACCTGGTGCTTATCATTATTCTGCAGGTAGTGGGGAGACTGAGTGTAAAAACCCTGTGAAGCAAAGTGCGAAAAAAGGTGCTGCTAAAGTTCCTGATAAATCCAGGAAGAGGAAGTCAAAAGATTCATCGGAATCTGAAGATGAAGAGAATGGTGATGATGAAAGTGATGACAGTGAAGATCAAGTCAATGGTCAGAGCAAACGGGGTGGAAAAGTTTCTGGCAGGGGTCGAAGTAAAGGTGGTAAAAAATCTTCATCCGATGGAAAAGCCACTGGGCGTGGGCGGGGCCGCCCGCCATCGGGAAATAAAAGCGCAGTTTCATCTCAAGAAAAAGCTGGTAAGAGAGGAAGACCACGCAAGTCGTGACTCACAAATGTCGAGTTTCCAACAGGAAATTTTGGTCTCTCAATGTAGAGAATTGTACGATCTCATACATTAACTACTGTAATCTGCCCTCTTTTTTTAATTGGTTTATATTTTCAATCTTCAATTGCCTACACAGCTTTTCTGTTTTCACAAAACATTTTTTCTGGGTTGGCAGGGCTTGGAGGTCTAGGAGAATTGTATGATCTGAGTAGCGTTTTGTACCAAAATTTTCATATAGAATGAAATTCCATATCATCTAATTGTCTAAAAGTACTTTTGATCTCATTTGCTTTAGCTTGAACCTGGAAAGACAGCACGACACAGCAATGCTACAACTGCTAGCATCCTGGTTGACTTTGTTTCAGTATCATGGTAAGTTAAAATCTCTAGCTTTCTCAATCTATCTAGGGGGGCAGCTGGTTCTTTTGATCCAGCAACAGGGAGTGGGTGCATTGGCAGAACTAAGAAGCTCATGACTGTGATGGCACTCAAATCGTAATGCTTTTTGTTGTATTCCAAAGAATCAGTCATGCCCCATTGCTTATTCCAGTGGCAAATTTCTAAGATACATCAATCAGGACAATCTTCGGCCGACGCCAAATGACAAGTTCTTGTCCTTTCAAGTCACTAAAAGTGCCTATTCTATTTTGGCAGGCGATTGGTCCGCAGTGACGTGTCCAATAAATATCATAGGACAAATTCTTCTTATGTTTGGCACTGCGGTCAAACTAATGTTTGGTCAAAATTTAATTTTTATTTTATTTTAAATGAAATTTTTTTGGTATTTTTAGATTATTTTGATATAATAATGTTAAAAATAATTTTTAAAAATTAAAATAAAAATTATTTTAATATATTTCTAAACAAAAAATATTTTAAAAAACAACTCCAACTGTTCTCCCAAACAAGCCACAATTATTATTATAATCATTTTATTTTCCTTCCGTGTGCTTATGAGTTTCAAGAAAAGATTAGCATCACAGGAGAGCTGCTTTGGGCTGGATTTTCTAGCAGCCTTTCTCCCACTTGAGAGATTCAATTCTACCTATTGAATATTGAAATCATCAAAGTTTCTAGCATTCCCAAATATTCGAGCATGAAAATATTCCATTTTAATCTACACATCACTTATACTGGGATTTTCACCATTAATTTTCATGAATTAAGATTATGAATTATTAAAACATTAGCTAATTTTTTAGTTATTAAATTTTCAAAATGCATGCGATTGCATAATTTTTTTGAATTTTTGTATGGAAATACCAAAAGATATGATCTTTATATTTTTAAAAGACTTGATCGTATGAAATAAAATATTTTTTTTGTACTAATCAAACCTATTATCTTTTTATCTTATCTATTTGAAATAAAGATACAAAAATAGCACAAAAGTCTTTTTTTAGTATATTTTACTCACGCACACCACAATTACATGTTTTCAAAAACACAATATTCAAGACTTTACAATAACTTAAGAACACACTAAAAATTCAAGAATTGGCCAAATGGTCCTTCCAATGGTTGGTAATATTGCCAGGAACTTAGGAAATGCAGTGAAAGATGAAAGATTGTTAGATCTGTACTGATTTCTTCTTTTCTTTCTTTCTATAATGGCAATGAATGTTGCTGTCACCTACAAAATAAGAAAAATCCACAACACATATGATTTTATTATATTTTAAAATCTTTCACTCTTTTTCTATTGTGACTTTGACTCTTTAGTCTTCAAATTTATTATTTAAGGGTGTTTTAGACTGTTTTTTTTTTAAATTCTTTAAAAAAGTTGATTTTTTTATTTTAAATTATTATTTTGTGTTTTAAAATTATTTTGATGTACTAATATAAAAAAAATATTTCTAAAAAATAGAAAATTATCATTTTAATACATTTCTAAATAAAAAAACACTTTCAAAACAACCCTAATCATACTCCAATACAATCACTCGAACATCCAATCTCAACTCATAATACAACTTTAGCTTCATGCATATGGAGAAAAGAGATCACACCCGTAGATCACATATTCTGAGTTATGATGTAGGCTCATGAGACTTTATCTTACAACTATGTCAATATACACTTCACTTCTTTTATCTTTTTCTTAAGTAATTTAAACAGTATTGTTAGTTAGCTCAACTCGACCATTAGCATTGATGAGAAACGATGATGGATATGAAATCTCTACCTATGCTCTCTTAACTTCTGGTGAACAAGTGCGTGGTCATCCAAAAGTTAATTATCATTCTTATTGTTCTGGCTAAGATTCATCTGAGCAATCCATCATTTTCTACTCCTTGTTCCCCTTCATTTTCTAGAATTGCAATATCCCCATGTCTGCTGTTTCATGTTCGATTACCAGTTCATAATTATGTGATGGAGCTTCCATTCAAATCGTGCTCCATCCCTTACTACACTATACGCTGATATTGAACCAGGAAAGCAATTAAATGATCGATGGGATATATATAGTTATTTTATGGAAAGTTTGCCAATCACATAACCCTTAACCACAAGGTAATGATCCTATTATTCTAATACTAAATTAAGAAAAACTTCAATGTCCAGGTGAACATGGAGCGGCGCCGGACAACGCCTGAGACTCAACAGAGAGAAGCATATATAGGGCTCGAGATCTACAAGAGAGACAGGAAAATAAGTAATGATCATGAGCTGCGGTGCCTTTATTTATGACCGGTAGCGTAAGCTTTAGGCACAAGGCAGAGATCATCCCTCATACGAGGAGAAATTCCGGGTAGCACATCGTTCATGTCTATATCTTCTCTGTTCATCCCAGATGGCATTTCCCAGTCAAATTTATGAAGAAGATTGGCAAGTGATAGCTCCACAGTGAAGAGTGCAATAAAAATCCCAGGACAAATTCTTCGACCAGCACCAAACGGTGTTAGCTCAAAATCATTTCCTTTCAGATCAATAGAACTGCCCATGAATCTATCAGGATCGAACTCATACGGGTTCTCCCAGTTTTCTGGGTCCCTTCCAACAGCCCAAACATTCACGTAAACTAAGGTCTTGGTTGGAATTTCGTACCCACCTATGCTGCACTCCCTGGTTGTTTCTCTCGGGAGTAGCAGTGGTGCTGTTGGCTGCAATCTCATGGTCTCTTTAACCACGGCTTTAAGGTAAGACAATTGCTGAACATCATCTTCATCCACAAAACCTTTATTTCCAAATAAACCTCTAACTTCTTCTTGAGCTTTTCGCATTGCTTCAGGATTCTTCATTAGAAAGGCCATGGCCCAATTCACAGTAATTGCGCTCGTGTCTGTCCCCGCAAGAAATATGTCCTGCAAGGAAGCAAGAGAAATTTAAATTGAGAATAAAATTGAAAAAACATATTAATTCTTTCTGTATTGATTACTGAGAACTAGTTGTATACAAAGTTATTAAGCATGGCCATCCTATGACTTACTTGATGAACCGGAACCATGGTATTTTGAATTTCTCAAAGTAAAATATATTCTTGACAGGGCAAATTGAGCCGTGCGTTAAATTATTTAATTTGACCCAGTCAACTTTTACATGTTTTTTCAAAACCCACCTAACCAAATTAAATATCAACACAGCATCCCGATCAAGTTCAATAACGATAGTCATTAATTGGAAATGAGAGTAATAATAATAATAAAGTAACGAGCATTATATACAATAGATTACCGTTAGAATTGCTTTGATGTGCTCCAGGGTTAGCTGAAGTTTAAATGAGCCATCCTTGTATATTTGAAGCAAAACATCAAGTATAGTACCCTCCCTCTCGGGGTTAGGCCTATTTGGACACAGATTGTCATCGATGATTCCGTTGTAGAAAGCATCAAATTCTTCGAAAATCTTCCCGAGACGATAGGACATCCCGGTTAGTTTATCGGCGAGCCAGCCCCAGCAAGGAAAATAATCCGAAAAGAAAGGGTTTGAAATCATAGCCTGGGTTTCGACAAGCAGCTCTAGGAACCGATTTGTATCGCTTCCTCCAATTTCATACGTTTTCCCAAAGGCAGCTCTGCAAATTGCTGTGCTTGTAAGAGACACCATTTCTGTAGTCAAGTTGAATGGTTTAGAAGCAAGAGCTGATTTGGATATTTTTTCAATCGTACGAGAAACCTCATCTTCTCTAATGGAACGGAAACTTTGTACTCGAATTGAGCTAAACACATGAACGGCACATATCTTCCTCACCTCCCTCCAATAATCTCCATATGGTGCGAAAGCCAAGTCTAAGCCATTGTAGGTAATTTTATTCGTGGCAGTCAAGACAGGCCTACTACAGAACTCGAGGTCACGAGTTTTCATGATCTCTCTAGCCATTTTGGCTGAAGAGACTATTAGGGTTGGCCTGGATCCTAGCCTCAAGTACATGAGGGGGCCGTGTTTTTGAGAGAGTCTCCATAGGTGCTCATGAAGGTTGGAATTGCCAAGCTGGTGTAAGTTACCTATGAAGGGAAGACCGACAGGACCAGGAGGCAAACAAGCTTTTTTAGCTGTTTTGTTTCTCTTGATCAGAAGAAACAAGAGGAAAATGGAGAGAGAGAGAATCAGGAATACTAAAGCCATTGTTATTTATCTATTTGCTTTCGACAGAAAATATATAAATAGGAATGTTATATGTTCTCGCGCGCTCAGACGTAATTTGCTATGCCACACCTTAATATATCTTGAATGTTCATTTAATCACTAACAACTGGGAAAAAAAATATTTAACTCGATGATAACTTCACTTCTTTTCCTCAAAGGTTTTGCTGATCGGTCAATTACAAAACAGGAGGACTCAGAAGGAACGAAAATTCTTTAAGTTAAAAATAATAATAAAAATATTGTTTTGATATATTTTATTTTTCATTCTTTAGCAGCCATTCACGCATGATCTTGATTAGTAACAAAAAAACAAAACAGCACAATTTTGGCAAAGATTCATTTGAGCAACCCGTCATTTTCTACATTTAGGATGTTGATATCGCCAGTTCGGAGCTAGGTTCTCAGGGTCTTATCGGAGCTAGGTTCCCTGTGTCTGTTCTTTAACAGGCTGGATTGTAAGCAAAAGCGAGCATGTCACTGGGCACTTGGCTTCATCTTTTCACTTCAAAATAAATTTACCAGTTTCTTACATATTATTATAAATTTCAGTTTTGATAATCACATATATGTTTGATATAAAATAAAACCACTGGTAATAATAATAAATAATTATTCATGAAAAATTGACATAATCAATGTTTTACTGTTAGAAATTGTATTTTAAAAGTATTATCACATTTATAATTATCTTAGCTTTCAACCACATAATAGCAATAAATTCTCGTGGACGTAGTTTGTTTTGAACAGGAACCAGAGAAAAATATATGGTGCTCGTGTTGCATTGACCCTAGCTAATAAATTGTGCTTGCCCGACAGCTTCGTTCATTTGCTCATCGGTCTTGACTATTTTACTGAAAAGCATGCCCTCAAAGGAAGTTTCAAATCAGATAAAAATGCTATCCACGGGTTGAGAGAAGAAGCGTGAGCGATAGGGTTGTGGTTGTTGGATGGAGTAGTCACAATCAGCTTGTTAATTCCGTTTTGTTTCGGCGGGAATGGCCGGAACGTTCTCTATCATTAAAAAAATTAAGATGAAACAACATTGTTTTTATCTCGGTTTTAATTCCAGCCCGTAATGGAAATTCTGGCCGGAATGTCTCAGTATCGTTCAGTCTCAAAATTATAATATTTTTTTTATTTTAAAACATTTTACTATCATAATATTTTGGAATTTTAGAGATGTTTCTAATTTTAAGATCATGTTTGTTTGACTTTGTGTTTGTATTGTATAATTTAAAGTTAATTTATCTTGAATTTAAATTATACTTGTTAAATTAATATTTTATTTTTTTTCATATATATATATACACTTAATTATATATGAATAATACAACTCTGAAACGACACGCCGAAACACTCCAAAACAGAAACATTCCGTTTCAATAGAAAAACCGGAATGACGACCGGAACAGTATTGACAACCTTCATAAACGGAGAGGATTAGATGTGGGAGATTTGACGGTTGGAGTGGGAAGGGGATTGGAGATCATGGCCTCCCATTGTTGGTGGCTGGTACGGGGTTTGAAGGGAAGGTTTTTGCTAATCGGAGGAGAAAGGAACACGGAGGTGGACTGTCATCTGACCCGATAAATTAAAATGGGTTGCCACGAACATGTTAGTTTATGATCTGGGCCGACAAATGAAAGCCCTTTTTGATCATTTTCTCCATTGTTCACAAATCTTTGTTATCGAAATCGATCCCCCTCAACAGGTTAATTCAAGAATCTGATAGTTAGGTCAGGTTTAAAATTAAATTAAATTAAATAATAAATTGACTTTGTTAGATTCATTTGTCCTAATCAAAACCCTTGTTCATTTAAATTCAATCAGATCAACTCTTTGTCAATTAAAAAAAAATAGAAAATAAGTTGACCTTATATCTCAAGCTCTTCATTAGGTTAGACCCACGAATCCAATAAAATATATTTTTTTTCTGGATTGCGAGAATAAAAGCTCACCTTGACATTGTACTTATAATTTGGTTACCAGAATAAAAAATAATGTTTTTTTGGATTGATGAGATTATATGAATAAATGGTGTGGGAAAAACACTATAGTTTTCTTTATAGAATATCATGGATTGCTATAGTGTTTTTCTCTTATATATTTTTTTTTCACTTATGCTTTTTTCTTTCATTTATATTTTTTTTTATAATCGGGATCTCCGGGTCAGCTTAAGCATACCACAACTTATCACCGAGCTTATTTGTTTTTGTAAATACTGTGGATTGCTAAAGTGTTTTTCTACTTATATTTTTTTTTAAAAAATTTTCACTTATATATTTTTTATAACCGGGTCTCTAGGTTAATTTAAGCGCACCATGGCTAATCTCCGGACCAAATTTTTTTTTGAGATAATCAGGGTGTCCAAGTTAGCTAACGCGCACAACAAGTTGTATTGGTACGTATATAACCCCTTATAAGACAAAATCTAAGAGTTGACTATAGGGGTGTATAAGTATTTTTTCCCATTTATATATTTTTTCTATAAATGGGGTCTCTGGGCCAGTTTAAACACACCTCGACTAATCCCCGGACCAAATATTTTTTTTATAACCGGGGTGTACGAGTCAGTCATGAGTTGTATAAGTATGTATATACCCCCTATAAGACAAAATTAAAGAGTTAACTATAAGAGTGTATTGATAATTTATTATTTTTTAATTATATTTTTTGTCGTGGTACTGTGGGCGCGTCTTCAATTTCCGAGCTCGCGCACATTTCAGACGTCGCGCGTGGCTTCATTGAACTTAGGAAATGCAGTGAAAGATGAAAGACTATTAGATCTGGACTGAACTCTTCTTTTCTTTCTTTCTATAATGGCAATGAATGTTGATATCACCTACAAAATAAGAAAAATCCACAACACATGATTTTATTATATTTTAAAAGCTGTCACTCTCTTTCTTTTATGACTTTGACTCTTTAGTCTTCAAATTTATTATTTAGGGGTGTTTTAGACTGTTTTTTTTATTTTTTTTAAAAAAAGTTGTTTTTTTTTTTATTTTAAATTATTATTTTATGTTTTAAAATTATTTTGATGTACTAATATAATTTTTTTCTCTAAAAAATAGAAAATTATCATTTTAATATATTTCTAAATAAAAAAAACACTTTCAAAACAACCCTAATCATACTCCAATACAATAAAATGACCGAAAAAAATCAAGTGATGGAAGCTAAACCAAAAGATAAAAGAATAAAAACCAAAATATAAAATATAAAATTATATATATTAAAACTAGATAAAAAAATTAAATCCCTGCAACAGAGCACAGGTTTATGGGTGGTTCGGTTCTATTTGGAGTCAGGTGCTCGTCAATTATTTCTTGGTAGAAAACATCGGATTCGCTGAAATATTTTTCAAGGCGAGCCATCAATCCATCCCGTGAAAGAAAAATAATCCGAGAGAAAAAAAGGTAGCCATCATGGCCTCTGCTTCATTGATAAGGCTATGAAATTTACTCTCTTCATCCTCGTAACTGATTTTCCCAAAGGCAACTCTGCAAATTGTGGAGTCTGCAAGGGCGGTCACTGCCTCGCTCAAGTTTGTAGACTTTGATATTTTTCGAATCATATATATACGAAACCTCATTTTCATGAATGGAGCGAAAAGACTGCACTCTTTTCAAATCAAAGAGTCGAAGAGCACAAGTTTTCCTCATCTCCGTCGACAGTAACACCGTATGGCGTGAAAGCCAAGTCTAGGTCGTTACGGGACAGCTTTTGCTGGCCCGGTAAGGAAGGCCGGCCGGAGAATTCCAGACCATGGGTTCTCATGACCTCTTTATCCATTTTAGCTAGGCTTGGCACTAAACCTAGTCTCGAGGACATGAACCTTTTCTTTGGTTTTGTACGTTTGGAGAAGAAACGAGAGGAGGATAAAGAAAAGCTACAAGGAAGAAAAGCATTGCCATTGTGGTCTATGGCTTCCTGGTTTGGTAACAGTTTATGGCTTCCCTTTCACCTACACATTGTGTTTAACGATCGAGATGCATGAGCCTAATGCATATAGATATATTTTTTTTCTAATTTTCTCCTCTTCTTTCCACTACTCATTAGTTGCTTTCTTGTCTTCCATGCACGATATTGAGCTTGCGAGGGAAAGGGATGCTCGGAGTCTTTCTTAATTAGGTGTTGTCCATTTTATTTGATAAAAATCAAGTATAAGGTAGTGTGAATTTATGCAAGTTTCAAGTCCAATTGACTTTCACTTGAGATTGTGTATTAGATAATAATATAAATTATATTTTAGAGTATCACCTAAAAATTTAAAATTTTAGGTGGGATAATTACTTAATATAAATTATATTTTAGAGTATCATCTTCTAGATCATGTTGAATGAAATTTCATGGGTTAGATACTGTGATTAGGAAGTTTGCATTGCAATTGGTACACATGTAAATCATTTTTGATATTCTCATTGAAGGGTGTGAAATATTTGTTTCATTTCTTGACCGGCTTTGCATTTTTGCATTTTTAAAGGGAGAGGAAAAAGAATTTTGTTAATATGAGTTGCTTATTTTATTTAAAAATGTTAATTCGATGTAGAGTGTTTGCTGCGTGTCACCTGATATGTTCGATTTTTTGATATCAACCTCCTAGATTATGCTCTTGCTCTACTTATTTGTAGAAATTGAGTCATCTCCTGTTCGCTGTCTCGTTTCTGATGTCAAAACTACTGCTTGTGGCGCTGACTTCACGGTGTGGTTATCCTCTGTTGAAGGAGCTTCTATATTGTATGGTTTGTGGATACGTTTGAGTTCTGTTTTTCTTGGTTGTACTGCTGAACAACTTTATGGCTAATCAGTCTCATTTTACTCAGATTACTTGCTGATTTGCGTACTTGTTCTTTTGGTTTCTAGATCTGCAGGCCTTCCACAGTATGGTCAACTTGGACATGGAACTGACAACGAGGTATGTTGCAGATCTTTCCTTGTATTTTCTGAGGATTTCATTGATGTTGAGTAATTCTGGACACACTGTCACTATGTTCTGTGGTTCTGTAACTGAACTCTTCAGCCACAATAAGGTATATAACAGTTTTGTACGGCTCCTTTTTGTGTGGTAGCTATATTGGTATCATGCTTAGGTACTTCAGGAAATACTAGGGGTGCATGGCACCATCTGATTTTAGAGAACAAATCTTCAGACCTGTTTGCATTGCCAATGACTTTCTGCCATTGAATTGAATCTCCTAAGCTTTTTCAAATTAGTATGTGTTTGCCTGTGTCCATTTTGTCATATTCTGAGATGGCAGTTGTTTAGCAGAATTTCTGCTTCACAACTGTCCACGAAATTTATTTAGTCCTTTTACATCAAGTGGCATGTCTGATTGATGTAGTTGGGTTAGAGATGCTTTTAGATGTTTTGGGAGCGTACAAATATATGGACTCTGGTTTATGTCTTTGTAAACCAACTAACTTGTGCTTGTCAGGCAGAAACACCTTGTCATATCATGACTTGCTTCTAGTCACAGAGTTTAATGTGTTCTTTTGCAGTACAACACAAAAGACAGCCCCGTCAGGCTAGCATATGAAGCCCAACCTCGCCCAAGAGCAATAGCTCCTCTTTCCAGAGAAACCATTGAATGGAGATGCTTTTACGATGTCTTAGTGCATTATTTATATCATTCATCAATTCAAAGAAAATCTTAGAACGGATCGCAGATAAATATCTAGGTTTATATATTACCAGATAACTCCACAGGACCATAACAATTTGATTTACTATATAAACCTACACCTTATTAAGCTTTTCAAACTATTCACAGCCTGCTTGTGTTTGTAAATTTTCATTCCAAATATTTGATTCAGTTCCAATTTCCAGGAGGTGGACAGTTGTATATATATGTGGGGAAAATTAAAAAACACTGGCGATGACTGTATGTATCCTAAACCTCTGATGGATTTAAGGTTGTTCTCTACTTCATTGTTATACTTCTGTTATTATTTTTAACTTTTGATTTATTATGATTTAATTCTTTTGTTTTGTCATT
Organism: Salix viminalis; assembly: GCA_029228465.1. NCBI lineage: Eukaryota > Viridiplantae > Streptophyta > Magnoliopsida > Malpighiales > Salicaceae > Salix > Salix viminalis. The sequence goes on from CM055427.1 coordinate 15,053,945, forward strand.
GAAACCCCACTTTCCTTTGCAAATCCCATTCTGCTATTTTGTAAAGACATTGGAACATGTTTGACATCATTCTTTCTGGTTATCTGATTAAAAAAAATATATCCTTCATTATTGCTGTTCTGTGTTCTAATCATATTTGATTTAGCAATGCCTGCACAATAGTATACATATAAATACTAATGCTGGTTAACTTGTGAATCTCGTGTATTTTAAAATTTGATATAATGGCTTATACAAAGTTCTGGATCTTTCATTTCTCCAATATACTGGTTTTGATTGATAAATAGCAATTAAATATATATATATATATATATATATATATATATATATATATATATATATATATATATATACACACACATTTTATTGTCATTTTGCATACAGTGGTTGGAATTTACGTTGCATGGATTTGGGAAACATGCATCATTTTGTTGGCGCTGATAACTCCTGCATAAGTTGGGGTCATGCTCAAAATGGAGAACTGGGATACGGCCCTAGTGGTCAAAAGTATGTGATTTTTTACGCCCAGCATCTCTTTGGTCCTTTATCTTATCTTTATGTTTCACTTTATATTTGTTCTTGTATATCAGGTCTTCAGCAGTGCCCAAGAAGGTGGATATTCTGGAGGGCATGCATGTTATGGGGTGAGCTAATTATTATATTTGTAATTATTATCATTATTATATATGTGCATAGATAAACGATACATGCTTCAATTGTTTGTCTGGACTTGACAATGATATTTTTTGCTCTAGTGTTGCATGTGGCATGGGCCATTCCATGGTCATAGTTGACAGAATGAATGTTGGTGATCGACTTGATCAGGTAATAAGTTTAGAACTATAGTCTTCCTGGGATTGCAAGCTTAGTGCTCTTTCTGTGCCATTAGGTTCAGTGATCGAGTCTATGGTTTCAGATTTATGTTTTGATATTGTTGTTTGCCCATTCTCTTATGTCATCAATAAAATAAAGTCGCTGTATGGTTGCAACAAAAATATAACTGTTTTTTCTAAAAAAAAAGAGTTTGGTGGAAAGTGGAAACAAGGTGCATGTTTGGAGTTACACACTACTCATGTTTTTAGGCAATTGTCTTAAAAAAATTGATTGGTTCTTGTGATTGTCACAATGTCACTGCAGGACTTTTTATGTTCAAAACACGGAGTATCCTTGTTAGATATCTTACTTATGAATCCCAGGCCGCTACAATTGGCTCCTTCGGGAGTTTCCGTGTTTTGTTGGATATTTTGTGGTTCTTTAGATATGGCATTACTGGAGTTGGTGTGCGAATATGTATTAGTGTGTCTGTGCTGTTTGATTTCTGCTGATTACAGGAATACTCATGTCTAACACCTGTGGTCTTAACAGCTTGATGTCTATGATGGAAAAGCTTCTGGTGAAGGTATGCTAAATGTTAAATGTATTTTATTGATTTATTTTCTCATCGGTAAATCCTCTACTTCCTTCTCAATAAAAAAATAAAAAAATAAAAGCCTCTGCTTCTGTTAGGAGCAGATGTCAATAAGTAGTTTTGGAAACCGGGTTTCTGCCTTGCTCACCACGGGCTTACTTATGGGCAGTTTCTATAGCTCAGTGATTGAAATATCTTTGGTCTCTTTTTTCTGATAAGCAAAAGGCTTACAAAAAAAAAATCAATGAATGTGTGACGCAATAGTTATGATGAGCTGTTGGAATTTCACCTGGTGCTTATCATTATTCTGCAGGTAGTGGGGAGACTGAGTGTAAAAACCCTGTGAAGCAAAGTGCGAAAAAAGGTGCTGCTAAAGTTCCTGATAAATCCAGGAAGAGGAAGTCAAAAGATTCATCGGAATCTGAAGATGAAGAGAATGGTGATGATGAAAGTGATGACAGTGAAGATCAAGTCAATGGTCAGAGCAAACGGGGTGGAAAAGTTTCTGGCAGGGGTCGAAGTAAAGGTGGTAAAAAATCTTCATCCGATGGAAAAGCCACTGGGCGTGGGCGGGGCCGCCCGCCATCGGGAAATAAAAGCACAGTTTCATCTCAAGAAAAAGCTGGCAAGAGAGGAAGACCACGCAAGTCGTGACTCACAAATGTCGAGTTTCCAACAGGAAATTTTGGTTTCGGTCTCTCAATGTAGAGAATTGTACGATCTCATACATTAACTACTGTAATCTGCCCTCTTTTTTTAATTGGTTTATATTTTCAATCTTCAATTGCCTACACAGCTTTGCTGTTTTCACAAAACATTTTTTCTGGGTTGGCAGGGCTTGGAGGTCTAGGAGAATTGTATGATCTGAGTAGCGGTTTGTACCAAAATTTTCATATAGAATGAAATTCCATATCATCTAATTGTGTAAAAGTACTTTTGATCTCATTTGCTTTAGCTTGAACCTGGAAAGACAGCACGACACAGCAATGCTACAACTGCTAGCATCCTGGTTGACTTTGTTTCAGTATCATGGTAAGTTAAAATCTCTAGCTTTCTCAATCTATCTAGGGGGGCAGCTGGTTCTTTTGATCCAGCAACAGGGAGTGGGTGCATTGGCAGAACTAAGAAGCTTATGACTGTGATGGCACTCAAATCGTAATGCTTTTTGTTGTATTCCAAAGAATCAGTCATGCCCCATTGCTTATTCCAGTGGCAAATTTCTAAGATACATCAATCAGGACAATCTTCGGCCGACGCCAAATGACAAGTTCTTGTCCTTTCAAGTCACTAAAAGTGCCTATTCTATTTTGGCAGGCGATTGGTCCGCAGTGACGTGTCCAATAAATATCATAGGACAAATTCTTCTTATGTTTGGCATTGCGGTCAAACCAGATGTTTGGCATTGCGGTCAAACCAGTGTTTGGTCAATTTTTTTTTTTCATTTTAAATGAATTTTTTTTAGTATTTTTAGATTATTTTGATGTAATAATATTAAAAATAATTTTTAAAAAATAAAATAAAAATCATTTCAATATATTTTTAAACAAAAAATATTTTAAAAAACAACTGCAACCGTCCTCCAAACAAGCCCTTAATATCTAGGGAAGCTACAATTATTATTATAATCATTTTATATTCCTTCCGTGTGCTTATGAGTTTCAAGAAAAGATTAGCATCACAGGAGAGCTGCTTCGGGCTGGATTTTCTAGCAGCCTTTCTCCCACTTGAGAGATTCAATTCTACCTATTGAATATTGAAATCATCAAAGTTTCTAGCATTTCCCAAATATTCGAGCATGAAAATATTCCATTTTAATCTACACATCACTTATACTGGGATTTTCACCATTAATTTTCATGAATTAAGATTATGAATTATTAAAACATTAGCTAATTTTTTAGATATTAAATTTTAAAATGCATGTGGTTGCATAATTTTTTTGAATTTTTGTATGGAAATACCAAAAGATATGATCTTTATATTTTTAAAAGACTTGATCGTATGAAATAAAATATTTTTTTTGTACTAATCAAACCTATTATCTTTTTATCTTATCTATTTGAAATAAAGATACAAAAATAGCACAAAAGTCTTTTTTTAGTATATTTTACTCACGCACACCACAATTACATGTTTTCAAAAACACAATATTCAAGACTTTACAATAACTTAAGAACACACTAAAAATTCAAGAATTGGCAAAATGGTCCTTCCAATGGTTGGTAATATTGCTAGGAACTTAGGAAATGCAGTGAAAGATGAAAGATTGTTAGATCTGTACTGATTTCTTCTTTTCTTTCTTTCTATAATGGCAGTGAATGTTGCTGTCACCTACAAAATAAGAAAAATCCACAATACATATGATTTTATTATATTTTAAAATCTCTCACTCTTTTTCTATTATGACTTTGACTCTTTAGTCTTCAAATTTATTATTTAAGGGTGTTTTAGACTGTTTTTTTTTTTAAATTCTTTAAAAAAGTTGATTCTTTTATTTTAAATTATTATTTTGTGTTTTAAAATTATTTTGATGTACTAATATAAAAAAATATTTCTAAAAAATAGAAAATTATCATTTTAATACATTTCTAAATAAAAAAACACTTTCAAAACAACCCTAATCATACTCCAATACAATCACTCGAACATCCAATCTCAACTCATAATACAACTTTAGCTTCATGCATATGGAGAAAAGAGATCACACCCGTAGATCACATATTCTGAGTTATGATGTAGGCTCATGAGATCTCAACTATGTCAATATACACTTCACTTCTTTTATCTTTTTCTTAAGTAATTTAAACAGTATTGTTAGTTAGCTCAACTCGACCATTAGCATTGATGAGAAACGATGATGGATATGAAATCTCTACCTATGCTCTCTTAACTTCTGGTGAACAA
>CM055427.1:15058756-15074267 GCA_029228465.1 Salix viminalis
AAAAATATAATTATATACAAAAAATAGAGTAAAAACAAAATGTTATTTGACAAATAGCTTTTCTTTTCCTTATGATGATAAGAATTGGACTTTGATTCAATGTACTCTCAATCATCTCCCATTGACTAAACTATAACCTAACTAGACATTATGTCGTAGACATTTTAATATAAAAAGAGTTTTTTTTGTGCTAAAGTTAAGAAGTATCAAGATTAGAAGAAAGAATGATATTGATATTTTTTTTAGAATTTAATAGTTAAAAGATTGTTTTTTTTATGATAAAGTCTTCATTTGAATCTAGTTTCTCTTGACAATAACATTTCCTTTATGCGAAATCAAATTTAGTATATAATTACATTAATTGTAAAACCAATCAAAGATACTGTTTGTTTTTATTTTTTACAAAAAATAAATAAATTGTATTTTAAAATTATTTTAAAATCGAAAATAAAATTTTCAAAATAAAAATATATATTATTTTAATATATTTATAATTAAAAACCATTTTAAAAAACAATAAGTACCACCGGCTAGAATTGTTCCACTGGGGTTATCTTTTTTCTTTTTTTTATCTGGAAAAGATTAGTTTGGTGTATTTCTCATGATGGCTAAATTGTCTTCTTTCCTTTTTTGAGTTTTGTAACTTTGGATCTGCAGCCCTTATTCTATAGCGGGGGCGACACATGGTCCTGATGAACAAGTGTGTGGTCATCCAAAAGTTAATTATCATTCTTATTGTTCTGGCTAAGATTCATCTGAGCAATCCATCATTTTCTACTCCTTGTTCCCCTTCATTTTCTAGAATTGCAATATCCCCATGTCTGCTGTTTCATGTTCGATTACCAGTTCATAATTATGTGATGGAGCTTCCATTCAAATCGTGCTCCATCCCTTACTACACTATACGCTGATATTGAACCAGGAAAGCAATTAAATGATCGATGGGATATATATAGTTATTTTATGGAAAGTTTGCCAATCACATAACCCTTAACCACAAGGTAATGATCCTATTATTCTAATACTAAATTAAGAAAAACTTCAATGTCCAGGTGAACATGGAGCGGCGCCGGACAACGCCTGAGACTCAACAGAGAGAAGCATATATAGGGCTCGAGATCTACAAGAGAGACAGGAAAATAAGTAATGATCATGAGCTGCGGTGCCTTTATTTATGACCGGTAGCGTAAGCTTTAGGCACAAGGCAGAGATCATCCCTCATACGAGGAGCAATTCCGGGTAGCACATCGTTCATGTCTATATCTTCTCTGTTCATCCCAGATGGCATTTCCCAGTCAAATTTATGAAGAAGATTGGCAAGTGATAGCTCCACAGTGAAGAGTGCAATAAAAATCCCAGGACAAATTCTTCGACCAGCACCAAACGGTGTTAGCTCAAAATCATTTCCTTTCAGATCAATAGAACTGCCCATGAATCTATCAGGATCGAACTCATACGGGTTCTCCCAGGTTTCGGGGTCCCTTCCAACAGCCCAAACATTCACGTAAACTAAGGTCTTGGTTGGAATTTCGTAGCCCACCTATGCTGCACTCCTTGGTTGTTTCTCTCGGGATTAGCAGTGGGACTGTTGGCTGCAATCTCATGGTCTCTTTAACCACGGCTTTAAGGTAAGACAATTGCTGAACATCATCTTCATCCACAAAACCTTTATTTCCAAATAAACCTCTAACTTCTTCTTGAGCTTTTCGCATTGCTTCAGGATTCTTCATTAGAAAGGCCATGGCCCAAACCACAGTAACTGCGCTCGTGTCTGTCCCCGCAAGAAATATGTCCTGCAAGGAAGCAAGAGAAATTTAAATTGAGAAAAAAATTGAAAAAACATATTAATTCTTTCTGTATTGATTACTGAGAACTAGTTGTATACAAAGTTATTAAGCATGGCCATCCTATGACTTACTTAATTGGAAATGAGATTAATAATAATAAAAAAGTAACGAGCATTATATGCAAGATGAAATTACTCGAGTTCAGAACTTCTCAGATTACCGTTAGAATCGCTTTGATGTGATCCAGGGTTAGCTGAAGTTTAAATGAGCCATCCTTGTATATTTGAAGCAAAATATCAAGTATAGTACTACCCTCCCTCTCGGGCTTCGGCCTATTTGGATCAAGATTGTCATCGATGATTCCTTTGTAGAAAGCATCAAATTCTTCGAAATTCTTCTCGAGACGATAGGTCAGCCCGGTTAGTTTATCGGCGAGCCAGCCCCAGCATGGAAAATAATCCGAAAGGAAAAGGCTTGAAGCCATAGCCTGGGTTTCGACAAGCAGCTCTAGGAACCGACCTGTATCGCTTCCTCCAATTTCATACGTTTTCCCAAAGGCAGCTCTGCTAATTGCTGTGCTTGTAAGAGACACCATTTCTGTAGTCAAGTTGAATGGTTTAGAAGCAAGAGCTGATTTGGATATTTTTTCAATCATACGAGAAACCTCATCTTCTCTAATGGAACGGAAACTTTGTACTACAATTGAGCTAAACACATGAACGGCACATATCTTCCTCACCTCCCTCCAATAATCTCCATATGGTGCGAAAGCCAAGTCTAAGCCATTGTAGGTAATTTTATTCGTGGCAGTCAAGACAGGCCTACTACAGAACTCGAGGTCACGAGTTTTCATTATCTCTCTAGCCATTTTGGCTGAAGAGACTATTAGGGTTGGCCTGGATCCTAGCCTCAGGTACACGAGGGGGCCATGTTTTTGAGAGAGTCTCCATAGGTGTTCATGAAGGATGGAATTGCCAAGCTGGTGTAAGTTACCTATGAAGGGAAGACCGTCAGGACCAGGAGGCAAACAAGCTTTTTTAGTTGTTTTGTTTCTCTTGATCAGAAGAAACAAGAGGAAAATGGAGAGAGAGAGAATCAGGAATTCGAGTACTAAAGCCATTGTGATTTATCTATTTGCTTTCGACAGAAAATATATAAATAGGAATGTTATATGTTCTCGTTCAGACGTAATTTGCTATGCCACACCTTAATATTTCTTGAAGGAAAAAAACTATTTAACTCGATGATAACTTTACTTCTTTTCCTCAAAGGTTTTGCTGATCGGTCAATTACAAAACAGGAGGACTCAGAAGGAACGAAAATTCCTTAAGTTAAAAATAATAATAAAAATATTGTTTTGATATATTTTATTTTTCATTCTTTAGCAGCCATTCACGCATGATCTTGATTAGTAACAAAAAAACAAAACAGCACTATTTTGGCAAAGATTCATTTGAGCAACCCGTCATTTTCTACTTTTAGGATGTGATATCGCCAGTTCGGAGCTAGGTTCTCAGGGTCTTATCGGATCTAGGTTCCCTGTGTCTGTTCTTTAACAGGCTGGATTGTAGGCAAAAGCGAGCATGTCACTGGGCACTTGGCTTCATCTTTTCACTTCAAAATAAATTTACCAGCTTCTTACATATTATTATAAATTTCAGTTTTGATAATCACATATATGTTTGATATAAAATAAAACCACTGGTAATAATAATAAATAATTATTCATGAAAAATTGACATAATCAATGTTTTACCGTTAGAAATTGTATTTTAAAAGTAGTTTTATCACATTTATAATTATCTTAGCTTTCAACCACATAATAGCAATAAATTCTCGTGGACGTAGTTTGTTTTGAACAGGAACCAGAGAAAAATATATGGTGCTCGTGTTGCATTGACCTTAGCTAATAAATTGTGCTTGCCCGACAGCTTCGTTCATTTGCTCATCGGTCTTGACTATTTTACTGAAAAATGCCCTCAAAGGAAGTTTCAAATCAGATAAAAATGCTATCCACGGGTTGAGAGAAGAAGCGTGAGCGATAGGGTTGTGGTTCACAATCAGCTTGTTAATTCTGTTTTGTTTCGATTGGAATGATCGTAACGTTTTATATCATTAAAAAAATTAAGATGAAATAACGTTGTTTTCGTTTCGGTTTTGATTCCGGCCCGTTCCGGAAATTCTGGCCGGAATGTCTCGGTATCGTTCCGTCTCAAAATTATAATATTTCTTTTTATTTTAGAACATTTTACTATCATAATATTTTGGAATCTTAGAGATGTTTCTAATTTTAAGATCATGTTTGTTTGACTTTGTGTTTGTATTGTATAATTTAAAATTAATTTATCTTGAATTTAAATTATATTTGTTAAATTAATATTTTAATTTTTTTCATATATATATATATATATATATATATATATATATATATATATTATATATGAATAATACAACTTTGAAACAGCACGCCGAAACACTCCAAAATCGAAACATTTTGTTCCAATAGAAAAATCAGAAATATGACCGGAATAGTATTGACAACTTTCATGACCGGAGAGGATTAGATGTGGGAGATTTGACGGTTGGAGTGGAAAGGGGATTGGAGATCATGGCCTCCCATTGTTGGTGGCTGGTACGGGGTTTGAAGGGAAGTGTTTTTTTTTGCTAATCGGAGGAGAAAGGAACACGGAGGTGGACTGTCATCTGACCCGATAAATTAAAATGGGTTGCCACGAACATGTTAGTTTATGATCTGGGCCGACAAATGAAAGCCCTTTTTGATCAATTTTTCCATTGTTCACAAATCTTTGTTATCGAAATCGATCCCACTCAACAGGTTAATTCAAGAATCTGATAGTTAGGTCAGGTTTAAAATTAAATTAAATTAAATAATAAATTGACTTTGTTAGATTCATTTGTCCTAATCAAAACCCTTGTTCATTTAAATTCAATCAGATCAACTCTTTGTCTACAAGAAGAGAAAATCTTTCATTAAAAACAATTAAAAAAAATAGAAAATAAGTTGACCTTATATCTCAAGCTCTTCATTAGGTTAGACCCACGAATCCAATAAAATATATATTTTTTCTGGATTGCGAGAATAAAAGCTCACCTTGACATTGTACTTATAATTTGGTTACCGGAATAAAAAAAATATTGTTATTTTGGATTGATGAGATTATATGAATAAATGGTGTGGAAAAAACACTGTAGTTTTTTTTATAGAATATCATGGATTGCTATAGTGTTTTCCTCTTATATTTTTTTTCACCTATGCTTTTTTTCTTTCATTTATATTTTTTTTTATAATCGGGATCTACGGGTCAGCTTAAGCATACCACAACTAATCACCAGGTTTATTTGTTTTTGTAAATACTGTGGATTGCTACAGTGTTTTTCCACTTATATTTTTTTTGTTTTTTTTCACTTATATATTTTTTTATAACCGGGTCTCCGAGTTAATTTAAGCGCACCACGGCTAATCTCCGGACCAATTTTTTTTGTGATAATCAGGGTGCCCAGGTCAGCTAACGCGCACAACAAGTTGTATTGGTACGTATATAACCCCCTATAAGACAAAATCTAAAAGTTGACTATAGGGGTGTACAAGTATTTTTTTCCCATTTATACATTTTTTTTTATATAAATGGGGTCTCTAGGCAAGTTTAAACACACCTCGACTAATCCCCGGACCAAATATTTTTTTTATAATCGGGGTGTACGAGTCACTCATGAGTTGTATAAGTATGTATATACTCCCCTATAAGATAAAATTAAAGAGTTGGCTATAAGAGTGTATTGATTATTTACTATTTTTTAATTATATTTTTTGTCATGAGTACTGTGGACACGCCTTCAATTTCCGAGCTCGCGCACATTTCAGACGTCGGGCGTGACTTCGTTAAACTTAGGAAATGCAGTGAAAGATGAAAGACTGTTAGATCTGGACTGAACTCTTCTTTTCTTTCTTTCTATAATGGCAATGGATGTCGATGTCACCTACAAAATAAGAAAAATCCACAACACATGATTTTATTATATTTTAAAAGCTGCCACTCTCTTTGTTTTATGACTTTGACTCTTTAGTCTTCAAATTTATTATTTAGGGGTGTTTTAGACTGTTTTTTAAAAATTCTTTAAAAAAGTTGATTTTTTTATTTTAAATTATTATTTTATATTTTAAAATTATTTTAATATACTAATATAAAAAAAATTTTTTTCTTCTAAAAAAAAAAAAATTATCATTTTAATATATTTCTAAATAAAAAAACACTTTCAAAACAACTTTAATCATACTTCAAAAGAATCACTCGAACATCCAATGTCAACTCATAATACAACTTTAGCATCATGCATATGGAGAAAAGAGATCACACCCGTAGATCACATATTCTGAGTTATGATGTAGGCTCATGAGACTTTATTTTACAATTTTGTCCATATAGACTTCACTTCTTTTATCTTTTTCTTTAAGTCATTTAAACAAAATTTTGTTAGTTAGTTCAACTAGATCGACCATTAGCATTGATGAGAAACGATGATGGATATGAAATCTCTACCAATGCTCTCTTATCTTCTGGAGAACAAGTGTGTGGTCATCCAAAAGTTTATTATCATTCTTATTGTTCTGGCTAAGATTCATCTGAGCAATCCATCATTTTCTACTCTTTTTTCCTCTTTATTTTCTAGAATTGCGATACATACATAAGAGAGAGTTTCACTCTCATTTTACACCATCAAAATTAAATTTATTATGTTTTTTTTTAATGCAAGCTATATTTAATACAAATAAAAATGACAGTAAAAATTAAAAATTTAAACTAAGAGTATAAGTGTATAGATATAGATAAAAAAAATTAAAAACTATTTTAGAATGACCAAAAAAATCAAGGGATCGAAGCTAAACCAAAAGATAAAAGAATAAAAATCAAAATATAAAATATAAAATTATATATATTAAAACTAGATAAAAAAATTCAATCCCTGCAACAGAGCACAAGGTTTATGGGTGGTTCGGTTCTAAACCAAAAGATAAAAGAATAAAAACCAAAATATAAAATATAAAATTATATATATTAAAACTAGATAAAAAAATTAAATCCCTGCAACAGAGCACAGGTTTATGGGTGGTTCGGTTCTGTTTGGAGTCAGGTGCTCGTCAATTATTTCTTGGTAGAAAACATCGAATTCGCTGAAATATTTTTCAAGGCGAGCCATCAATCCATCCCGTGAAAGAAAAATAATCCGAGAGAAAAAAAGGTAGCCATCATGGCCTCTGCTTCATTGATAAGGCTATGAAATTTACTCTCTTGATTTTCCCAAAGGCAACTCTGCAAATTGTGGAGTCTGCAAGGGCGGTCACTGCCTCGCTCAAGTTTGTAGACTTTGATATTTTTCGAATCATATATATACGAAACCTCATTTTCATGAATGGAGCGAAAAGACTGCACTCTTTTCAAATCAAAGAGTCGAAGAGCACAAGTTTTCCTCATCTCCGTCGACAGTAACACCGTATGGCGTGAAAGCCAAGTCTAGGTCGTTACGGGACAGCTTTTGCTGGCCCGGTAAGGAAGGCCGGCCGGAGAATTCCAGACCATGGGTTCTCATGACCTCTTTATCCATTTTAGCTAGGCTTGGCACTAAACCTAGTCTCGAGGACATGAACCTTTTCCTTGGTTTTGTACGTTTGGAGAAGAAACGAGAGGAGGATAAAGAAAAGCTACAAGGAAGAAAAGCATTGCCATTGTGGTCTATGGCTTCCTGGTTTGGTAACAGTTTATGGCTTCCCTTTCACCTACACATTGTGTTTAACGATCGAGATGCATGAGCCTAATGCATATAGATATATTTTTTTTCTAATTTTCTCCTCTTCTTTCCACTACTCATTAGTTGTTTTCTTGTCTTCCATGCACGATATTGAGCTTGCGAGGGAAAGGGATGCTCGGAGTCTTTCTTAATTAGGTGCTGTCCATTTTATTTGATAAAAATCAAGTATAAGATAGTGTGAATTTATGCAAGTTTCAAGTCCAATTGACTTTCACTTGAGAGTGTGTATTAGATAATAATATAAATTATATTTTGAAGTATCACCTAAAAATTTAAAATTTTAGGTGAGATAATTACTTAATATGTATGTATGTATGTATGTATGTATGTATGTATGTATGTATGTATGCACACACATTTTATTGATCACAACTTGAATGGTGGCATTATTGAGAAGTACAATTTTTTTAGTGATGATGCCTGACATATACGTATGCATAAAGGTATTTATCGAATCCGCAATTGGTATCATGCTTAGGTACTTGAGGAAATAATAGCTTTTAAAATTTGTGTTGGGTTGTTTGTGATTTGTGCAGGTGAAGAGTTGCAGAAAACAAGAGCAGTAAAGCTTGGACTTGAAGAACAAGAACAACACACAAGGTATTCGATGAATTGTCAGTATCTTTATTCATAGAATGCATGTCTTTAAATACATGAAAGAAACTAAACAAACTTCCTAGTAATCTGCCACTAATCGTAGTGGACAAGTGCGGCCACTAGCTCAGCATCAACCCTCAACCATAGTGGACAAAGTGCTGCCACTAACTCAGCAACAACCCTCAGAAAATCAAGGAACTAATATTTGACTAGATCAAAATAGAAATATAAGAAAAAACAGACAACATCAATTGATTACATAACAAAATAAATAAGCTGAATAAAACTTAGAGTTAAAATGTCAATTGTCTAACAATAGTGTGCATGGCACCATCTGATAGTGATTTTAGAGAACAAATCTTCAGACCCGTTTGCATTGCCAATGACTTTCTGCCATTGAATTGAATCTCCTAAGCTTTTTCAAATTAGTATGTGTATGTCGGTGTCCAGTTTGTCATATTCTAAGATGGCAGTTGTTTGGCAGAATTTCTGCTTCATAGCAGTCCACGAAATTTATTTAGTCCTTTTACATCAAGTGGCACGTCTGATTGATGTAGTTGGGTAAGCGATGCTTTTAGAGTTTTTGGGAGCTTAGAAAATACATGGACTCTGGTTTATGTCCTTGTAAACCAACTAACTTGTGCTTGTCAGGCAGAAACACCTTGTCATATCATGACTTGCTTCTAGTCACAGAGTTTAATGTGTTCTTTTGCAGTACAACACAAAAGACAGCCCCGTCAGGCTAGCATATGAAGCCCAACCTCGCCCAAGAGCAATAGCTCCTCTTTCCAGAGAAACCATTGAATGGAGATGCTTTTAAGATGTCTTAGTGCATTATTTATATCATTCATCAATTCAATGAAAGTCTTAGAACGGCTCGCAGATAAATATCCAGTTTTATATATTACCAGATAACTCCACAGGACCATAACAATTTGATTTACTATATAAACCTACACCTTATCAAGCTTTTCAAACTATGCACAGCCTGCTTGTGTTTGTAAATTTTCATTCCAAATATTTGATTCTGTTCCAATTTCCCGGAGGTGGACAGTTGTATATGTGGGGAAAATTAAAAAACACTGGCGATGACTGGATGTATCCTAAGCCTCTCATGGATTTAAGGTTGTTCTCTACGTCATTGTTATACTTCTGTTATTATTTTTAACTTTTGATATATTATGATTTAATTCTTTTGTTATACTTCTGTTATTATTTTTAACTTTTGATTTATTATGATTTAATTCTTTTGTTTTGTCATTGAAACCCCACTTTCCTTTGCAAATCCCATTCTGCTATTTTGTAAAGACATTGGCACATGTTTGACATCATTCTTTCTGGTTATCTGATTAAAAAAAATATATCCTTCATTATTGCTGTTCTGTGTTCTAATCATATTTGATTTAGCAATGCCTGCACAATAGTATACATATAAATACTAATGCTGGTTAACTTGTGAATCTCGTGTATTTTAAAATTTGATATAATGGCTTATACAAAGTTCTGGATCTTTCATTTCTCCAATATACTGGTTTTGATCGATAAATAGCAATTAAATATATATATATATATATATACACATTTTATTGTCATTTTGCATACAGTGGTTGGAATTTACGTCGCATGGATTCGGGAAACATGCATCATTTTGTTGGCGCTGATAACTCCTGCATAAGTTGGGGTCATGCTCAAAATGAAGAACTGGGATATGGCCCTAGTGGTCAAAAGTATGTGATTTTTAACACCCAGCATCTCTTTGGTCCTTTATCTTATCTTTATGCTTCACTTTATATTTGTTCTTGTATATCAGGTCTTCGGCAGTGCCCAAGAAGGTGGATATTCTGGAGGGCATGCATGTTATGGGGTGAGCTAATTATTATATTTGTAATTAATTATTATCATTATTATATATGCTTCAATTGTTTGTCTGGACTTGACAATGAGATTTTTTGCTCTAGTGTTGCACGTGGCATGGGCCATTGCATGGTCATAGTTGACAGAATTAATGTTGGTGATCGACTTGATCAGGTAATAAGTTCAGAAGTATATATAGTCTTCCTGGGATTGCAAGCTTAGTGCTCTTTCTGTGCCATTAGGTTCAGTGATCCAGTCTACGGTTTCAGATTTATGTTTTGATATTGTTGTTTGCCCATTCTTTTATGTCATCAATAAAATAAAGTCGCTGTATGGTTGCAACAAAAATATAACTGTTTTTTCTATAAAAAGAGTATTTGGCGGAAAGTGGAAACAAGGTGCATGTTTGGAGTTACAAACTACTCATGTTTTAAGGCAATTGTCTTAAAAAGATTGATTGGTTCTTGTGATTGTCACAATGTCACTGCAGGACTGTTTTTATGTTCAAAACACGGAGTATCCTTGTTTGATATCTTACTTATGAATCCCAGGCCGCTACAATTGGCTCCTTCGGGAGTTTCCGTGTTTTGTTGGATATTTTGTGGTTCTTTAGATATGGCATTACTGGAGTTGGTGTGCGAATATGTATTAGTGTGTCTGTGTGCTGTTTGATTTCTGCTGATTACAGGAATACTCATGTCTAACACCTGTGGTCTTAACAGCTTGATGTCTATGATGGAAAAGCTTCTGGTGAAGGTATGCTAAATGTTAAATGTACTTTATTGATTTATTTTCTCATCGGTAAATCCTCTACTTCTTTCTCAAAAGAATAAATAAATAAAAGCCTCTGCTTCTGGTAGGAGCAGATGTCAATAAGTAGTTTTGGAAACCGGGTTTCTGCCTTGCTTACCACGGGCTTACTTATGGGCAGTTTCTATAGCTCAGTGATTGAAATATCTTTGATCTCTTTTTTCTGATAAGCAAAAGGCTTACCAAAAGACATCAATGAATGTGCGACGCATCGGTTATGATGAGCTGTTGGAATTTCACCTGGTGCTTATCATTATTCTGCAGGTAGTGGGGAGACTGAGTGTAAAAACCCTGTGAAGCAAAGTGCGAAAAAAGGTGCTGCTAAAGTTCCTGATAAATCCAGGAAGAGGAAGTCGAAAGATTCATCGGAATCTGAAGATGAAGAGAATGGTGGTGATGAAAGTGATGATAGTGAAGATCAAGTCAATGGTCAGAGCCAACGGGGTGGAAAAGTTACTGGGCGTGGGCGGGGCCGGCCGCCATCAGGAAATCAAAGCGCAGTTTCATCTCAAGAAAAAGCTGGCAAGAGAGGAAGACCACGCAAGTCGTGACTCACAAATGTCCAGTTTCCAACAGGAAATTTTGGTCTCTCATTGTAACGATCTCATACATTAACTGCTGTAATCTGCCTTCTTTTTTTAATTGGTTTATATTTTCAATCTTCAGTTGCCTACACAGCTTTTCTGTTTTCACAAAACATTTTTTCTGGGTTGGCAGGGCTTGGAGGTCTAGGTGAATTGTATGATCTGAGTAGCAGCTTGTACCGAAATTTTCATATAGAATGAAAAGATATTAGGTGTGTTTTTGGTTTTGAAATTGCTTTTTATTCAAAAATACGAAGTTTTTGTTAAAGAATAATATAAATTATATTATGGGATCTCACCTAACAGTTTAAGTTTTTAGATGAAATGATTCCTTAATATTTTTTTTAAAGTTATTTTTAATACAAGCACATAAAAATGATTTAAAAACACTATTTTTTTAATTTAATTTTTTTTTTCAAAAAACTTTTAATACGCAATGTCAAGCGTATTGGTCTTATGTATCCTCATACCAATAGATCTAGACTGATTTTTTCTTTTCTTTCTTTGTAGTAGCGTATACGCAAGCTAGCTTGGCATGCTACGAGTGATGTTTCAATGTTGGCATTCTTGAAAAGTACAATTTTTTTAGTGAAATGACTGGCATATACGTATGCATAAAGGTGTTTGTCGAATCCGAAATTGTAAATTAAGAAACTGCTTGAATGATTTTTGTTATGTAAATAAAAAATATTCGAGTTTTCTTTTTTTCTTTTTGTATGGATAGATAATTTATTAATCTTTTAAATATATTAGGAAATTTGTAGTAAATAGAGGGATTCTAACTAATTCATTATAAAAAGAGATATAGATATGTATGCTTGTTAGTTAATGTGGTTATGATTGTTTTTTAAAATATTTTTTTATTTGCAAAATGCATCAAAATAAAAAATAAATTTATTTTTTATTTTTATTTTTTATTTTAAATTTAAAAAAATAGTATTTTTAAATCATTTTCATGTGGTGATATAAAATAAATTTTTATAAAATAACAAAATATAATTTTAAAAAACACTTTTAAAACGCAATGTAAAACAATATTTATAATATCATATCACAAGATCACAATGAAATGATATAAAAATATATAAAAAAATAAAGTTTATATAATGTTTGTTTTCTGTCCGTATTTATTCATTTGTGTTTTTAGATTTTTTTTTTGAAATTTTAATTTATGTTGGTAATAATTTTAAAATTAATATTGTTCTTTTTTCCCCATTGTTTTTTTAGATTTTTTTTTGAAATTTTAATTTATGTTGGTAATAATTTTAAAATTAATATTGTTCTTTTTTCCCCATTGTTTTTTTTTTTGTGTGTGTTTTCTGTTATTTTATCTGTTTTTTGGATCAAATCATTTTATGATTTTATTGTTTGCGCCATAATAATAATAATTTTAGTGATTTTTTTTTATATTTTTTTTGTTAAAATATTTTGATTTTGATTTTAATTTTTTGGGTAATTTAATGATTTTAATTATTTGAACAGTAAAAATATTTTTTTTTAGAAATATATTAAAATGATAATTTTTTGTTTAAAAAATTATGTGTAACATCAAAACATAAAAATGATCTAAAAACATTAAAAAAATACAATGTTTAAACATTGTTTGTTTTATGTCCCTATTTATTCATTTATTCTTTTAGATTATTATTTTTTTGGTTTATTTTTTGTCAAAGTTTTATTTTTATTAGGTTCCGTTCTGAAATTTTAATTTATGTTGGTAATAATTTTAAAATTAATAGTGCTCATTTTTTTTGTGTTTTCTGTTATTTTATCTGTTTTTCGGATCAGATAATTTTATGATTTTATTGTTTGCGCAATAATAATAATAATTTTAGTGATTCTTTTTTTATTGTTTTTTTGTTAAAATATTTTTATTTTTTGGGTAATTTAATGATTTTAATTGTTTAAACAGTAATATTGATAATAATTTTAATTGTTATAGTAATGATAATGACGGTAACGTAGGGATGAATTTTCAATTTATGTTTTCATCTTTTTATGGATAGAAAATTAAATATTTATTTTTGTTATTTGATTATTGCAGGTCTTTTCACAATTTATATTTTGTTTTCAAATGTGATTTAAATTGAATTATAAAATGAACTAATATTAAACTAATGAATTCAATAATTCAAATATCCAAATCTTCTTGCTTTTTTAATGATGGTGATAATTTTATGTTGGTTATTTCATTGAAATCTACTAAAAAGATAAATTTATATCGATTTACAATTCATATATTTTATAAAATACTTGCACTTCACAGGAATTCTGCATAGATTTATTGTTTTGATTAAATTTATAATATAACAAAAAAATACACAATTAATATTTTTGTGTTGAAAAAAATATTGTGCCGCCCGTGACGAGGCGCGGGGGCATTGGCTAGTTCTTCTTATATTTTAGGTATATTTCTTTGTCCACTTCCTGAATTGACCGGCTACTTTATGGCTTTTGCAAGAAAATATAAGTATCTAGGGAAGCTACAATTATTATTATAATCATTTTATATTCCTTCCGTGTGCTTATGAGTTTCAAGAAAAGATTAGCATCACACGAGAGCTGCTTCGGGCTGGATTTTCTAGCAGCCTTTCTCCCTCTTGAGAGAATCAATTCTACCTATTGAAATCATCAAGGAATGAAAGCTTTCTAGCATTTCCCAACCATTCGAGCATGAAAATATTCCATTTTAATCTACTCATCACGTATATTGGAATTCTCATCATCGATTTTCATGAATTAAGATTATGAATTATTAAAACATTAGCTAATTTTTTAGATATTAAATTTTAAAATGCATGTGGTTGCATAATTTTTTTGAATTTTTTTTATAGAAATACCAAAAGATATGATCTTTTATATTTTTAAAAGACTTGTGATGGTCCTTCAAGAATTTGTAAAATGATCCTTCCAATGGTTGGTAAGATTGCTAGGACCTTAGGAGATGCATGGAAAAATCTTAGTAGTGTGTTTGATTTTGAATTGCTTTTCATTTAGAAATGAATTAAAATAATATTTTTTTTATTTTTTAAAAGTTATTTTTGATACAAAAACACTAAAAAAATTAAAATAACTTTTTTTTTCAAAAATACTTTTATCACAGACAAAGTGACTGCGCATTGGTCTTACGTGTCGTCTCCGGCAAAGATGAAAGACCGATAGATCTAGACTTATTTCTTCTTTTCTTTTTTTTCTATATTGGCAGTGAATGTTGATATCACCTACAAAATAAGAAAAATCCACAGCACATACGATTTATAATATTTTAAAATCTGTCACTCTCTTTCTACTATGACTCTCTTTAGTCTTCAAATTTATCATCTAGAAGTGTTTTACAATGTGTTTTAAAAATTCATTAAAAAATGATTTTAAGAAAAAAAATTGTTTTAAAATTATTTTGATGTGCTAATGTCAAAAATTATTTTTCAAAAATAAAAAATATCATTTTAATATATCTCTAAATATTAAAACACTTTCAAAACAACTTCAACCACACTTTCTTTCGATCAATCACTTAAACATCCCATCTCAACTCATAATACAACTTTAGCATCATGCATATGGAGATCAGGCTCGTAGATCACATCTTCTGACTTATGATGTGGGCTCATAAGACCACTAGTATGAGAATATGACATTGATGAGAAATGATGATGGATATGAAATCTCTACAAATGTTTTCTTATCTTCTGGTCGACAACAAATATTCTTTCAAAATAATACAAATATTTTGTTGGTGGAATCTCTACCAAGACCTCTACTTCAACCTAGATGGTAAAATAATCTAACAAGTGACAACCAACAAAACAAATTATCTCTTGATTATGCCCTTAAAGAATAGACCAGGATGTCCATCCTCCATTGTGAAAAAGGAAAAGAGGAGGTTAGACCGAGTCTCTGGTTATGGACTGGATTAGGAATAAATCTTTGTTTTCAATAAACTATTTTATATTTAATTACATAATAATAAAAACATATGTTTGTTTGAAATGTTAATGAATGATTTTTTTTTAAATAATATCACTACTGGTTAAAAAAAAGCACTTGCTGATA